>JAESUZ010001759.1:0-315101 GCA_017311185.1 Proteles cristata cristata | reverse complement strand
ATGCATCCGACTCTTGATTTTAGCTCATGTCATGATCTCATGGTCCATGGGCTCAAACTGCACCAACATCAGGATTGGTGCTCATAATGCAAAGCTTTCTTGGGATTCTCTCTCCCTCTTTCTGTGGTCCTTTCCCCAGTCATGTGCTGTCTCTCTCAAAATAATATAAACTTTTAATAAATGATTACAAAAACAGTATTTCAAAGGGGTACATGCATACCCATGTTTCTTGCAGCCTTATGAACATTAGCCTAATTATGGACGCAACTCAAATCAATAAATGCATCAATAGGAAGTTATATATAGATATACGATGAAATA
Organism: Proteles cristata cristata; assembly: GCA_017311185.1. Taxonomy (NCBI): domain Eukaryota; kingdom Metazoa; phylum Chordata; class Mammalia; order Carnivora; family Hyaenidae; genus Proteles; species Proteles cristata. Next base: position 314,780 of record JAESUZ010001759.1, on the reverse strand, counting down.
TTATTCAACCACAAAGAGAATGAAATCTTGCAATTTGCAACAAGATGGATAGACCTACAGAGTATAATGCTAAGTGAAATGAGTAAGAGAAAATGGTACTATATGAGTTCATTCATATGTGGAATTTAACAAAACGAAACAACAAAAAAAAGGGAAAAAATAAGTAAAGAGACAAACAAAGAAATAGACTTTTACTTACGGAAAAAAAATATTTATCAGATGGAAGATGGGTGGAGGAATGGGTGAAATAGGTGATGGGGATTAAAGAGTCCACTTATTATTATGAGCACTGAGTAATGTATAGATTTGTTGAATCACTATATTGTACACCTAAAAATAATAAAGCACTGTGTATTAACTATACTGCAATTAAAATTTATTTTAAAATATGTAAAATAAGACAACATATAAAAATGTTAAAAGGGGAATGAAAAGGGAAGGAGATAAGGGGAAAAAAGTTCAAGAAATAAGTTTATTTTGGGGTGCCTGGGGGGCTCAGTCGGTTAAGTGTCCAACTTTGGCTCAGGTCATGATCTCACGGTTTGTGGGTTCGAGCCCTGCATCACGTTCTGTGTGGACACCTAACAGCCTGGAGCCTATTTCAGATTCTATGTCCTCCACTTTCTCTGCCCTCCCCCACTCATGCTCTGTCTCTCTGTCTCAAAAAAATAAACTATAAAGAAATTTTAAAAAGGAAATAAGTTCATTTACACTTAATGCTTTTTAATGTGTTTGAACTTAAATGACCATCTAATTAATATATATATATTTATGTTTTTAATGTTTTATTTATTTCTAGGAAAGAGAGAGAGAGACAGCGTGATCAGGGGAGGGTCAGAGAGAGAGGGAGTCACAGACTCTGAAAGAGGCTCCAGGCTCTGAGCTGGCAGTCAGCACAGAGCACGACGCGGGGCTCGAACCCACGAACCGCGAGATCATGACCTAAGCGAAAGTCGGACACTTAACCAACTAAGCCACCCAGGTGTCCCGTATATATTTTTCTATACTTAGGATGTTTTAATTAGCTGTGATGACAACCACAAATCCAAAGCATATAATAGATACACTAAAAATAAAAAAGAAATAAAGCCAAAATGAAAGTACAGAAAGTCATCATCCACAACGAGAGAAAGAAAAGAGGAAAGCAAAAACAACCAGAAAGCAAATAAAATTGCAATAAGTACATATCCATCAATAATCACTTAAAATGTAAATGGTCTAAGTGCTCCAATTAAAAGATAGGGTGGCATAATGTATACAGAATAAGACTAATCTATATGCAGTCTAGAAGAGACACACATCAGACCTAAAGTTACATACAAACTGAATGTGTAGGGATGGAGAAACATTCTCCATGCAAACGTAAGTTTAAAAAAAAAGGACAGGAGACCAATATTTACATCAAACAAAATAGAGTTTAAAGCAAACACTGCAGCAAGGAACAAAGAAAGAAATTACCTAATGATAAAGAGTTCAATCCAACAAGAGGGAAAATAATTGTATAATATCTATGCACACAACACTGGATCACCAAAATCCATAAAGCAAATATTAATAGGCATATAGAGAAAATTTGAGTAATAGACAGATGGAGAGAACTTGATTGTAATACAATAATGTTAGGGATTAGGGGACTTTAACACTCCAAATACATCAATAGATAGATCATCCAGGCAGAAAAACAGGACAGAAACAATGTCCTTGAATGACACATTTTACCAGATGGAGAAAACAAATCTATACAGAACATTCCGTCCCAAAATACAAGAATACACATACTTTTAAAAAATTTTTATTTAAATCCAAGTTAGTTAACATGTAGTGTAATAATGGTTTCAGGAGTAGAATTTAGTGATTCATCACTTACATATAACACCCAGTGCTAATCCCAACAAGTGCCTTTCTTAATGCCCATCATGCATTTAGCTGATTACTCCACCCACCTCCCCTGTAGAAACCCTCAGGTTGTTCTCTGTATTTAAGAGTCTCTTATGATTGCCTCTTTCTCTGATTTCATATTATTTTTCCCTCCCTTCTGCTATGTTCATCTGTTGTGCTTCTTAAATCCCACATATGATTGAAATCATATATTTATCTGTCCCTGTCTGACTTATTTCACTTATCATAATACATTCTAGTTCCATCATGTTGTTGCAAATGGCAAGATTTCATTCTTTTTCACCACTGAGCAATATATGCCACATCTTTATCCCTTCATCATTCAATGGATATTTGTGCTCTTTCCATAATTTTGTTATTATTGATAGTGCTGCTATAAACTTTGGGATGCATGTGCTCCTTTGAATCAGCATTTTTCTATCCTTTGGATAAATACATAGTCAAGAAATTGCTGGGTCGTAGGGTAGCTCTGTTTTTAATTTGAGGAACCTCCATACTGTTTTTCAGAGTGGCTGCACCAGTTTCCATTACCACCAGCAGTGCAAAAGTGTTCCCCTTTCTCCACATTATCACCTACATTTGTTGTCTCTTTAGTTGTTAATTTTAGCCATCTGACAGGTGTGAAGTAATATATCACTGGGGTTTTGATTTGTATTTCCCTGAAAATGAGTGATGTTGGGTATCTTTTTATGTGTCTCTTAGCTATCTGAATGTCTTCTTTGGAAAACTGGCAGTTCATATCTTTTGCCCATTTCTTCACTGAATTTTTTTTTTTTTTGCGATGTTGAGTTTGATAAGTTCTTTATAGATTTTGGATGCTAACTCTTTTTTTAATATGTCATTTGCTAATATCTTCCCCATTCTGTCAGTTGCGTTTTAGTTTTGGTGATTGTGTCCTTTGCTGTGCAAAAGCTTTTTATCTTGATCAAGTCCCAATAGCTTATTTTCACTTTTGTTTCCTTGCCTCAGGAGACATGTCTAGTAAGAAGTTGCTGCAGCTGACATCAAAAAGTTGTTCCCTACTGCCTCCTCTAGAGTTTTGATGGTTTCCTGTCTTATATTTATGTCTTTCATCTATTTTGAGTTTATTTTTGTGTCTGGTGTATGAAAGTGGTCCAGGTTCATTCTTCTGGTTGTCGCTATTCAGTTTTCCCAACATTTGCTGGAAAGACTGTCTTTTTTCCATAGAACCTTTTCTTGATGAAAACCTTCAAAAAAGTAGGGATAGAAGGGACATACCTCAATATCATAAAGGCCATAGAGGAAAGACCCAGAGTTAATATCATCCTCAATGAGGAAAAACTGAGAGGTTTCCCCCTAACATCAAGAACACAATATAGATATCCACTCTCACCACTGTTGTTCAACATTGTATTTGGAGTCATAGCCTCAGCAATCAGAAAACAAAAAGAAATAGGGGGCGCCTGGGTGGCTCAGTTGGTTAAGCATCTGACTTCAGCTCAGGTCATGATATCACAGTTTGTGAGTTTGAGTTCAAGCTCCATGTTGGGTTCTGTGCTCAGTGCAGAGCCTGGACCCTGGCCCTGGTTCAGATTCTGTCTGCCTGTCTCTCTGCCCCTAACACATCCGCATTCTGTATTTGTTTCTCTCAAAAATAAATAAACATTTACAAAAGTAAAAAACAACAACAAAAGAATTGAAAGGCATCCAAATCGTTAAGAAAGATGTCAAACTTTCACTCTTTGCAGACATGATACTATATATAGAAAACCCGAATGACTACACCAAAAAAAAAAAAAAAAAAGCTAGAACTGATACACGAATTCAGCAAAGTCTTAGGATATGATATCAAAGCACAAATCAGTTGCATTTCTATATACCAGCAAAGAAGCAGCAGAAAGAAAAATTCAAGGAATAAATTCCATTTATAATTGCCCAAAAACCATAGAATACCTGGGAATAAACTTAACAAAAGAGGTGAAAGATCTGTGTGCTGCAAACTACAGAAAGTTTATGGAAGAAATTGAATAAGACACAAAGAAATGGAAGAACATTGTATGCTCATTGAATGGAAGAACAAATATTGTTAAAAGGTCTATACTACCCAAAGCAAGCTGCACATTCAATGCAACTCCTATCAAAATAACACCAGCATTCTTCTCAAAACTAGAACAAACTATTTTAAAATCTGTATGGAACCACAGAAGACCCAGAATAGCCAAAATAATGTTAAAAAGAAAACCAAAGCTAGAGGCATCACAATTCCAGACTTCAAGATGTATTACAAAGCTTTAATCATCAAGACAATACAGTACTGGCACAAAAACAGACTCACAGATCAAGGAAACAACAGAGAATCCATAAATGGACCCACAAATGTATGGCTAACTAATCTTTGAAAAAGCAGGAATGCACATTCTTTTAACGTGCAAATAAAATATTCTCCAAAATAGATGATATGTAATTTAGCTCACAGAAAAAGTTTAAGAAATTAAAAAAAATTAAATAATAGCATGAATCTTTTCTGATTACAAGGGTATGAAACTGTAAATAAGTCACAAGAAAAAAAAAACTAGAAAAACACAAACATGCAGAAACTAAAATACATGATGCTTAACAACCAATTGATCAATAAAGCAAACAAAGAAAAAGAAAAAGAAAAGATGAAAAAAAATTAAAATAGAAACACATGGTCCAAAATCTTTGGGACGCAGTTAAAATGGTTATAAGGGGGAAGTACATATACTTGCACACCACTGCCTCAAGAAACAAAACAAAACTGAAATAAACAATCTAACATTACACCTAAAGGAGCTAGAAAGGAATAACAAACAAATCCAAAGTTTAGTGAGAGAAGAAATAATAAAGATCACAGCAGCATTAACTGACATAGAGAAAAAAATAAATAGAAAAAAAATTAAACTCAGTGCTGGTTTTTGAAAAGATGAACAAAATTGACAAACTCTTAACCAGACTCATAAATCTAAAAAGATAAAGGACTCAGATAAATAAAATCAGAAACAAGATGGTAGAAGTAACAAATGACACCATAGAAACACAAACATTATATGTCAACAAACTGGACAACCTAGAAGAAATGGATAAATTTCTAGAAACATACCATCTTCTAAAACTAAGTAAGGAAAAATACATAATGTGAACAGACCGATTACTAGTAACAAAATTAAACTGGTAATAAAAAACATTATCAAAAAATAAAAGCCCGGGTCCAGATGGAGTCATAGGTGAATTCTACCAGACATTTAAAGAATAGTTAATATATTTATCTTCAAACTATTCCAAAAATAGAAGACAAAGGAAAGCTTCCAGACACATTCTATCAGGCCGACATTACCCTGATACCAAAATCAGACAGTCAAATCATGAATAAAACAAAAACAATAGACAAACTACAGGCAAATATCTTCCGTGAACCCTAGTGTAAATATCCTCAAAAACACATTAGTAAACATCATGCAACTATATATTTCATATATCTTTTACCATAATCAGGTAACATTTATTTCCAGGACATAAGCATGATTCAATATCCTCAAATCAAACATTGTCATATACCAGAACAAAACAAATGGTGAAAATCATGTGATCACCTCATTATATGAAGAGAAAGCATTTGAAAAGATTCAGTATCCATTCAGATAAATACTCTGAAAAAAAAGTGGGATTAGAGGGAACATACCTCAAGATAATAAAGGCTTATATGATAAACCCACATCTAACACCATATTCAATGATGAAAACGTAAGAGCTTTCTCTCTCTGGTCAACAACAAAACAAGGATGTTCACTATCAGCAGTTTTATTCAACATAGTACTGCACTTCAAGCTACAGCAATCAGACAAAAACAAAAACAAAAATGAAGAGGCATCCATATTGGTAATGAAGAAGTTAAACTGTCCATGTTTGCAGACATCATGATGCTATACATAGAAAATCCTACAGACTCCACAAAAGAACTACCAGATAATACAGAATTCAGCAAAGTAGCAGGATATGAAATTAATACCCAGAAACCTGTAACATCTCTATACACTATTAATGAAGTAGCAGTAAAAGAAATTAAAACAACACCATTTACCATTGCATAAAACATTATAAAATAACTAGGAATAAACTTAACCAAAAAGGTGAAAGATCTGTACTCTGGAAAACATACAATATTGATGGGGGGGGGGCAAAGATGGCACAAATGGAAAAATATTCATGGAAGAATTAATGTTGTTAAAATATCCATACTACCCAAAAGCAATCTATAGATTCAATAAAATTCTTATCAAAATAGCAAGAGCATTTTCCACAAAGCTAGAACAAATAATACTAAACTTTATATGGAACCACAAAAGACCCTGAGTGGGTAAAGTAATCTTTAGAAAGGAGAACAAAACTGAAGGTATTATAATCCCAGATTTCAAGATATACTGCAAAGCTGCAGTAATCAAAACGGTATGGAGTAGGCACAAAAATTGACACATAGATAAATGAAAGAGAACAAAGAGCCCAGAAATAAACCCACAATTATGTAGTCAATTAATTTATGACAAAGGAAGCCAGAATATATAATGGACATAAAACATGTTAGGAAAACTGGACAGCTACATGTAAAATAATAAAACAAGATCACTTTCTAACACCATACACAAAAATAAACTTCAAAATGAATTAAAGATCTAAATGGGAGATTTGAAACCATAAAAATATAGAAGAGAGCACACCAGTAATTTCTGTAAAATAGGCCATAGCAATATTTTTCTGGATATGTTTCCTAAGGCAAGTGAAACAAAAGCACAAATAAACTATGGAGCTACATCAAAATTAAAAGCTTTTTGCACAGCAAAGGGAACCTGCAGGAAAACAAAAAGGGAACCTACTGAATGGGTAAAGATAATTGCAAATGACGTATCCTATAAGGGATTAATATCCAAAATATACAAAGAACTTACACAAGTCAACACAGACACACAGACACACACACACACACACACACACACACACACACACACACACACACACAACCAATTTGATTAAGAAATGGACAGAGGACCTGAATAGACATTTTTTTCCAAAGAAGACATCCAGATGACCAACAAACACATGAAAAAATGTTGAACATAACTCATCATCATGGAAATGCAAATCAAAATAATAATGAGTTATCACCTTATATCAGCTGGAATTGCTAAATCAGAATGACAAAAAATAGCAAATGTTAGTGAAGATGTGGATAAAAATGAGCACTCACGCACTGTCAGTGAGAATGTCAATTGATGTAGCCACTGTGAAAAACAATATGGAGGTTCCTCAAAAAAATAAAAATAGAAATGCTATCTGATATAATGATTAGTACTATTGAGTGTTTACCAAAAGCAAATAAAAACTGATTCAATGATATATATGCACCTGTATGTTTATTGCAGCGTTATATACAATAGCCAAGATATGAAAGCAACTTAAGTGACCATAATTAGGCAAATGGATAAGGAAAATGCAATACACTCATACACACATAAATTTATTTTTACACAGTCATTAATAAAGGATTATATTATGCCATTTGAGACAACATGGATGGACCTATAGGATATTATGCTAAGTAAAATGAGTTATAATGACGAGGATAAATTCCATTTGATTCCAATCATAAATGGAAATTAAAAGAAAAACCCATATGAAAAAACAAAACGCAGAATCAGACTTATAATTACAAAGAACAAATGATGGTTGCCAGCGATGGAACAAACCTAGGCAAAATGTGTGAAAAGGAGAGGAAAATACAGGTTTTCATTTATTGAACAAATACATCATGGGGGAAGAAGCACAGCATAAGGAATATAATCAATAATATTGCAATAGTGATGTAAGTGTATAGATGGTAGCCACACTTGTGGTGAACATAGCATAATGTATAAATATATCAAATCATTAAATTGCACACCAGAAACCAATGTAACATTGTATGTCAACTACACTCAAATAAAAATAATTATAATGTTTACTTCTCTCAGATGAAATGAATATGATTCTAAATTCAAATAGTTTTAAGTAAATCTTTTTTAAAACACATAATTCTCTCTTCTCTGAAATAAATTTTATTAAAGTCAATTAATACAATTAAAAAAAATACTGGGTACTTGCATGAACAAAAATATATATACCAATGACATAGACTAAGGATCTCAGAAATAAACCTGAGTACATATGTTGAAATTGTGTTTGACAAGTGTGCCAAGACAATTCAACGGAGAAAGGACATTCTTTTCTACATATTTTGCAGGGGTAACTCAATATCCATATAAAGTTTGACCTTTTTCTTACACCATACACAGAAATTAACTCAAAATAGATTAAAGACCTAAATGTATAACTCAAAATAGATCAAAGACCTAAATGTAAGAGATAAATATATAAAATTCTTAGAAAAAATACATAGGATAAGAGCTTCTCGACATTGGATTTGGTAATGATTTATTGGATATGACACCAAAAGCACAGGCAGCAAAAGAGAGATAATTGTACTTCATCAAATTTATTTATTTATTTATCTATTTTCAATTTTTTCTAATGTTTTATTTATTTCTAGGAGAGAAAGAGACAGCGTGAGCAGGGGAGGGTCAGAGAGAGAGGGAGTCACAGACTGAAACAGGCTCCAGGCTCTGAGCTGGCAGTCAGCACAGAGCCCGACGCGGGCTCGAACCCACGAACCGCGAGATCATGACCCAAGCGAAAGTCGGACGCTTAACCGACTAAGCCACCCAGGCGCCCCTGTACTTCGTCAAATTTAAAATGTTTTTGCCTTCAAAGGCAGTATCAGGAGTCAAAAGTCAATGAGTGAAAGTATTTGCAAATCATATAGCTAATAAGATTGCTTTTCAAAAAATATTAAAAATTCTACAAGTGAACAACTGAAAACAATCTAATTAAAAGTGTACAAGGACTTGAATAGATATTTCTGCAAAGATAATATAGAAATGGCATAAAATCACATGAAAGTGCTCAATATTACTAATAGACAAATTCAAATAAAAAATACAATTTTAGATACCACTTTATACTCATTATGATGGCTATTATTTGAAAAACATAAAAAACAAGTATTGGTGAGAATGCAGATAAATTGGAGTCATTTTGCATTGCTTGAAAGGAATGTAAAGTGGTACAGCCACTGTACAAAACACTCCAGTAGTTTCTCCAAAAATTAAACATAAAAATATCATAGGACTTGGCAATTCCATTCCTAGGCATATATTCAAAAGACCTGAAAGCAAGGACTTGAACAGATATGTATACACTCTTGTTTACAGCAACATTACTCACAGTAAACAAAATGTGGAAGCATACTGTGTAACCACCGATGGATGAAATGGTAAAATGCTATATATACATACAATTAAATATTACTGAGCCTTAAAAATAGAAATTTTGACACATGATACAATATGAATTAACCTTGGTAAAGTTATGCTAGATGAAGTAAGCCTGTCCCAAAAGAGACAAGTATTTAATGATTCTACTCATATACAGTTCATTGATTATTCAGTCTCACAGAGACAGAAAGCAGAGTGGTAGTTGTGAGGGTCTGATCAGAGTGGGGAATAAGGAGTTACTGTTTTGCTCACATAGAGTTTTGGTTTGGAAAGAGGAAAAAGTCCTTGAGGAAGATGATGACAATGGTTGAACAATAATGTGAATATACATAATGTTACTGAACAGGACACTCAATAATGATTAAAAAGGAAAATACTTCTTATGTTTATTTTATCACAATTTATGAAAACCTAAAAACTCTCTTTTTTATTTTTTAATTTTTTAATGTTTTTATTTATTTCTGAGAGAGAGATAGACAGCATGAGCAGGGGAGGGTCAGAGAGAGAGGGAGATAAAGAATCTGAAACAGGCTCCAGGCTCTGAGCTGGCTGTCAGCACAGAGCCTGATGCAGGGTTCGAACCCACTAACTATGAGATCATGACCTGAGCCGAAGTTGGACGCTCAGCTGACTGAACCACCCAGGAGCCCCAAATTCTCTCTTATTAGAGCCCTCTATCATGAAGTTCACAAATTCTAGTTGTTGTATTACTCCTTACCCCTTTGCATTTTATAATATACATTAAATTAAATTGTAATAATTGAGTGGTACTTTATAAATGCTCTTAAATTTATTTATTTTTATTTAAATTTCAATTACTTATCATATATGGTAAAATTGGTTTGAGGCATAGAATTTAGTAATTCATCACTTACATATAACACCCAGTGCTCATCGCAAGTACACTCCTCAATACCCATCACCCATTTAGCCCATCACCCTGGTCACCTTTCCTCCATCAACTGTCTGTTTGTTCTCTATAGTTAAGAGTCACTTATGGTTTGAGTCCCTCTCTATTTTTTCCATACCTTATGTTCACATGTTTTATTTTTTTAAAGTCCACATATGAATGAAATAATATGGTACTTATCTTTCCCTGACTGACTTATTTCACTAACCATAATACATATGCCATCCACATAACTGCAAATGGCAAGATTTCATTATATTTTGATGGCTGACTATTATTACATTATCTATCTATCTATCCATCTATCTATCTGCCACATCTTCTGTATCCACTCATCATTTAATGGACAGTCGAGCTCTTTCCAAAGTTTGGCTATTGTTGTTGTTTGTTTGTTTGTGTTTTCTTTTTTTTTTTTTTTGGCTAGTGTTAATAATGCTGCTATAGATATCAGGGTGTATGTGTTACTTCAATCAGTATTTTTGTACACTTTGGGTAAATACCTAGTAGTGAAATTGCTGGGTCATAGGGTAGTTCTAGTTTTAACTTTTTGGGGAAACTCCATATTATTTTCCAGAGTGGCTACACCAGTTTGTAATCCCAATAACAGTATAAGAGGATTCCCTTTCTCAACATCCATATCTCTTGTTTCCTGTGTTGTTAATTTTAGCCAATATGACAGGTGTAAGGTGGTATCTCATTGTGCTTTTGATTTATATTTCCCTGAATGATAAATAATACTGAGAATGTTTTCATGTTTGTATTAGCCATCTCTGTATGTTTTGTTTAGAAAAAAGTATGTTAATATCTTCTGCTTATTTCTAAACTGGTATTTATTTTTGGTGTGTTGAGTTTTGATAAGTTCTTTATAGATTTTGGAGACTAACCCTTTATAAAATATATCATATGTAAATATCTTCTCCCATTCCTTAGAGTGCCTTTTAGTTTTATTGATTGTTTCCTTCACTATTCAGAAGATTTTTATCTTGATGGTGTCCCAATAGCTTATTTTTGCTTTTGTTTCTCTTGCGTCTGGAGACATGTATAGTAAGAAGTCTCTGTGACTGAGGTCCACGAGGTTGAAGCCTGTGTTCTCTTCCAGGATTGTGATGGTTTCCTGTCTCACATTAGGCCTTTCATCCATTTTGAATTCATTTTTGTGTATTGTGTAGGGAAGTGGTCCAGTTTCATTCCTCTGCATATCATTGTCCAGTTTTCCCAACACAATTCATGGAAGAGACTGTCTTTTTTCCACTAGATATTCTTTCCTGCTTTATCAAAGTTTAGTTAATGATATAGTTGTGGGTCATTTCTGGGTTTTCTATTCTGTTTACATTGATATATTTGAGTGTTTTTGTGTCAGTACCATATTGTTTTGATGACTACAGCTTTGTAACATAGCTTGTAGTCAAGAATTGTGATGCCTTCAGATTTGTTTTTCTTTTTTTAAATTATTATTTTTATTTGATTTATTTATTTATTATTTGTTATATATTTTGTGTGTGTGTGTGTATGTGTGTGTGTGAGAGAGAGAGAGAGAGAGAAAGAGAGAGACAGAGAGAGAGAGAGCGAGCAAGGGAGGAGCAGAGAGGAGAGAGAGAGAATCCCAAGCAGGCTCCATGCTGTCAGGTCAGAGCCTGACACGGAGCTCACAAATTGTGAGATTATGTCCTGAGCCGATATCAAGAGAAGGATACTCAGCCCACTGAGCCACCCAGGCATCCCAAGCTTTATTTTTCGTTTTCAAGATTGCTTTGTATATTCAGGATCTTTTGTGGTTCCTTATAAATTTTATGATTGTTTGTTCTAGTTCTGTGGAAAATGCTGGTGCTATTATGATAAAGAGTGCATCGAATGTGTAGTTTGATTTGAGTAGTATAGACATTTTAATATTTGTTATTCCGACCCATGAGCATGGAATGTTTTTCTATTTCTTTGTGTCATCTTTGATTTCTTTTATAGGGGTTCAATGGTTTTCAGAGTACAGATGTTTTACCTCTTTCGTCAGGTTTATTCCTAGGTTTCTAATGGTTTTTGGTGCAATTGTAAATTGGATTGTATCCTTGATTTCCTTTTCTGCTGCTTCATTGATGGTGTATAGTTATGCAACAGGTTTCTTTTTTTTTTACCTTTTTAATGTTTTATTTGTTATTTTTGACAAAGAGAGAAAGAGAGAGACAGCATGCAAGTGGGGGAGGGGCAGAGAGAGAGACAGAGTCTGAAGCAAGCTCTGAGGCTCTAAGCTATTAGAACTCATTCCATATGCTGCAACTTTGCTGAATTCGTGTATCAGTTTTAGTATTTTTTTGATGGAATATATCAAATTTTCTACAGAGTATCATGTTTTCTGCAAACAGTGGAAGTTTGACGTCTGTCTTGTTATTTTGGATGTTATTTATTTTAGTTAGTTAGTTATTGCTGATTACTGAAGCTAGGACTTCCTGTACTATGTAAGTAATGATGGTGAGAGAGGACAGCCCTGTCTTCCTTGACTATGGAGGAAAAGTTCTCCATTTACTCCCATTATGGATGATATTAGCTGTGTGTCTTTTGTATGTCCCCTTTATGATGTTGAGGTATGTTGTCTCTATCCTTACTTTGTTGAGCTTTTTTATAAAGAATGGATTCTATATTTCATCAAATGCTTTTTCTGTATCTACCAAGATGATCATATGCTTCTTATCCTTTCTTTTATTAATGTAGTGTACCACAATTATTAAACCATTCTTGTAGCCTAGGAATATCCCACTTGATTGGGATGAATCATTCTTTTAATATACCATTGGATTTTATTTGCTAGTACATTGTTGAGAATTTTTGCATCCCCTTGTACATCAGGGATATTGGTCTATAATGTTCCTTTTTAGTGGAGTGTTGGTCTGGTTTTGGAATCACCGTCATGCTTGCCTTGTAGAATGAGAATGGAATATTTCCTTCCATTTCTATTTTTTGGAAAATCTTTTTTTTTTTAATTCCTGAGAGAAAGACAGCATGAGGAGGGGAGGGTTAGAGAGAGGGGGAAACACAGAATCCGAAGCAGGCTCCAGGCTCTGAGGTGGATGTCAGCACAGGGCCCGACTCGGGGCTCGAACCCACAAATTGTGAGATCATGACCTGAGCCAAAGTCAGATGCTTAACCAACTGAGCCACACAGGCGCCCCTATTTTTTTGAAAATCTTGAGAAGAATAAGTATTAACTCTTCTTTAAATGTTTGGGAGAACTCCCCTGGGAAGACATCTGGCCATGGACTCTTGTTTGTTGGGACATTTTTTGATTACTGATTCAATTTCTTTGCTGATTATGAGACAATTTGTATTTTTTTATTTCTTCCTATTTCAGTTGTAGTAGTTTTATGTTTCTAGGTATTTCCCATTTCTTTCAGATTCATGAGTTTGTTGGCATATAATTTTTCATAGTATTCTCTTTGTATTACTACAAACAATTGTGTTGTTACCTCTCTTCTTTTATTTATGATTTTATTTGCGACCTTTCTTTTTTTTTCTTTTTGATAAGTCTGGCTAGGAGTTTATCAATTTTATTAATTCTTTCAAAAACCAACTTTTAGTTTCATTTATCTTCTCTATTGTATTGTTGTTTTTGTTGTTGTTATTGTTAGTTCCTATATTATCTACTTCTGCTCTAGCCATTATTATTTCCCTTCTTCTGGCTTTAGGCTTTATTTGCTGTTACTTTTCAAGCTTCTTTATGTGTAAAGTTAGATTGTGCTTTGAGACTTCTTGCTTCTTGAGGTAGGCCTACATTGCTATATTCTTCCCTTTTATAAATGTCTTTGCTGCTTCCCAAATTTTTTTAATGTTTATTTATTTTTGAGAGAGAGAGAGAGAAAGAGAGAGAGAGAGAGAGAGAGAGAATGTGATGGGGGAGGAGCAGAGAGAGGGGGAGAGACAGAATCTGAAGCAGGCTTCAAGCCCACAGAGCCCGACAAGGGGCTCAAACCCATGAACCGTGAGATCATGACCCAAGCTAGAGACTGTTGCTTAACCAACAGAGCCACACAGACACCTCTCCCAAGCATTTTGGACTGTTATGTTTATATTTTTATTTGCTTCCATGTATTTTTAAATTTTTTTTCTTTAATTTCTTGGTTAACCCATTCATTCAGTAGGCTATTCTTCGACCTCCATGTATTTGTGGTCTTTCCAAAGTTTTTCATGTTTGACTTCTCATAGCATTGTGGCTGAAGAATATGCATGGTATGATCTCAACCTTTTTGTACTTGTTGATGGCTGATTCGTGACCCAGTATGTGATTCATTCTGAAGAATATTCTATGTGCACTCAAGAAGAATGGGTATTCTGTTGCATTAGGATGGAATGTTCTGAATATATATGTGATCCATCTGGTCCAGTGTGTTATTCAAAGCCATTGTTTCCTTGTTAATTTTCTGCCCAAATGATCTGTCCATTGCTGTAAGTAAGGTGTTAAAGTCTCCTATATTGGGGCGCCTGGGTGGCTTAGTTGGTTAAGCGTCCGACTTTCGCTCAGGTCATGATCTCGCGGTTCGTGGGTTTGGGCCCTGCGTCGGGCTCTGTGCTGACTGCCAGCTCGGAGCCTGGAGCCTGTTTCAGTCTGTGACTCCCTCTCTCTCTGACCCTCCCCTGCTCACGCTGTCTCTCTCTCTCTCTAGAAATAAATGAAACATTTAAAAAAAGTCTCCTATATTATTCTATTATGATCAATGGGTTTCTTTATGTTAGTTATTAATTAATTCATATACTTGATAGTTCCAAGTTGAGGACTTAAATAATTACAATTTTTATATCTTCTCATTTGATAGACCCCTATAAACACTCTTAAGTTTTAAAATGTGTTTTACCATGGGGCGCCTGGGTGGCTTAGTCGGTTAAGCATCCGACTGTCGCTTAGGTCATGATCTCTCGCAGTTTGTGGGTTCGAGCCCCGCGTCGGGCTCTGTGCTGACTGCCAGCTCAGAGCCTGGAGCCTTTTCAGTCTGTGACTCCCTCTCTCTGATCCTCCCCTACTCACTCTCTCTCTCTCTCTCTCTCTCTCTCTCTCCTAGAAATAAATAAAACATTAAAAAATAAATAAATAAAATGTGTTTTACCCTGTGCACTTTGTGATTCAATATACATGGGTTGAAAGTATCATGACTCTTACAGTCAAGTATATAAAGTGGACATCAGGGTTGTTGTTGTAATATATGTAGTTGATATTTCGTAGACATTGAAAACTATTTATAATTCCAAATGTTACAGAACAATAAGAGGGAATTGTAGATAATGATAATTTTGAGGATACCTATGTAAAAAATGTATTTAATTCATTACAGTTGTGAACATCTACTGAAATATCTTGGTATTCAAATTAAAAATCTATTTATTGAAAGCTCCATATCTCACTTTTGGATTGACAACAGATCTCAGTGCTATTTAAATACAATTTTACCTATTTTGCCATATCACTTTCTTTTACAATGTAAGATGTGCATAGTTATATCCTTAAAATAAATATATGCCAACATGCAAACTGTTTTGAAGTGTACATTCAGACAATACTTGAACACACATGCACTTTTAAAAGTAATGACAGGTAATACCATTTTACTTTAGCATTCAGAAATATACTTGTACAATATATTTTCTAGACAAATATATACTTTTTCAGTTTGTGCTTTGGTTTTACATCTCTTGTAACATGAAAGAGTAAAAATGGGATGCATCACTTACATACCTATCTAAACAGTTGAAATCTATATTTTGCCATTTTTCAAAGGGTAAGAGATTTTGTTTTACTTTTGGTGCCCTTTAATGAGTTTTGTAATCTAATCCTTCCCCCCCAAAAAAAAAACCCACAATTGTTCTGGTAAAAATTCAAATAAGGAGAAACAAAATTCAAAACATTTATAAGGAACACTTGAAGAAGATACCAGTGCATATCTTCAGAATATTTTTGAGCAAGCATCTGTAAAATAATGGTTAGTTTTATTTTACTAGGTTTATATTTTTGTAATTTCTTTAAAAAAATTCAGTCTACAAAAGCTAATCCATTTAATTTTCTCCTCTGATTCAATAGAAATTGAAAATGCTTGGGGATACATTCTCATGACTAGTCTTACTCTAAAGAGGGGAGTGTACAATTAGTTATTGCTCTTGACACCACATGGTACACAATCTGTTACCAAATCTTGATCCTAATCTTTCCCTCACAGCTAGAAAGGTTTAGAGGTTTCCATTAATATTTATTTATTATATTTTTTAAAGTTTCTTTTCAAAAATTTTTAATGTTTTATTTATTTCTGAGAGATAGAGAGAAAGAGAGAGAGCAGAGGAGGGTCAGAGAAAGAGGGAGACAGAAATTGAAGCAGTCTCCAAGCTCTGAGCTCTGAGCTAGCTGTCAGCACAGAGCTTGAAGTGGAGCTCGAACCCATGAAGCATGAGATCATGACCTGAGTCGAAGTGGGACGCTTAATCAACTGAGCCACCCAGGCACCCCAGGCTTCCCTTAATATTTATAGCATACACTTCTCTTAACCATCTTCTGCTTCCTGTACTTCCACCTGTGATGTTGTCAATATTCATTCATCTAGAAGATACAGATTGAATGTCTATTGGATACTAAATAGTGTTTTAGGCACTAAGGATAACAGGTAGAGAAGAGATATACCCTTTGCTCTTCAAAGGCTGATAATCTAGAGGGGAAAAAACAAACCCATAATGATGTAGTCTGTCAATACCATCATTCCGGGTCTGCAAAAACTTCCTCGAACTAGTTCAGACTACTATGTGCCTTTATAAATCCAATCATAATGTCCTTGGGATACACCTGAGTTGTAATTACCTTCTATTTTGCAAATAAAAACATCAGAGGTCCATATGATATCATGTTTTTCTGAAATAGGGATTACTGGTACAAGTTACTCATCTACACTTTTGGCCCCACAAACACCAAGTTTTATAAAACAAGCTACTATGTTCTTTGGAGGAAAAAAAATCCTGGAATTTATTTAAGATATTCTTAGCAACTTTCTCTTCCTTAATTCATAGACCGTCAAGGTTTTTGCAAGATTTTCTTCCCAAACGTCCAATGTTAAATTTCAAATATGCTTTAAAAATTAATGTTTATTTATTTTTGAGAGAGAGAAACAGAAAGAGAGTGTGAGCTGGGGAGGGGCATAGAAAGAGGGAGACATGGAATCTGAAGCAGGCTCTAGGCTCTGAGCTATCAGCACAGAACCTGACACAGGGCTTGAACCCACCAACTGTGAGATCAAGACCTGAGCTGAAGTCAGACACTTAACTGACTGAACCACCCAGAAGCCCCTCAAATATGCTTTTAAAGAAGATTGGGTCAGAATACCCTTTGTGTTACTGTTGGTTTAAAGCTTCTTTTGTCGTTGATGGAAGCAGAGACAACATAATAACCTAGTGAAAACTATTATTTGTAAATAGAATGAATGGCAAGGATTGAGACTGAAAATTTTTTGGTATATCAGAGTCGATAGTAAATCTTAATTTGAAAATGAATGAATGAATATAATGAATGAATTGGGATATAATAACTGTATCTGCTTATGCTTGGTACTTTAGTCTTTGCTACCTGCTATTAATACACTGCTTCTAGGTTTTAATACCTTTACTGCTAACTTGAGATGAACAAGATATAATGGTAGGCAACATAGATACTAAGATTACCCCCCAAAAATCAGAAAATAATAAATTTGACCAAAATAAAAGCAGAACATTATTAGATCTATAAATGTGAGGAATAAGCTTAGGAATCCCCTGGGCTTGCATCAATGGGTTAACAAGACATAAAGAATTAGAAAGCCATAGGATGCTCACACTCAAGTTTAGGTAAACAAGATTAGGTAAATAGATATAGAAAGGGCGGGTCAAAGGCCCCAATATCGAACAAACGTATATGAGGTAAACAAGATTAGGAAATTCAGGGTGGAAATGCCTCCCAATTTAGTACTTTAGCAGAAAGCTGCTTAGCAGAAAGGTACAGGAAGGAAGGACCAAATTATGTAAATAGATAAATAGGGCCATAGACCACTGCAGGGCAAAGTTGCCCAGAGCAAAGATAATTAACAAAAGAATGGTGCCTTGTTAACCCTGAGATAGCATGCTCTGCCATTTTTGTTCCCTACACCAGTTTAGGTAAACTGAGGTGATGCTTCACTTTTACTGAAAACAGCCTTCCACCGCCTCCCAGCATCATGATCTTGTTTTGTATTAACCCAAACCCCTAACCCCGAATATCTTCAAAATCTCTTTTCCCTCACGTCCATGAGATAATGTTCACAGTTTCATTGTCTCTTTGTGCGCTTCCATTACCATGTTTGTAAGCCTTCTGATCCTAATAAAAACGGAGCAAGGACTCTTAATCGGGACTCTTGTCTTCTTCTGGACATTAGCCATCTCTCACATTTTAATCCTGCCTCCCACTTTCTTGCTGGACAAAAATTAACTCTAAACCCAGAGTCTATAACATATAAATCTGTAATTATTGTGGACATTCTGCAAGAAAGGTACCATCTCCTAGAAGGTATTTATAATCATGTTCAATTCAGTAAACATTAACTGGGAGTGCTTGAAGTCCAGGTAAGCATAAACACAGATCATGACATCAATTTATAAGTTTCCTAGCATTGACTCTATTGTGAAAAAGATATACTCTAGGGGGAAAAAAAAAAACCCTGTTGTTCTTCCCATATTTAGACTCAGTCAATAAATACACACACACTTAGTTATCATCAGTTAAAACTTTCAACAGCACCATACTGATGTAGTATACAGCAAATTTTCACATCAGCTTTCACTATTTAGAATAAATGCTTCATTCTGGTTAATTTATTTCAAGGCATCTGTGTATCATTTAATGAAATGACATATAATGAGATTTATACTGAAGGACTGATCATGAGAAATAATTTTCAAAATTAGTGATATTAGAGTCCTAAAGACAAAAATACTCCTATCACTATTATTACTTCTTTTATTACTATAAGCATCCACTAATATTTATTTAAAAATTGCCATATGCCGGGGCGCCTGGGTGGCTTAGTCGGTTAAGCGTCCGACTTTCGCTCAGGTCATGATCTCGCGGTTCGTGGGTTCGAGCCCCGCGTCAGGCTCTGTACTGAAATTGCCATATGCCTAGTGCCAAATGCCTTAACTACATTATTCCTTTTAATATCACAATCACTGTATGGTTAGTTTTAGTGAGGAAATTTTCAGAAAATTTTAGTAATTTGTTCAGGTTATTGCTACTAAGTATTAGAGCCGGAGAATTCTGGTCTTTCATGCCTGGTATTTTTTAACAAGTATATATATATACTGTTCCACTCTACTTTATACATACTCCATTAATAGATTATAGTTCCTTTGTTAATTTTACTTTGTTGGTCCACCTGTTGCCTTTTACAGGACAATAATATAAATTTACCAAGGTTTCTGATGTGAATAGCAAAGTTCTCAACACAGATGCAAGATATGGTGAACTTTGACACATTATATATATTTATAGAGATTCTGATTTTAATTCTAAGGTTCGCGCATATTTTTTTCAGTTATACAACAGCTCATGAACTAAACAATTAGGTCAATCCACAGGAATATTAAAGAAGAAAAGGTCAAGAATGAGATCTATAATGCTTCCTTGTTAAACATAGGTATAAACCTATGTCTTATCCTCTCTGTGGTAATTAATTCAACAAACATATTAAATATCAGCTATGTCTCAGTCACTGCTTTAGTGCTAGGAATACTGTGATAATAATAGGATTTAATAGTGGAAGAGAAAGAATATATATATTAAAAGACAGACACTTTGTATAAGGTCAAGAAGTAATCAGTTTAGTAAAAAAATAAATAGGAGAAAAGTTAGACAGTGATGGAAGGGCAGTAATGGATCATTACACATTACATTAAACAAAATGCTCAGAGGAAGTGATATTAATTTAAACTGAGATTGGAATTATGACATATGGGTATCTGATTTCAAAATCCAGAGGAAGAACATTCCAGCGAGAGATAGCATCTGATTGAAAGACACAGGCAGGGATTATCATGATGGGTTTAATATCATATGGAAGATAAAAATGGCTGAATCACAGTGAGCTCATGGAAGAGGGATAAGGAGTTGTGGTTGGAAAAAGTCGACTGAGGCTAATAAAAGTGGAGGTCTTGTAGACCCTCAGATTTTATTCTGAGTTTGATGGGAATACAATAAAGGTTTCTAGCAGTTGAGGAATGTTATGATTTGATTCATATTCTAAACGATCAGTCTGGCTGCTATATTGAAAAGAAATTGAAACGATTTGAAACAGAGAAATAAAGAGACTATTGAAGTCAGTAATCCAAGTGAGGGGATGGTACTTGGGTATTGATGCAAATGATAAACAGTAGTCAGATTTGGAATATGTTTTGAAGTAGTGTTACAAGATTTGACAATAAACTACATTATTAAATATAAAAGGAAAAGCAGAATCAAGGAAGATTCCATTTTTTATGCTGAACAGCTGGGTAAATGGTGGTGCCACTTACTGAGATGGGAAGTAGAGTGAAACAAGTTAAGTTAGAGGATGGTTAGAGGGGAAAAAACAATAAGATGATTTCCCTTTGGCTGTGTTTTGTGATGCTAATTAAGCATCTTTATAAAAGTGTGATTCAGGGTTCCAAATATTAGTGTGGATATCAATGTAGTAGCATACAATCAGAATATTAATTTGGAACCCATCACTGTACAGGTGGCATTTAATAATCATAGGTGGCTATGGGAATCAGTGTGATTACATAAGGATGAATATGAATAGAGAAAGAAGGAAAAAGTAAATAATAAGAAAGATAATAGAGATTCTCATGAATAGTTTTTAGTTATTTATTTCAGCATAACAAGTTACCCTAAAATCAAGCAGTTAAAGCAAAAAGCTCTTATTATTTCACATGGTTTCTGAGGATAAAGAATACAGCACCTAGTTAAATGGTTCTAGATAAGTCTTCCATAAATTTTTAGAAAAATGTTGGCCAGATCTGCTGTCATCTCAAAGCATGACTCTTGTGGTTGTTTACAAAAAACTTCAGTTCCTCACCTGATGTTAGCTGATGGTTTCAGTTCCTCACCATGAGGCCTATCAGTAGTACTGCTTATAACATGGAGGCTAGTTTACTTAGAGTGAGTGAGTAGTCCAAAGGAGAAGGAGAGAGCAAGTGTACCCAAGATAAAAACCAATGTCATTTTAGCACTTTATTTTGGTTTGAAGTATCGTGCTATCACTTATATTGTATTCTATTGGTTAGAAGGGAGTAATTAGGTTTAGGCTGTCCTAAAGAGGAGAGGAATTATATCTCAACATAGAGGTGTTCTCTGACAATGTGTTCTTTCAATCCATGAACATAGAATGTTTTTCCATTTCTTTTTGTCTATAATTTTCAAAGTACAGATCCTTTACGTCTTTGGCTAAGTTTCTTCCTAGGTATCTCATGTTTTTTGTGCAATTGTAAATGGGATTGAATCCTGGATTTCTCTTTCTACTGCTTCATTGTTGGTCTATAGAAATGCAATAGATTTCTGTATGTTTATATTATATTCTGAAACTTTGTTAAATTCATGTATCAGTTATAGCGATTTTTTTGGTGGTCTTTCAGGTTTTCTACATAGAGTATAATGTCTTCACTGAAGAGTAAATTTTTGACTTCTTTCATGATTAAATGGATGCCTTTTATTTCTTTTTGTTGTCTGATTGCTTAAGCTAGGACTTCTAGTATTATGTTGAACATAGTGGTGTAGTGGTGTACTGAACATAGTGTTCAGTGGTGTAGTGAACATAATGTAGTAGTGGTGTGAGTGGACATACCTGTCATGTTCCTCTCCTTAGGGGAATAGCTTTCAGTATTTCTGCACTGCGGATAATATTAACTGTGGATCATTTGTATATGGCCTTTATGAAGTTGAGATATGTTCTTTCTATCCATACATTGTTGAGAATTTTTATCAAGAACTGAGGTTGTATTTTCTCAAATGCTTTTTCTGCATCTATTGAGAAGATCCTATGGTTCTTATCCTTTCTTTTCTTAATGTGTGTATCATATTGATTGATTTGACAATATTGAACCACCTCTGTAGCCTAGGAATAAATCCTACTTAATTGTGGTGATTCGTTCTTTTAATGTACTGTTAGACTAGATATACTAGTTTTATTGAGAGTTTTTGCCTCTATCTTCATCAGGGATATTGTTATGTATTTCTATTTGTTAGTGGAGTCTTTGTCCAGTTTTGGAATAAAGGTAATGCTGGCCTCATTGAATGAGGTTAGGTGTTTTCCTTTCATCTCAGTTTTGGGGGAAAGCTTCAGAAAAATAAGTATTAACTCTTCTTTAAATTTTTTATAGAATTCCCCTGGAAAGCCATTCGACTTTGGACTCATGTTTGTTGGGTGATTTTTAACTATTTATTCTATTTCTTTGCTGGTTACGAATCTCTTCAACTTTTCTATCTCACTGTTTCAGTTTTGGTGGTTTATATGTTTCTAGTAATTTATCCCTTTCTTTCAGATTGCAAAAATTTTTGACATATAACTGCTCAGAATATTTTCTTATGTCTTTCTGTGGTGTTGGCTGTCTTTTTTGTTCATGATTTTATTTATTTGGGTTCATTCTCTTTTCTTTTTGATAAGACTGAGTAGTGGTTTATCAATTTTTTCAAATTCTTTCTAAGAACAAACTCTAAGTTGTATTGATATGTTCTAATGTGTGTGTGTGTTTGTTTAATTTGGTTTCCATATAATTTATTTATGTTCCAATCTTTATTATTTCCCTTCTTCTGCTTGTTTTTTGCTTTATTTGGTATTCCTTATCCAGTTCCTTTAGATGTGAGGTGAAGTTGTGTATTTGGGGCTGTATTGCTATATACTTCCATCTTATGACTGCCTTTACTCCATCCCAAAGATGTGAACTCTTATTTTCCTTTTCACTTACTTCCATGTATTTTCTTTATTTCTTCTTTATTTCCTGCTTAACCCATTCATTTATTTTTTTAAGATTTGTTTTCAATTTTTTCTTTCATAGTTTAATGTCAAGTTGATTTCCATATAACACCCAGTGATCATACCAACAAGTGCCCTCCATGCCCATCACTGACCTACCCATCTCTCCCAGCCCCTTCAGGCCTCAGTTTGTTCTCAGTATTCAAGAGTCTCTCATTGTTTGCCTCCCTCCCTATTCCCAACTATTTTTCCCCTTCTCCTCATCAGGGGTCTTCCGTTAAGTTCCTCCTAATCCACCTATACATGCAAACATATGGTATCTGTCCTTCTTTGCCTGACTTATTTCGCTCAGTATAACACCCTCAAGTTCCATCCACGTTGCTACACATGGCCAGATTTCATTCTTTCTCATTGCCATGTAGTATTTCATTGTATAGATAAACCACATCTTTTTGATCATCAGTTGATGGACATTTAGGCTCTTTCCATGTTTTGGCCATTGTTGAGAGTGCTGCTATGAACATTGGGGTACATGTGCCCCTATGCATCAGCACTCCTGTATCCCTTGTGTAAATTCCTAGCAGTGCTATTACTGGGTCATAGGGGAGTTCTACTGTTAAATTTTTGAGGAACCTCCACACTGTTTTCGAGAGAGGCTTCACCAGTTTCCATTCCCACCAACAGTGTAGGAGGGTGCCCGTTTCTCCACATCCTCGCCAGCATCAAGAGTCTCCTGATTTATTCATTTTAGCTGCTCTGACCGACGTGAGGTGGTATCTCAGTGTGGTTTTGATTTGTAGTTCCTTGATGATGAGGGAAGCTGAGCATCATTTCATGTGTCTGTTGCCATCTGGATGTCCTCTTTGGGGAAGTGCCTGTTCATGTCTTCTGCCCATTTCTTCACGGGATTTTTTTTGGGGGGGCGGTGTGGAGTTTGGTGAGTTCCTTATAGATTTTGAATACTAGCCCTTTATCTGATATGTCATTTGCAACTCTCTTTTCCCATTCTGTCAATTGCCTATTAGTTTTATTGATTATTTCATTTGCCATAGAAGATTTTTATCTAGATGAGATTACAATAGTTTATTTTTGCTCTTGATTCCCTTACATTTTGGGACGTGTCAAGTAAGAAATTGCTGCAGTTGAGGTCAAGGAGGTTGTTCCTGCATTCTCCTCTAGGGTTTTGATGGTTTCTTCTCTCACATTCAGGTCCTTTATCCTTATGGAGTTTATTTTTGTGTATGATGTGAGAAAATGATCTAGTTTCATTCTTCTACATGTTTCTGTCCAATTCTCCCAGCACCATCTGGTAAAGAGGCTGTCTTTTTTCCATTGGATATTATTTCCTGTATTGTCAAAGATAAATTGGCCAAACATTTGTGGGTCCAATTCTGGGTTCTCTATTCTATTCCATTGGTCTATGTGTCTGTTTGGGTGACAATACCATACTGTCTTGATGATGACAGCTTTGTAGTAGAGGCTAAAGTCTGGGATTGTGATGCCTCCAGTTTTGGTTTTCTTCTTCAATATTACCTTGGCTATTCGGGGTCTTTTGTGGTTCCATACAAATTTTAGGATAGTTTATTCTAGCTGGTGCAATTTTGATTGGTATTGCATTGAATGTGTAGATTGTTTTGGGTAGTAATGACATTTTAACAACATGTATTCTTCCTATCCATGAGCATGGAATGTTTGTCCATTTCTTTGTCTTCTTCGATTTCCTTCATAAGATTTAAATATTTTTCATCATAAAGATCTTTGGTTAGGTTTATTCCTAGGTATTTTATGTTTTTTTGCACAGTTCTGAGTGGGATAAGTTTCTTGATTTCTCTTTCTGTTGCTTCATTGTTGGTGTATAAAAATGCAACCGATTTCTGTACATTGATTTTGTACCCTGCAACATTGCAGAATTCATGGATCAGTTCTAGTAGGATACTGGTAGAGTCAGTTCGGTTTTCCATATAGAGTATGTTGTTATCTGTGAAAAGTGAAAGTTTGATTTCATCGTTGCCAATTCTGATGCTTTTACTTCCTTTTGTTGTCTGATTGCTGATGTTAGGACTTGAAGCACTATGTTAAACAACAGTGGTGAGAGAGGACATTCCTCTTGTGTTCCTGATTTCAGGGGAAAAGCTAAAAGGATGATATTAGCTGAGGGCTTAGCGAAAATGGCTTTTATTTTGTTTAAGTAAGTTCCTTTTATCCCGACTTTCTCGAGGGTCTTTATTAAAAAGGGATGCTGTATTCTGTCAAATACTTTTTCTGCATCTATCGACAGGATTATATGGTTGTTATCTTTTCTTTTGTTAATTGTGATGTAATACATTGATTGATTTGTGAATATTGAACCAGCCCTGTAAGCCAGGAATGAATCCGACTTGATCATGGTGGATAATTCTTTTTATGTGCTGTTGGAGTCGATTTGCAAGTATCTTCTTGAGGATTTTTGCATCCGTATTCATCAAGGATATTGGCCTGTAATTCTCTTTTTTTCGCTGGGTTTCTGTCTGGCTTGGGATTCAAAGTGATTCTGGCTTCATAGAATGAGTCTGGAAGTTTTCCTTTGGTTTCTATTTTTTGGAATAGCTTGAGCAGAATGGGTATGAATTCTGATTTAAATATCTGGTAGAATTCCAGTTATGTCATCTGGCCCAGGGCTATTATTTGTTGGTATATTTTTGATAACTGATTCCATTTCTTCACTAGATATGGGTCTGTTCAGGTTTTTTTATATCTTCTCATGTGAATTTTGATAATGAGTGTGTGTTTAGAAATTTGCCCATTTCTTCTGAGTTGTTAGAGTTTGTTGGCATATAGCATTTCATAGTATTCCCTGATAATTGCTTGTATTTCTAAGTGATTGGTTGTAATAAGTCCTTTTTCATTCATGATTTTGTCTATTTGAATGCTCTCTTTTCTTCTTGAGAAGCCTGGCTAGAGGTTTATCAATTTTGTTGAAGTTTTCAAAAAACCAACTCTTGGTTTTATTGATCTGTTCAACTGTTTGTTTGGTTTTTTTTTTTGTATTCTATATTGTTTATTTCTGTCCTGATTTTTATTATTTCTCTTCTCCTACTGGGTTTGGGGTGCTTTTGTTGCTCTCCTTCCAGTTCCTTTGGGTGTGCTGTTAGATTTTGTATTTGTGCTTTTTCTAATTTCTTGAAATAGGCCTGTAGTACAATATACTTTCATCTTGGGACTAACTTTATTGCATTCCATAGAGTTAGGATTGTTGTATTTTAATTTTCATTTGTTTCCATATATTTTTAAATTTCTTCTCTAATTGCCTGTTTGGCCCATTCGTTCTTTAGTAGGGTGTTCTTTAACCTCCATGCTTTTGAGAGTTTTCCAGACTCTTCCTGTGATTGATTTCTAGTTTCATAGCATTGTGATCTGAAAGTGTGCATGGTATGATCTTAATTCTTTTATCTTTATTGAGGGGTGCTTTATTTTTTTTTTAATGTTTTATTTATTTCTAGGAGAGAGAGACAGCGTGAGCAGGGGAGGGTCAGAGAGAGAAGGAGTCACAGACTGAAACAGGCTCAGGCTCCGAGCTGGCAGTCAGCACAGAGCCCGACGCGGGGCTCGAACCCACAAACCGCGAGATCATGACCCAAGCAAAAGTCGGAAAGTCGAACGCTTAACCGACTAAGCCACCCAGGCGCCCCTATTGAGGGGTGCTTTATGTCCCAGTATGTGATCTATCTTGGAGAATGTGCCATGCACATTTGAGAATAAAGTGAATTCGATTGCAAAAATGTAGATTTCTAAACATATCTGTCAAATCCATCTGGTCCAATGTGTCATTCAAGTCCAGTGTTTCTTTAGTTATTTTCTAATTGATTCATCCATTGCTGTAAGTGAAGTATTTAAGTCCTCTGGTATTAGCACATTCTTATCCATAAGATTGTTTCTGTTTGTGATTAATTGTTTAAAATATTTACATGCTCCCATATTAGGTGTGTAGACATTTATAATTGTTAGTTCTTCCTGATAGATAGACCCTGTAATTATTATATACTGTCCTTCTTCATCCCTTGTTACTGTTTTTAAAGTCCAGTTTGTCTGATATGAGTATAGCTACTCAAGCTTTCTTTTGACTTCCAGTAGCATGATCAATACTTCTCCATCCCCTTACTTTCAATCTGAAGGTGTTTCATGGTTTAAAATGAATCTCTCATAGACAGCAAATAAATGGATTTTGTTTTTTATCCATTCTGCTATCCTATGTCTTTTGATTGGAGCACAGTTCATTTACATTCAGTGTTCTTATTGAAAATATGGGTTTAGAGCCAAATTGTGCTCTTTGTAGGAAATCTGCTTGTAGTGGTGTCTCTGGTACTTTGTGTTCCTTGCAACATTTCCCTCATAGAGTTACCTTTAAGATTCCTTGTAGGGATAGTTTAGTGGTGATGAATTCTTTCAATTTTTCTTTATTTGGAAAGACTTTTCTCTCCTTCTATTCTGAATGACAGCTTGTCTAAATAAAGTATTCTGGGCTGAATTTTTTTTTCCATTTAGCTTGTTAAATATACCATGCCACTCTATTCTGACCTGCCACATCTCTGTGCTCAGGTCAGCTGGTAACGTTATATGTTTACCCTTGTATGTTAAGTACCTTTTGACCCTAGCTGTTTTCAGAATTCTCTCTTTACTTTGTATTTTGTACATTTCACTATTTTATACCTTGTTGTTGACATGTTCTTTTTTTAAGTTTATTTATCTTGAGATAGAGAGAGAGAGAGAAAGCATGAGTGTGGGAGGGGCAGAAAGAGGAGAGAGAATCTTAAGCAGATTCTGTGCTGTCAGGCTCCAGGCTCTGAGCTGCTAGCACAGAGTCTGACATAGGGCTTGATCTCATGAACCTGGAGATTATAACCTGAGCCAAAATCAAGAGTCAGATGCTTGGGGCGCCTGGGTGGCTCAGTCGGTTAAGGGTCCGACTTCAGCTCAGGTCACTATCTCAATGTTCACAGGTTCGAGCCCCGCGTCGGGTTCTTTGCTGACAGCTCAGAGCCTGGAGTCTGTTTCACATTCTGTGTCTCCCTCTCTCTCTGAACCTCCCCTGCTCATGCTGTCTCTCTGTCTCTCAGAAATAAATAAAACATTAAAAAAAAGTCAGATGCTCAACTGAATGAGTCACCCAGGCGCCACAGTGTAAACTTAGTTTTGTTGATTTTGGAGGGCGTTTTCTGTGCTTCTGGATTTGAGTGCCTGTATCCTTCCCCAGATTAGGGAGGCTCTCAGATTTAATTTGCTGAAATATACCTCTGTCTCCCTTTTACAGCTTTTCCTCTTTTGAAATTCCTATAATAAGGATATTATTGTGTTTTATGAAATCACTGACTTCTATAAGTTTATACTCATTATCTAATAGTTGTCTTTCTCTCTTCTTTTCAGCCTCATTATTATCCATAATTTCAGGGTCTATATCTCCTATTCATTCCACTGCTTCTTCCATTCTTGCTATGATTATGCCTAATCTAATCAGTTTTACATCTTGGTTACAGGTTTTGTTTGTTTGGTTTGTTTTAGTTTTTGTTTTTTGGCCTGACTAGGTTTTAGCGTTTTTGTCTCTTCTGCAAAGGTTTCTCTGCTGTCTTCTGTGCTTTTTCCAGCTAGTATTCTTATGACTGTTGTAAATTCTTGTTCAGATATATTGCTTATATCTATTTTGAGCAAATCCTTGGCTGTGGTTTCTTCTTGATCTTTCTTTTAGGGAGAGTTATCCCATCTTCTCATTTTGCCTAGGTTTATCTGTTTTGTGTGTTGTGAAAGCTTTTTATGTTTCCTTCTCTTGCAAGTAATGTTACATTGAGATAAGGTCGGGGTGCCTGGGTGCTTAATTTCATTAAGCAGCAAACTTCAGCTCAGGTCATGATTTATGGTTCATGGATTCAAGCCCCGCATTAGGATCCATGCTGACAGCTCAGGGCCTGGAGTCTGCTTTAGATTCTGTGTCTCCCTCTCTCTCTCTGCATGTCCCTTGCTTGTACTCTGTCTCTCTTGAAAATAAGTAAACATTAAAAAAAAAAAAAGACAAGATCATACACTGCCCAGAGCCTGGTGTTTCAGGAAATGTTTCTGGTATATGTTGTTTGCACTCTGCTGTTGTGATCTGGCTGCTCTTTCCCCCAGGCCAGTCCTCTGAAGAATTCCTCCTTCCCTGCAGTGGAGAGTGCTTGGACCTTTACCTAGGTGTGCTTTCATTTGTTGGTTAAAAGAAGATTGATTAAAAAAAAAAATGCCTGATCCGAAAAATGAGAAAAAGAAAAGGAACAAAAACAATAACAACAACAAAAAAACCAAACAGACAAACAAAAAACTGTAAGCCTGATTCCAGGTATGTATATATATAAACACACACACACACACACACACACGCACGCACACACACACACAATGGGATTCTACTTAGCAATGAAAAAGAATGAAATCTTGGCATTTGAAACGACATGGATGGAACTAGAGGGTATTATGCTAAGTGAAATGAGTCGGTCAAAAAAGACAGGTATCATTTGATTTCAGTCATTTATGGAATTTGAGAACTTCCTTGTTTATCTTATGAATAAACTTAAATAGCTTGCTTTTCAGACAAATGTTTTCTTGATTTCTTTTTGGAATGAGACGCTCAGAGGTCTTTAAGATGCATTATGATATCCTTTGATCACAGCATCTGTGGATTCACAACTGAACCCAACTTTGGGCTCCATGCAGGTCAAGTGCTTTCATGTGAGATTTTGTAAAACTTAACAGAGAAAACATTCTCTATACATTTGAGACTTCATAAGACATGTCAATGAGCTTTAGAAATACAGGTCAGAATTAGGCAGTTCTGCCTTTCTCAATTGAAATGGCTTGGCACAATTCCCCCCAACATGCTTTGCTATATTTGCAAGGCATACATAAATAATTCCACTTCCAAAATCAGATATATGAAAAGTAAAATAATTATTCTAATATTTCGAAAATCCATAATGATCTGTTCACAGTAAGTACTTTTGTTAAAAGTATTAAATAACATGTTTTATAATATATGCTTCTTGGGCTTTATCTCATTGCATCTATTTCAAAATATGGCTTTTCATATGCTTTCCTTCCCATTATTGTAGCATAATATATCAAAATGTATAATTGCATGTAAGCAAAGGAAAGCAACATTCATTAAATAAGTTATTGGTGTAACTGCAATATTTTTGTGTTTATTTCACGAATACATTTCCAATCTAACAAAATTGTACATGAATGCAAATTTCATTTGAAAATTGGGTTCACATTATGTAAAAAGAGTTATTTAATCATTTAAGTTTTGGGAGTGTAAGGAAATGAAAATGTAGTTCACGTCTAAAGAAGATTTATACAGATCAAGTCACTCTGACGATATGCACCTGCATAGTTTCTTGTGGCGCTACTTGCTTCAATGGCGCTTAGAGGACACGGTGAACGTCCTTTCTCCGTGAGTGCCAGCGCGTGCCTACCCATCAATACGACGTTGTCTTTCCATCCAATGTGTCCATGCAGTGTGTGTCTCTCCCATGTGCCAAAATTGTGCGCGTCCACAGTAGCCTGAGCCCTGGACGAGGGCTACCTCAAGAAACAAGTACACATGGTGGAGAGCCTAAAATCCCACTACAAGTAGGAAAATAAAATAACCGCTGGGCTTGAAAAAAGCATGGAGGACATCAAAGAAACCATGGCTACAAAAACCATGGAGCTTAAAAATAGGTACTATTCCAAAAAATAGAAATAGAAGGAAAACTTCTGAACTCATTTTATGAAGCCAGCATCAGTCTGATTCCCAAGCCTGACAGAGATCCAGCAAAAATAAAAGGTGGGGGGGACACTACAGGCCAATATCCTTGATGAACACGGATGCAAAAATCGTCAAGAAGATATTGCAAATCGAATCCTATGGCACATGAAAAGAATTATTCACCAAGATCAACTGGGATTCATTCCTGGGTTACAGGGCTGGTTCAGTATTTGCAAATCAATGTGATACATCACATCAACAAAAGAAAAGATGAAAACCATATGATTCTGTCGATAGATGCAGAGAAGGCATTTGGCAAAATACAGCATCCGTTCCTAATAAAGACACTCAAGAAAGTCGGGATAGAAGGCTCTTACTTAAACTTCATAAAAGCCATCTATGAGGAGCCCTCAGCTCACATTATGTTCAACGGGGAAACACTGAGAGATTTCTCCCTGAGATCAGGAACACAACAGGGATGTCCACTGTCACCACTGCTGTTTAACATAGTCCTGGAAGTCCCAGCATCAGCCACCAGACAACAAAAAGAAATAAAAGGCATCATAATTGGCAACGAAGAAGTCAATCTTTCACTTTTCACAGACGACATGATACTCTACATAGAAAACCCGACAGACTCCCCCAGAAGCCTACTAGAACTGATCCAAGAATTCAGCAGAGTTGCAGGGCACAAAAAAACGTGCAGAAATCGATTGCATTTGTTTTTACACCAAAAATGAAGCAACATAAAGAGAAATCAAGAAACTTCTCCTATTTACAATTGCACAAAAAATCATAAAATACCTAGTAATAAACCTAACCAAAGATATAAGAGATCTGTACGATGAAAACTATAGAAAACTTATGAAGGAAATTGAAGAAAACACAAACAAATGGAAAAACATTCCATGCTCATGGATTGGAAGAATATATGTACTTAAAATGTCATTACTACCCAAAGCAATCTACTCATCCAATGCAATCCCAATCAAAATTGCACCAGCATACTTCTCAAAACTAGAACAAACTATCCTAAAATTTGTATGGATCCACAAATACCTCGAATAACCAAAGTAATATTAAAGAAGAAAACCAAAACGGGAGGTATCACCATCCCAGACTTTAGCCTCTACTACAAAGCTGTCATCATCAAGACAATATGGTATTGACACAAAAACAGACACATAGACCAATGGAATAGAATTTAGAACTCAGATTTGGACCTAAAAGTATACAGCGAACTAGTCTTTGACAAAGCAGGAAAGAGTATCCAATGGAAAAAAGACAGCCTCTTTAATAGACGATGTTGGGAGAAGTGGACTGTAACATGCAGAAGAATGAAACTATATCTTTTTTTCACACCATACACAAAAATAAACTCAAAATGGTTAAAGGACCTGAACGTGAGACAGGAAACCATCAAAACCCTAGAGGAGCAAGCAGGAAACAACTTCTTTGACCTCCACCGCAGCAATTTCTTACTTAACACATCCCCAAAAGCAAAAGAATTAAGAACAAAATTAAATTATTGGGACCCTTTCAAGATTAAAAACTTCTGTAGGGCAAAAGAAACCATCCATAAAACTAATAGGTAACCAATGGAATGGGAAAAGAAAGTTGTAAATACCATATCAGATGAAGGGCTAATATCCAAAATCTATAAGGAACTCACCAAACTCCACACCCAAAAAACAAACAACCCAGTGAAAAAATGGGCAGAAGATATGAACAGACACTTCTCCAAAGAGGACATCCTGATGGCCAACAGACACGACATGAAACGATGCTCAACATCCCTCCTAATCAGGGAAATACACATGAAAACCACTCTGAAATACCAGCTCATGCCAGTCAGAGTGGCTAAAATGATAGCAGCACTCTCGACAATAGCCTAAACATGGAAAGAGCCTAAGTGTTCATCAATGGATCAAGAAGATGTGCTTCATCTATATGATGGAATACTACATGGCAATGAGAAAGAATGAAATCTGCCCATGTGTAGCAACATGGATGGATTTTGAGGGTGTTATGCTGAGCGAAATAAGTCAAGCAGGGAAGGACAAATACCATATGTTTGCACTTATAGGAGGATTAGGAGGGACTTAATGGAGGACCATATAGGAGAAAAGGGGGGAAATAGTGGGGAAGAGAGAGAGAGGCAAACCATGGGAGACTCTTGAATGTTGAGAACAAACTGAGGACTGATGGGTGTGTGGCGGAGGGGGGAGTTGGGCATGGAGGAGGGCACTTGTGGGGATGAGCACTGGGTGTTATATGGAAACCAACTTGACAATAAACTATTTGTAAAAAAATAAAATAAAATACAAATTTATCCACACCTTGAAAAAAATAAAATAAAGAAGACTTCCACTACTCAAAGGAAACTGAAGGACACCAATTTGCATTTTAATAATCAGTAATAAGTGTTATGAGCTGTTGGCTATGTTCCTCATATGACCTTTTTTAGTTTCTAGGTATTGTACCTCAATTAATTGTCTTTAATGTCATAAATAATTATTTTCACTGCAGCAGGGCTATTAAAAGCTATAAAATTCTCTGAATTCAACTGATGTATGAAATTCACAAATGACCTTAGCACCAAAAAGTATGTCATTGTGTTAATGCAGATTTTCTATTGGCATACATTAGAATATGATAAAATATATGAATGCTTCCCTATTAGACATGCTGAGTTTTGTGAAGTCATAGAAATTATCATACTTTAAAGTTATATTTCATTACCAGTTGTCTTAATTGGGAATTTCAGTAGTACTATAATGACCCAAATTAGAAAGTACTATTGAAACAATTGTAATCCTTATTGGAGCCTTTTTTATTTGTCTCTAGGCTTGCCACAAACCACGAAGAAGACTAAGAATTATTTGTTCACCATTTGTTCACTATCTAGTATGTGCAAATCAATGAGTATGTATGCCTGTAGTAAAAAGTAATAATAGCAAGAGATGGATAAGACACAATTCTTGTCTTCAAGGAGATCACAGAGCAGAAGGAGGAATTTACAGTTACCATAGGAATCTAATTATCTCTCCTTCAGAAATAAATAGTAATTCTAAAAGTAGACAGAAGTGGATTGCATATTTATATGTATGTTGCTGTTGGGGAATGGAAAGAGTGGGTGGAAATAGAATGTCTTCACATTTACTTCTTGAGAGAGAAAGGAAGAAAGACAATACAGAACTCAAATGAAAACACTGGCACTTGTTGGGATGAGCACTGGGTGTTATATGGAAACCAAGTTGACAATAAACTATGAAAGAAAAAAAAAACTTTGGCAATCTGGAAACTTCCTGCCAGTCATATCTTGCTTCAGGAAATCTGCTGTATTCCAAACTGAAATTCATTAATGCAATTTATGTGACAGCAATGTACTACATCCATTCTTCTGTCATTCATTTTAATGAGAGTTACACAGAAATTTATCATGCAACAATAAGCAGAACATCATTTCCATTTCTTGGGACTGTATTTATATTCCATATTATATACTTAGACTAAAAGACTATGTTTGACTTTGCCCATTTGCTGTGCTGAAATGGAGTTTCCACCTATTAAAACATTGAAATAAATAGTCTTCCCATTAAGGTAGCCACTGAGCCTTAGAGCCATTCTATTCTATTTGTGATTCATAATTCTATAGTGATTTTCCATGTATATACATGTGCATGTCTGTGCACAGAGAAAAAGCTTTCTGTAAGTTCGCATACATTTATATTTAAGATTATTTTTATTTATTTTTTTAGTTGAGATAAAATTAACATTGAAAAGATTACTTTATTATCCAGTTTCTTAAGTTAACAGAAACATAATTGTGTAATTGAGAAGTATATTAATAACATTTTATTATAAAATATACAAAAAGGGCATACATGAGAAAATAAAGTCACCTTAGTTATACCAAAGAAAATGACTGGTATTATTTATTTACACTGTATATATGGTTATGCTGTATATATAGTTTTATACCTTTTTATGTCTCACCACCTCTACTTAAAGTCATTTTAAATGAAATCTACGAACATTTTTGGTTTTTATTAGAAACTTGTATGTCATTATCTAAGCTATTACACTCTGAGACATAAAATGATGCCTTTATACTATGAGCATAGATAAGTGTTAATTTTAAATTATGGAATTTTCAAATATATTATGTGTGCGAACAATGCATAATGCCCACTAGCTGATGGGCAGAAAACAAAACATTTTGGAGATGCTGTACCTAAACTTTTAAAATACAGAAAAACAATATAATTTTGGAACCATACATTTATTAATTAAAAACTACCTAAATTTTAAAAAAAGTTCCTGAATTCATGTATGCTTTTTGTCCTATTCAGTAGGTTTTTTCAAGTCCATAATAAAATTTTAGTTTTTCATTAAACTAATAAGTTATTGTTTTTATAATGCTCACAGTTACAAGAAGAGTTCATCTTTAGGAATTTAAAATAAGATAATACTTGCAGGGGTTTAGCCTCTGCAAGCCAGGGTTGACCCGGAAAGTGAGGGTTGGAGTCGACAAAGAAGACACGGAGCCAGCCTCTTCAGGTGGACTGCTCAAATTTATTTTTCAGTTTAGGATTTTTATAGCAAATTCATTCAATCACACTTAAACAATCTACAGTTTTAGAAAGCAGTCATGGAACTGAACATTTCTAACTTTTCTTGGCAACCGTGATTTCACGGTACATAACTTTCAATTAAACCAATAAAATTTAACCAGGTAGTCATAACAAAGTTATACATATTCTTTACTACGTATGGCAGGGTACCTAAGAATAAGTGAAGCATATAGCCAGAATACATGAGAACAAACTGCTCTTTAATTGTTTAAGTTTAGTGAGTAAGCAAGAACAGGATATACTTGTACCTGCAGTTATAGATGATAGACTTTCACAACCCCTTACTAAGAAAGAACAATAACAACATTTATCATAGAGGACATCTGGAATTGTTTTACGTGGATCAACTAGAGTTTGGTCTCTGCATTTACAGGTCTCATTCTTTGGCCCGAACAATCTGTAAGTTGCCTCACAGGCTTGAGGCCAGGGGCAACAGGCAAATATTTCTCTCACACTTTTCCAAGAAAGTCCTCTAAAACTAATAAGAGCACATCCTGATCAACAACAGACACATGAAATAATGCTCAACATCCCTCCTCATCAGGGAAATACACATCAAAAGCACACTGAGATACCACCTCATGCCAGTCAGAGTGGCTAAAATGAACAAATCAGAGAACTCTAGATGCTGGCAAGGATGTGGAGAAACGGCCACCCTCCTACACTATTGGTGGGAATGTAAACTGGTACAGCCCCTCTGGAAAACAGTGTAGAGGTTCCTCAGGAAACTAACAATAGAACTCCCCTATGACCCAGCAATAGCACTGCTAAGAATTTCCCCAAGGGCTATAGGAGTGCTGATGCATAGGAGCACATGTACCCCAATGTTCATATCAGCACTCTCACCCATAGCCAAAACATCGAAAGAGCCTAAGTGTCCATCAACGGATGAATGGATCAAGAAGATATGGTTTATCTATATGATGGAATACTACATTGCAATGAGAAAGAATGAAATCTGGCCATGTGTAGAAACATGGATGGATGTGTTATGCTGAGCGAAATAAGTCAGGCAGAGGACAAATACCATATCTTTGCACGTATAGGAGGATTAGGCGGAACTTAACAGAGGACTGTGGGGGAGAAGAAGGGGGGAAATAGTGGGGGAGAGGGAGAGAAGCAAACCATGAGAGACTCTTGAATGCTGAGAACAAACTAAAGACTGATGGGCATGGAGGGAGAGGCGGGAGATGGGCATGGAGGAGGGCACTTGTGGGGATGTTATATGGAAACCAACTTGACAGTAAACTATTTGCAGAAAAATATGTACATATTTGGATATAATATCTCAGAAAGCCAATCAATTGTGTGATAAAAATATTTTAGAGAATATTATGGAAATGAGTGATGCATTTGTCTTTCAAGTGAAAATGTTTGATTGATACTGTTTTCTAGACCACTTTTTCATGTAAAATTCACTTTAATCTAGTTTATCATATTTCAACTTTCAACTGTTCATCAGTGTCTGTCTTATGCAGATAAATGATTAATAATATCTCTGCCCTCAAGGTTAGGGTCAGTGTTAAAACAAAAAAGGATTCGTAGGATGATATATGAAAAAGTTAAACTCAATTATGACAATAAATATATTTATATTTGAATTCCATATCTTTGCATTCTTCAAGTATAGATTTTCATCCTCAGGTAAACACAGTGTTAATTTTTAAACAATAAAAAAATAGAATTCAGATAGAATTTCTTATATGCTCTTTTTATTAATGAATAATAGCCAAATACAAAAAGTACCCAAATTCTTGCCTCCGGATGAGAATTTACCACATGTATACAGTGTTTAAACATTTGTGATTTATAATAGATAATAAAAAATAATTAAATTAGGGATTAAAACTGGGTATTAAATAAAATTTTATATGCTTCTTTCAAAAAAAAAGAAAGAAAAATATTCTTTTCAGTTTCCTAAGCTTTTTCGTTATAACAAGATGATGGAACAATGTTGAAAGCCAATTTACCCTAGTCACCCCAAGGATTATAGCAT
This sequence comes from Proteles cristata cristata, assembly GCA_017311185.1. Lineage (NCBI taxonomy): Eukaryota > Metazoa > Chordata > Mammalia > Carnivora > Hyaenidae > Proteles > Proteles cristata. The sequence continues at coordinate 277,277 of JAESUZ010001759.1, read as the reverse complement.
CTTGATTCTGAGACTCAGTACTACATACAGTATTAACGAAAGGGGTGCCTGGGTGGCTTGGACAGTTAGTGCCCAACTCTTGATTTTGGCTCAGGTCATTATCTCATGGTTTGTGAGGTCTAGCCCCACATCAGACTCTGCACTGAAAATGCAGAGTCTGCTTGGGATCCTCTCTCTTTCCCAGTCTCTCTGCTGCTCCCCCTCAAAATAAATAAAACTTGAAAAGGGAACTATATAAAATACTAATTAAAGAATAACATGACATAAAAATATCCAAGTGGAAGCAGTGTTGTGCTGGAGCTGGGTTGTACAGACTTACAAGGACTAATTGTTAAATGGTCTGGAATTTTCCAAGCCAGCTGAAATAATGTTGCTAACTTGAATTACCATGGTAGTATTTTAGCCCAAAAATCTTGAAATACTACAACTCAAGGCTCTTTCCCCCAAAAAAATCAATTGGTAAAAATATATCAGTACATAGGCTGCAATGGCTTGCAATATTATAGCTGTTGTAGTGTTTTCAAAACTGTTCTAATGTTTAAGGCTTTGTATAGTTAAGTGTCTTTCCATATAACTTTTGAGAAAGGCTTTTTGTGTCTTTACCTTATGTTTCATAGACTTTGATACCTATATAGTAAATACTGATAAGCAAACTTTGGCTGGAGAACTAAACTTATAGTTTTAATAAAATTATGAAACCACGGAGAAATATGTACGTCAGGGTACACTGATTCAATTCTTTGGGAGCCTTTTGAATTCTCACAGTTTCAGGTACAATGAAGTTAAGGTAGAGTTAGTTCATAAATTTTCAACTAGGAGATGCAGGATTTAAATCCATAACTTCCTGCCTATAATTTGTCCATGATTCTTCACCTATATAATGCTATAGTTTATTAAATTCATGTTACTCAATGATAAGTACTAAGTAAAAAGTAAAACTAAGATGATACTAGTAACAACTATGTTATTTGATTGCATGTTACAATGAATTTCAGGTGCTGTTAATACAATGTGTTATAAATGTAATGAACTAAAGCATATATAAACAAGATTTGTCTGTATAAAATTGAATAAGTTTAATAATTATATAAGCAGCAGTTACATATAACTATTAACAAGTGCAGTATGCTTTTTATAGCCTACAATAAGAGTTTGCTAACTGTATAATAAAGTAAAATATATGCTTTAAAAGGTATGTTTATAATACTTAAATTTTACATATGGTACATTAGCCATGGTCATTCAATTATTGTTAAAAGAGGAATGTACAAAATAATTTCACATTTATTACTACACTAAAATAAACCTCCCTTTATGAAGTAAAAGCCATAGCTGTACTTTTAAAGAATAAAAGCTAATGACTGAAATCAAATTCAAGAGAAATAAAACAGTTGGGGAGCCTTGGTAGCTCAGTTGGTTAAGTGTCTGATTGCAGCACAGATCAAGTTCACATAGTTCGTGGGTTCGAATTTCGCATCGGGCTCTGTGCTGACACCTCAGAGCCTGGAGCCTGCTTCCAACTCTATGTCTCCCTCCCTCTATGCCCCTCCCCTGCTCATGCTTTGACTCTGTCTCTCTCAAAAATAAACATTAAAAAAATTAAAAAATAAAATAGCTAGATCAAGGATTAATATTACCTTATTAAAGTTATTTTTCCCAAAGTAAAGCCAGTCATGCTATTTATTTTTTGAACTCAAAATTCTTCCTTTAACTTTATTCTTCAAGATAAAATACATATGAGAATCTTTTAAAGATATATTTTTGTTTAAAATCTTCCTTAATAAGCACTGCAATGCCTAAAAGAAATTTTATTCTCAAAGTTTCAAATGTTCACTAGATGGCAGCATTAGATATATAATAGATAACCATAAAGTTTCCAGTCATATTGTGTGAAATGAAAAAGCACTATTAATTCACATTCCTTCCAAGCACATTTCAAAATTATTATCTTCAATACATACATAAGATTGTTTATTTATTTTTACTTCGTCCAATTGATCTCGCCTCTTTGCCAAAGCAGTGTGTTAATTTTAACTTTTAACACTGTCCTATATAAGAAGAAAGGATTATTTCAACATTTTGTTTAGGAATTCTTCTTGAAATTTATTTAGGAAAGTGATTAGAAAAGTGTTTTGGATTCTGCTGCTGGCTTAATGAAGAGTGGTTTCAAATCTTTTATTTGAGTGTCATAAAACAAACTCCTGATGAAAGGGCACATGGGATTGGGCTCAATATATACTTAATATAGTACCACTAATGATTATGGTCTCTGCCTATGCATCAGAGAACAACACTAAAATATTAGTCAATTGCTTTGAATATCTGACTTGACTCACACTGGAGTGGATATGTGCATGAGCTGAGGATTGGTGGAGTAGTATGTGAATAAATACAGCAAGTTCAAAATGTAGTTGCTTATAATTAGTGAAAGGAAAAAATTCTATAAATATCTAGATGTCTCTAAATCAGGGCAGATTGACTTTACAATATCCAATTAAGTTAATATGTGAATAAAATGTTAAAAATATGACAAAAATATATTTAAATAATATTGATATTAATATCAATTTGATATTCTGAAATGGTCTGTTATGGGTCTAGAGGCTGTCACCATGTAACACTGGTGTTAATAACCAATGTCTCAGGTGGAAGCTGTAAGTGAAAAAACTCTTCTATCATATATAGAAGATAGATGGAAAATGTTATAGGTTTAATTGTGTCTCCCATCAAAATTGATATGTTGGAAGTCCTAACCCCCAACACAAGAAAATGTGAATTTATTTGGAAATAAGGTAATTGCAAATGTGATTAGTTAAAATGGGATCATATTGGAGTAGGATGGACCCCAAATAAAATATGACTGATGTCTCTACAAAGAGTGGAAATCTGGTTATGGACACACATAGAAGAAAGGGATGGTACAAAGAAACAAAGCAGAAGATAACCATCTAAAACCAAATAGATAGGCCTAGAACAGATCCTTCCTTCACAGCCCTCAGAACGAATCAACTTATCCAATACCTTGTTTCAGAATTTTAGAACTGCCTCTGAAACTGTGAAACAATAAGTTTATGTTGTATAAACTACCTGGTATGTGGATCTTTGTTAAAGCAGAGCTAGAAAACTAATAAAAAGAGTATTCAATCTCAACATTAGAAATTGTGTACATAAAATTTTAGGCATGATTTGATATTTTGGCAGCAAGCCAATTTTGGAATCTGATAAATATTTTTTCGATATTTAATATTTACAATATTAAGAATGGACAAAAAGAGTAAAGCCAGTATATATATAAAAGTTATTCCATATAAAATTCAAAAATAGAAAGGAAAATTACTTCATCAGAACCATCTACATAACTTGAACCATGACTATGTCTAAGTCCACTAGCTAAAGACAACCTGAGCAAATGATTCTAAAGAAAGATTTACTATTTTCAAAATATCATACAAGTATATGATTTGGATGACAAATACTAAAATACAATATGTAAGCAAGGTTCCAGTAAGAAACATGATATAAAAGAGAATAAGCTTTACTCAAAAATCTCCTTTATAAATTCATTTACAGGTAAATACCATCATGAAGAGTAACTAAAAAGATCTAACACCTGTGAATAAATTCTTCACATTTGGTTTCTATCGGTAAGGAGAATGGTAACATAGAACTCTAGGCATAGGGAGAAATGTGGAACACTGAAATTTGGAATACCTGCAGCTGGACAGACTAGAGGTAAAGAAAAATCCAAGACACATTTTACCCAACTATCATTATACATCTATTCCTATGTCTGTATCTATACTCTGAATTATTTAGTGCTCCGTTTTTCTCAAAACAGTTTAAAACACTTATTGTATCTTATTTGATTTTTATAACAATCCTGGGGAGGGGGAGGATGTTGTTAACTATGTTTTACAGATGAAAGTTTGGAGAGATTAACTTAAGGCCACAAAGCTACTAGGAAATATTGTTTGCCTACAAAGTTATAATTTTTAGACTTCAGCATTTTACCCACTACACTAAATCACCTGGTTACTATAGAAGTCCTACACTGAAAATGTTGATTGAATGAGAGTATTGGTTTTAGTGTAATTTTTGTATAAACTAAAATGGTCTCCCCCTTTCCTAAATCCCAAATGAAATAAAAAAAGAACATTTGGCACCATAGGAATCAGAGATGTTGATTTATTTCCCTCGTCAATAGCAAGAGAGTTAAATCGAAATCCACAAGCAATCTCTATTGCCAGTAACTTCCAGAGTGAAATGTACTAAACTATAGATTTGTAAGATGACAAAATACCAATAAAAATGCTTAAATAGGCAGATGACTTCTGATTGGTTACGTGCCAGAGAACATGGATTTTTCTCTGAAGTTAAAGGGAAAAGTTATTACCTTAAAGAAGGAAATTACAAGTAAGGAATTCTTTTTTAAATTAAAATCTTTTTTTAAAAATTGTTTATTGTCAAGTTGCTTTACATAAAACACCCAGTGGTCATCCCCATAGGTGCTCTGCTCCATGCCCATCACCCCCCGTCCCCTCCACCCACCCCCATCAGCCCTCAGTTTGTTCTCTGCATTCAAGAGTATCTCATGGTTTGCCTCCTTCACTCTCACCCACTATTTTTTCCTCTTCTTCTCCCCCATGGTCCTCTGTTAAGTTCCTCCTAATCCTCCTATACGTGCAAACATATGGTATCTGTTCTTCTCTGCCTAACTTATTTCACTCAGTATAACACCCTCAAGGTCCATCCATGTTGCTACACATGGCCAGATTTCATTCTTTTTCATTGTCATGTAGTATTCCAACGTATAGGTAACCACATCTTCTTGATCCATTCGTCTGTTGATGGACACTTAGGCTCTTTCCATGTTTTGGCTATTGTTGAGAGTGCTGCTATGAACATTTGGGTCCATGTGCCCTTATGCATCAGCACTCCTGTATTCCTTGGGTAAATTCCTAACAGTGCTATGGCTGCGTCATAGGGGACTTCTAGTGTTAATTTTTTGAGGAACCTCCACACTGTTTTCTACAGGGGCTGCAACAGTTTCCATTCTCACCAACAGTGTAGGAGGGTGCCCATTTCTCCACATCCTCGCCAGCATCTAGAATCCTCTGATTTGTTCATTTTAGCCACTCTGACCAACGTGAGGTGGTATCTCAGTGTGCTTTTGATGTGTATTTCCCTGATGAGGAGGGATGCTGAGCATCGTTTCATGTGTCTGTTGTCCATCAGGATGTCCTCTTTCAAGAAGTGTCTGTTCATGTCTTCTGCCCATTTCTTCACTGGATTGTTTTTCAGGTGTGGAGTTTGGTGAGTTCCTTATAGATTTTGGATACTAGCCCTTTATCTGATATGTCATTTGCAACTATCTTTTCCCATTCCATCGGTTGCCTATTAGTTTCATGGATTGTTTCATTTGCCGTGTGTCATTACTACCCAAACAATCTACACATTCAATGCAACCCCAATGAAAATTGCACCAGCATTCTTCTGAAAGCTAAAACAAACAATCCTAAAGTTTCTATGGAACCACAAAAGACCCCGAATACCCTAATATTGAAGAAGAAAACCAAAATGGGAGGCATCACCATATCAGACTTTAGCCTCTACTACAAAGCTGTCATCATGAAGACAGTATGGTATTGGCACAAAAACAGACACATAGACCAATTGAACAGAATATGTAACTCAGAAATTGTTTGCACAAATGTATGGCCAGCTAATCTTTGACAAACTAAGAGAGTATCCAATGGGAAAAAAAGACAGCCTCTTTAACAGATGGTGCTGGGAGAACTGGACAGCAACATGCAGAGGAATGAAACTAGATCATTTTCTCCCACCATACACAAAAATAAACTCAAAAGGGATAAAGGGCCTGAATGTGAGACAGGAAACCATCAAAACCCTAGAGGAGAAAGCAGGAAACAACCTCCTTGACCTCCACCGCAGCAATTTCTTACTTGACACATCTCCAAAGGCAAGGGATTCAAGAGCAAAAATGAACTATTGGGATCTTATCAAGATTAAAAGCTTCTACAAGTAAGGAATTCTTAATGGCTGGCACTGTGTAGAATTGGATAAGTGAATATATGACTAGAAAATATAGTAGTCTTAATAATTTTGTGCTCATCTATACGATAATGGAAAATTTATCAATTTAAAAATATAATCAATAAAGTTAACCAAGCAATCTATTTTTTTGGTGGAATATTCAATTTTAATTAAAAAATAGGAGATAAAAACAAATTATGTGTAAGGGATGAGAATTTTTTTAAACAATTTTTTTTAATGTTTTATTTATTTCTAGGAGAGAGAGAGAGAGAGAGACAGTGTGAGCAGGGGAGGGTCAGAGAGAGAGGGAGTCACAGACCGAAGAGGGCCCCAGGCTCTGAGCTGGCAGTCAGCACAGAGCCCGACGTCGGGCTCGACCCCACGAACTGTGAGATCATGACCTAAGCGAAAGTCTGACGCTTAACCGACTAAGCCACTCAGGCGCCCCAAGAAGGATGAGAATTTTTTTTTAATGTTTTATTTATTTCTAGGAGAGAGAGAGAGACAGCGCAAGCAGGGGAGGGTCAAAGAGAGAGGGAGTCACAAACTGAAACAGGCTCTAGGCTCTGAGCTGGCAGTCAGCACAGAGCCCGACGCGGGGCTCAAACCCACGAACTGAGAGATCATGACCTAAGCGAAAGTCAGACGCTCAACCGACTAAGCCACCGAGGCGCCCCAGGATGAGAATTTTTAAGGATCAAAATTACACAGTGAAAGTTGTTTTAATCTGAACATGTAATCTATGTCAATAGCATTAAGGTATAAGGGAAATAATGCATGAATGTATTCATTTTTATTTTTTTAGTTATTTAAATTTCAGATAGTTGACATTCAGTGTAATATTAATTTCAGGTATACAACTTAGTGATTTAATAATTACATACAACACCTGGTTCTCATACAAATTCATTCCTTATTTAACACATTCCTCCACCTGTTGCCCTTTTGTTAACCATCATATTATCCATGGTTAGAAGTCTGTTTCTTGGATTTCCTCTTTCTTTTTTTCTCCTATGATCATATATTTTGTATCTTGAATTCCACATTTGAGTAAAATCATATTGTATTTGTCATTCTCTGACTTATTTCCCTTAGCTTAATACTTTCTGACTCTATCCAACTTGGTGCTAAAGGCAAGACTCCATTTTTATGACTAAGTAATATTCCATATAGGATATATATAATATCCATTATACACACATACACACGCACACACACACAAATATGATAATATTTGGGCTCTTTCCATGATTTGTTTGGCTATTATAGATAATGCTGCTATAAACACCATGGTGCATGTGACCCTGCAAATCTGTATTTTTGCCTTCTTTGTGTAAGTACCTAGTCATACAATTGCTGGATCATAATTGCAATCATAGGATTACCATAGGATAATAGGTAATTTTAAATTTGAGGAACCTCCATACTGTTTCCTATAGTGACTGCACCATTTTGCTTTCACTCAAATACTGAAAGAGATTTCACCTTTCTCCCCATCCTTGCCAACACATCTTTCTTGTGCTGTTGATTTCAACCATTCTGACAGGTGTGACATGATATCTCATTGTAGTTTTCATTTTCATTTCCCAAATGATGAGTGATGTTGACCATATTTTTATGTGTCTGTTGGCCATCTGGATATATTCTTTGGAAAAATGTGTATCTAAGCCTCCTACCCTTTTGTTAACTGGATTATTTGGTTTGGGGGATGTTGAGTTCTGTAAGTTTTTATATATTTTGGATACTAACTTTGTATCAGATATGTCATTTGTAAATATCTACTCCAATTCCATAGGTTAACTTAGGTATATTGGTTATTTCCTTCAGTGTGCAGAAGATTTTATTCTAATGAAGTCCCAATAGGTTAGTTTTGCTTTTGTTTCCCTTGCCTAAGGATACATAACTAGTAATAAGTTGCTACTGCTAATGTCAAAGAAGTAACTGCCTGTGTTATTCTCCAGGTTTTTAATGATTTCCTATCTCACATATTGTCTTTCATCTATATTGAATTTTTGTGGATCATGTAAGAAAGTTTTCTGGTTTCATTCTTTTGCCTGTTACTGTCGATTTCTGAAAACCATTTGCTGGAGAAACTGTCTTTTTAACATTGGATAATCCTTCCTTCTTTGTTTAATACTAATTGAACTTAGAGTTGTAGGTTTGTTTTTTGGGTTTTCTATTATGTTCCAGTGGCCTATATGTATAATTTTTGCCAGTAACATTCTGTATTAAACTCGACACCTTTGTAATATAACATGAATTCTGGAATGTGATGACTCAGATGTGCTTTTCTCTTTCAAGTTTGCATTGGCTAATCAAAGACTTTCATGGTTCCATAAAAGTTTTATGGTTGTTTGTTCTCTGAACAAAAAGCTCTCTGAAAAATGGCATTAGTAATTTGAAAGAGGTTGCATTCAGTGTGTAGACTGCTGTGGGCACTATAGACATTTTAACAGTATTTGTTCTTCCAACCTATGAACATGGAATGTTATCTAATTTCTTTGTGTCCTCTTCAATTACTTTCATTGGTGTTTTATAGTTTTCAGAATACGTATCTTTTACCTTTTTGGTTAGGTTTATTCCTAGGTATACTATATTTTTGGTGTAATTGTAAATGGGATAGCTTCTTTGATTTCTTTTTCTGCTTCTTAATTATTGGTGTATATATATATATAGTTTATTGTCCAGTTGGTTTCCATATAACACCCAGTGCTCATCCTAACAAGTTCTCTCCTCCATGGCCATCACCTCCTTCCTCTCCCCACCAACCCCATCAGCCCTCAGGTTCTTCTCGACATTCATGAGTCTCTCATGGTTTGTCTCCCTCCCTCTCCCCGACTATTTTTCCCCTTCTTCTCCCCTATGGTCCTCCGTTAAGTTCCTCCTAATCCTCCTATACATGCAAATACAACATATTTCTTTTTTTCTAAACCAATTTTTATTCTTATGAAATTAATATGTATACATAGTTAAGAAAGCAAGGGATACAGGGGCGCCTGGGTGGCTTAGTTGGTTAAGTGTCTGACTTTCGCTTAGGTCATGATTTCGCGGTTCGTGGGTTCGAGCCCCGCGTCGGGCTCTGTGCTGACTGCCAGCTCAGAGCCTGGAGCCTGTTTCAGTCTGTGACTCCCTCTCTCTCTGACCCTCTCCTGCTCACGCTGTCTCGCTCTCTCTCTCCTATAAATAAATAAAACATTTAAAAAAATTAAAAAAAAAGAAAGCAAGGGATACAAAATTCCACATAATACTCTCAACTAAATCCAGAAAAAATAAACTATATGATATAATAAGTGGTTGCAGTGTTGTTTTTTTCTTAGTTTATTGTCAAGTTGGTTTACATATTACACCCAGTGCTCATCCCAACAAGTAACCTCCACTATGCCCATCACTCCCCTTCTACTCTCCCCCACTCTTAGCCCTCAGTTTATACTCAGCATTCATGAGTCTTTCATGGTTTGCCTCCCTCCAACTTCCCAACTATTTTACCCCTTCTCCTCCCCCAAGGTCGGTCCTCTGTTAAGTTTCTCCTAATCCACTTATACGTGCAAACATATGGTATCTGTCCTTCTCTGCCTGACTTATTTCACTCAGCATAACACTCTCAAGGTCCATCCATGTCGTTACACACGGCCAGATTTCATTCTTTCTCATTGCCATGTAGTATTCCATTGTATAGATGAATCAGATCTTCTTGATCCATTCATCCGTTGATGGACACTTAGGCTCTTTCCATGTTTTGGATATGGTTGAGAGTGCTGCTATGAACATTGGGGTCCATGTGCCCTTATGCATAAGCACTCCTGTATCCCATCAGTAAATTCCTAGTACTGTTATTGCTGGGCCATAGGGAAGTTCTACTTTTATATTTTTGAGTAATCTCCATAATCTTCTCCGAGGGGCTGCACCAGTTTCCATTCCCAGCAATAGTGTAGGAGGGTTCCCATTTCTCCACATCTTTGTCAGCATGTATAGTATCCTTATTTGTTCATTTTAGCCACTCTGACCTGCATGAGCTGGTATCTATGGGTGGTTTTGATTTGTATTTCCCTGATGATGAGGGAAGCTGAGCGTCATTTCATGTGTCTGATGGCCATCTGGATGTCCTCTTTGGGGAAGTGTCTGTTCATGTCTTCTGCCCATTTCTTCACTGGATTATTTGTTTTTCAGATGTGGAGTATAGTGAGTTCCTTATAGATTTTGGATACTAGCCATTTACCTGATATGTCATTTGCAACTATCTTTTCCCATTCCATCAGTTGCCTATTAGTTTTTGGATTGTTTCCTTTGTCTTGCAGAAACTTTTAATCTTGATGAGGTCCCAACAGTTTATTTTTGCTCTTGATTCTTTTGCTTTTGGGGATGTGTCAAGTAAGAAATTGCTGCAGTGGAGATGAAGGAGGTTGTTCCCTGCTTTCTCTTCTAGGGTTTTGATGATTTGCTCTCTCACATTCAGGTTCTTTATCCATTTTGAGTTTATTTTTGTGCATGGAGTGAGAAAATTACCTAGTTTCATTCTTCTGCATGTTTCTGTCCGGTTCTCCCAGCAACATCTGTTAAAGAGTTTGTCTTTTTTTTCCCATTGGATACTCTTTCCCACTTTCTCAAAGATTAGCTGGCCATAAATTTATGGGTCAAATTCTGAGTTCTCTATTCTATTCCATTGGTCTATGTCTGTTTTTGTGCCAATACCATACTGTCTTGATGATGACAGCTTTGTAGTAGAGGTTAAATTCTGAGATTGTGATGTCTCCCGTTTTGGTTTTATTCTTCAATATTACTTTGGATATTCAGGGTCTTTTGTGGATCCATCCATACAGATTTCAGAATAGTTTGTTTTAGTTTTGAGAAGAATCCTGGTGCAATGTTCATTGGGATTGCATTGAATGTGTAGATTGCTTGGGTAGTAATGACATTTTAACAATATTTATTCTCCCTATCGATGAGTATGGAATGTTTTTCCATTTCTTTGTGTCTTATTCAATTTCCTTCATAAGTTTTCTATAGTTTTTATCATACAGGTCTCTAATATTCTTGGTTAGGTTTATTCCTAAGTACTTTATGTTTTTTTGTGCAATTGTGAATGCGATCAGTTTCTTGATTTCTCTTTCTGTTGCTTCATTTTTGGTGTATAAAAATGTAACCGATTTCTGCACGTTGATTCTGTACCATGCAACTTTGCTGAATTATTGGATCAGTTCTAGTAGGTTTCTGGGGGAATCTGTCGGGTTTTCGATGTAGAGTATCATGTCATCTGCGAAGAGTGAAAGTTTGACTTCCTCTTTGCCAATTCTGATGCCTTTGATTTCCTTTTGTTGTCTGATGGCTGATGTTAGGACTTCCAGCACTATGTTAAACAATAGTGGTGAGAGTGGACATCCCTGTCGTGTTCCCGATTTCAGGGACAAAGCTCTGTTTTTCCCCTTTGAGGATAATGTGAGCTGTGGGCTTCTCATAAATGTTTTTTTTTTTTTAATTTTATTTTATTTTATTTTATTTAACTTTTTAAATGTTTATTCATTCATTTTTGAGAGAGAGAAAGAGAGCACGAGCAGGAAAGGGACAAAGAGAAAGAGATACAGAATCCGAAGTAGGCTCCAGTCTCTGCGTTACCAACATTTCTGATAGATTTCCCTTTGCCATTGAACAAGTATATTTTCTTTTCTCAACATTTTGTTTTATCCTAGCCCATTTTTTCTCATGGGGAATATACTTATTTAAGTACAGGGAGTAAGAAAGGACCAAATATAAAAATGAGAAAAAAATATCAAAATGTGTTTTAAAACTCTTTGGCATGGTTTCTACACAGATTTAACTGGTACAACTACTTAATGTTTTATCTATTCTCTTTGCCACTGGATCAAGGGGAATAATTCAGGTAATCAGAATTGTCAGGACAAGAATGTACATAAACTACTAATATATAAAACACTGACATGAAAATAAATCCTGAGGGACAGTGTCCAACAAGACATGAAAAAAAATTCTAAAAACAAGCAAACAACCACACTAAGTGTGAAGTTTGTTTTCCTTGACATTGTTTTTCACACAGATTAGCAACCAAATGTCTTTATTTCTAATGTAGATCTCTGCTGAAAGTATCCCTACACCATGCCATTTGTTTTTAAACTGGCAATCTACCACATTATACTAAGTCCATTTTTGACTCCATGATTTTTAATCTGCCTCTTAGAAAAATTTTTGGCTTCATGATACTTTTTATACAAAAACGTAAGAGTTTTTTTCCTGCTCATTGTATTGCTCACCAGTAATGGCAGTTGAAGATTCCTGTTTTGATTGATTAATGTTCTCATTTATATGCCAAGTATAATATTAAGAGTTAGGACCTTCCCTGATTATACTATAATAATATAATTTTGCACAGATGAGATCATGTGCTAAAAGCACCAGTAAAATTCTCCTTGTAAAAGCTATGCCAAATTTGCAGGTCCTTGTAGAGTTTTATTTTTTTTTATTTTATTTTTTTTTTTTACAAATAGTTTATTATCAAATTAGTTTCCACATAACACCCAGTGCTCATCCCCACAAGTGCCCTCCTCCATGCCCACCCCTCATCCCCCCAACATCCACCAGTCCTCAGTTTTTGTCAGCATTCAAGAGTCTCTCATGGTTGCCTCTCCCCCTTTCCCCCACCATTTCCGCAGTTCTTCTCCCCCTTGGTCCTCTGTTAAGTTCCTCCTAATCCTCCTATACGTGCACACATATGATATTTGTCCTTCTCTGCCTGACTTATTTCGCTCAGCATAACACCCTCAAGGTCCACCCATGTTGCTACACATGGCCAGATTTCATTGTTTCTCATTGCCATGTAGTATTCCATGGTATAGATAAACCACATCTTCTGATCCATTCATCTGTTGATGGACACTTAGGCTCTTTCCATGTTTTAGCTATTGTGGAGAGTGCTGCTATGAACATTGGGGTACATGTGCTCCTATGCCTCAGCATTTCTGTATCCTTGGGTAAATTCCTAGCAGTGCTATTGCTGGGTCATAGGGGAGTTCTATTATTAGTTTCCTGAGGAACCTCCATACTGTTTTCCAGAGGGACTGCACCAGTTTGCATTCCCACCAACAGTGTAGGAGGGTGCCCGTTTCTCCACATCCTCGCCAGCATCTCGAGTTCTCTGATTTGCTCATTTTAGCCACTCTGGCGTGAGGTGGTATCTCAGTGTGGTTTTGATTTGTATTTCGCTGATGAGGAGGGATGCTGAGCATCGTTTCATGTGTCTGTTGGCCATCTGGATGTCCTCTTTGGAGAAGTGTCTGGTCATATCTTCTGCCCATTTCTTCACTGGGTTGTTTGTTTTTCGGGCGTGTAGTTTGGTGAGTTCCTTGTAGATTCTGGACATCAACCTTTTATCTGATATGTCATTTGCAACTATCTTTTCCCATTCCGTTTGTTGCCTACTAATTTTCTGGGTTGTTTCCTTTGCTGTGCAGAAGCTTTTAATCTTGAGGAGGTCCCAACAGTTTATTTTTGTTCTTGATTCCCTTGCTTTTGGGGATGTGTCAAGTAAGAAGTTGCTGCGGTGGAGGTCATGGAGGTTGTTTCCTGCTTTCTTCTCTAGGGTTTTGATGGTTTCCTGTCTCACGTTCAGGTCCTTTATCCATTTTGAGTTTATTTTTGTGTATGGTGTGAGAAAATGATCTAGTTTCATTCTTCTGCATGTTGCTGTCCAGTTCTCCCAACACCATCTTTTAAAAAGGCTGTCTTTTTTCCATCGGATATTCTTTCCTGCTTTGTCAAAGATTAGTTGGCTGTATACTTTTGGGTCCACTTCTGAGTTCTCAATTCTGTTCCATTGGTCTATGTGTCTGTTTTTGTGCCAATACCATACTGTCTTGATGATGACAGCTTTGTAGTAGAGGCTAAAGTCTGGGATGGTGATCCCTCCCGTTTTGGTTTTATTTTTCAGGATTACTTTGGCTATTCGGGGTCTTTTGTGGTTCCGTACAAATTTTTGGATAGTTTGTTCTGGTTTTGAGAAGTATGCTGGTGCAATTTTGATTGGAATTGCATTGGATGTGTAGAGTGCCTTAGGTAGTAATGACATCTTAACTATATTTATTCTTCCTATACATGAGCAGGGAATGTTTTTCCATTTCTTTGTGTCTTCTTCAATTTCCTTCATACGTTTTCTATAGTTTTCATCATACAGATCTCTTGTATCCTTGGTTAGGTTTATTCCGAGGTATTTTATGGTTTTTTGTGCAATTGTGAATGGGATCCGTTTCTTGATTTCTCTTTCTGTTGCTTCATTGTTGGTGTATAAAAATGCAACCGATTTCTGTACGTTGATTTTGTACCCTGCCACTTGGCTGAATTCTTGGATCAGTTCTAGTAGGCTTCTGGTGGATTCTGTCGGGTTTTGTATGTAGAGTATCATGTCATCTGCGAAGAGTGAAAGTTTGACTTCCTCTTTGCCAATTCTGATGCCTTTGATTTCCTTTTGGTGTCTGATGGCTGATGCTAGGACTTCCAGCACTATGTTAAACAGCAGTGGTGAGAGTGGGCATCCCTGTCGTGTTCCTGATCTCAGGGGGAAAGCTCTAAGTTTTTCCCCGTTGAGGATGATGTTCGCTGAAGGCTTCTCATAGATGGCTTTGATGATGTTTAAGAAGGTTCCTTCTATCCCAACTTTCTCAAGAGTCTTTATTAAGAAGGGATGCTGTATTTTGTCAAATGCTTTTTCTGCATCTATTGACAGGATCATATGGCTTTTATCTTTTCTTTTATTGATATGATGTATCACATTGATTGATTTGCAAATCTTGAACCAGCCCTGTAACCCAGGAATGAATCCCACTTGATCTTGGTGGATGATTCTTTTGATATGCTGCTGGATTCGATCTGCAAGGATCTTGTTGAGAATTTTTGCATCCGTATTCATCAAGGATATTGGCCTGTAGTTCTCTTTTTTTGCTGGATCTCTGTCTGGCTTGGGATTCAGAGTTTTCCTTCGCTTTCTATTTTTTGGAATAACTTGAGAAGAATTGGGATTAATTCTGTTTTAAATGTCTGGTAGAATTCCCCAGGGAAGCCATCAGGTCCAGGGCTCTTATTTGTTGGGAGATTTTTGATCACTGATTCGATTTCTTCACTCGTTATGGGTCTGTTCAGGTTTTCTGTTTCTCCCCGTGTGAATTTTGGTAGTGAGTGTGTGTTTAGGAATTTATCCATTTCTTCTAAGTTATCCAATTTGTTGGCATATAATTTTTCATAGTATTCCATGATAATTGCTTGTATTTCTTAGGGGTTGGTTGTAATAAGTCCATTTTCATTCATAATTTTGTCTATTTGGGTGCTCTCTCTTTTCTTTTGGATAAGTCTGGCTAGAGTTTGTCAATTTTGTTTACTTTTTCAAAAAACCAACTCTTGGTTTCATTGATCTGTTCAATTGTTTCTTTGGTCTCTATGTTGTTTATTTCTGCTCTAATTTTTACTATTTCTCTTCTTCTACTGGGTTTAGGGCTTTCTTGTTGCTCTGCCTCTACTTCCTTTAGGTGAGCTGTTAGATTTTGGACTTGCGCTTTTTCTAATCTCTTGAAATAGGCCTGGAGGCAATGTACTTTCCTCTTAGGACTGCCTTTGCCGCATCCCATAGATTTTGAATTGCTGTGTTTTCATTTTCATTTGTTTCCATATATTTTTTAATTTCATCTCTAACTGCCTTATTGGCCCATTCATTCTTTACAAGGGTGTTCTTTAACTTCCACGTTTTTGGAAGTTTTCCAGACCTCTTCCTGTAATTGATTTCAAGTTTCAAAGCATTGTGAACTGACAGTGTGCATGGTATGATCTCTATTCTTTTATATTTCTTGAGGGCTGCTTTATGTCCCAGTATGTGATCTATCTTGGAGAATGTGAAATGCGCACTTGAGAAGAAAGTAAATTCCCTAGTCTCAGGATGTAAAGTTCTAAATATATCCGTCAGGTCCATCTGGTCCAATGTATCTTTCAAGTCCATTATTTCTTTAGTGATTTTCTGTCTGGTTGACCTATCCATTGCTGTAAGCGGAGTATTAAAGTCCCCTGCTGTTAGCACATTCTTATCTATAAGCTTATTTCTGTTTGTGATTGTTTTAGATATTTAGGTGCTCCCGTATTCGGTGCGTAGACATTTATGATTGTTAGTTCTTCCTGATGGATGGACCCTGTAATTATTATGAAGGCCCTTCTTCATCTCTTGTGATTGTGTTTAATTTAAAGTCCGGTTTGTCTGATATAACTATCGCTACTCCGGCTTTCTTTTGATTTCTTCTAGCATGATATATATTTCTCCATCCCCTTACTTTTAATCTGAAGGTATCTTCCAGTCTAAAATGAGTTTCTTGTAGACAGCATATAGATGGATTTTGTTTTTTAATCCATTCTGCTACCCTATGTCTTTTGATTGGAGCATTCAGCCCATTTACATTCAGTGTTATTATTGAAATATGTGGGTTTAGAGTCTTTGTATCTTTTGTAGGGTTCATGTTTGTGGTGGTGTCTCTGGAATCTTTGTTCCTTGCAACCTTTCCTTCAGAGCATCCCCCTCAGGATTTCTTGTAGGGCTGGCTTCGTGGTGACAAATTCTTTCAATTTCTGTTTTTTGGAAAGGTTTTTATCTCTCCTTCTATTTTGAATGACAGGCTTGCTGGCTAGAGGATTCTTGGCTGCATATTTTTACTGTTCATCACACTGAAGATCTCTTGCCATTCCTTTCTGGCCTGCCACGTTTCAGTAGATAGGTCTGTCACCACTCTGATGGGTTTCCCTTTGTATGTGAGGGCCCTTTTCTCCCTAGCTGCTTTCAAAATTCTCTCTTTGTCCTTGTATTTTGCCATTTTTACAATGATATGTCGTGCAGAAGATCGATTCAAGTTACGTCTGAGAGGAGTCCTCTGAGCCTCTTGTATTTCCACATTTACTTCCTTCCCCAAGTCGGGGAAGTTCTCTGCTATAATTTGTTCCAGGATTCCTTCAGCACCTTTCCCTCTCTCTTCCTCTTCTGAGATTCCTATGATACGGATATTGTTGCGTTTGACTGTGTCGCTGAGCTCTCGAATTCTTCTTTCCTATTCCTGGATCAGTTTGTCTCTTTTTTTGTCAGCTTCTTGTTTTTCTAGAATGGTGTCTTCTAAATCACTTATTTTCCTTTCTGCCTCTTCAATCCATGCATTGGAGGCCTCTAATTTATTATGGATCTCATTTATCGCATTTTTTAATTCTTCATGCCTATTTTTATTTTCCATTCTGTCTGTAGCCATAGTTTCTTTGATGTCCCCTATGTTTTTTTCAAGCCCAGCTATTAATTTTACCATTATTATTCTAAATCTTGTTCACTTATGCTGCTGATATCTGTTTTGAGCAGTTCATTAGCTGTCATTTCTTCTTGGAGTTTCTTTGGAGGAGAGCTCTTTCGTTTCGTCATTTTAGTTAGCTTTCCGGCTCTTGTTGGTTTTAAAGACCTGTTATGCTCTCTGTTTCTATGAGCACTGCTATATCCAAGAAGACTCTTTGACTTTCCAGGGCCTGTCCTTTCAGAGATTGTTTTTTGAATGGTATCCCTCGGTCACTCTTGTTGGGACCTTAGTTATTTTATTTTCCTATTCCTAGTGATATTTGGGATTCTTCACCTTGTGTACTCTAGCTTGTTTCTTGAGGTAGCCCTGGAAAAGAAAACAGACAGACAAACACACAGGGAGCAGGAGTACACAAACGCACAGGCTGATTCAACTAACATGCAAAGCGAGAGGGAAAACGAAAAAGTTAATAGAAAAGACGGAGGAGGGAGGGCGAATAATAGGGAGCATAAAATACATAAAAGGGTCAAAAAGGGGAAAAGAAAAGGAAAAAGAAGAAAACCGATGGACAAAGAACGGTTTAAAGCATATACCTGGATTTCCCAGCTACAGTTAAATAGCCGTGTGTATGCAGTGCTGGTTGAAGAGCATAGAGAAAAAGAGAGAAGGCAGGGCGAGACAAGGCAGATTTGGAAATAGAATGAACAGGCAGAAGGGATAAGAAGCTTTGTTCAAAGAAGTAAAGGGTAGAATATGGTTGGATAGGTGAGTGAAGGATGCTGGAATTATCCAGAGAAACTATATAGTCTAATTACTCCTGAGAGAAATAGCTGAAAAAGTCGGTAGGTGTAGAATTTACATTTACAGAATGGACTTGTTGTGATTGTTTAAGCAAGCTGGCGACCAGAGTTAATCACGTCAGTGTTTTGGGGAAAAAAGCGAGAAAAGAGAAAGAAGAAGAAAAAAAGAGAAACGAAAGGGGAAAAAAAAAGAAGAAAAAAAAGGAAAAAAAACAAAAAGAGGAAAAAAAAAAGGGAGGAGGGCACCTCTCAGGCACAGATGGGCGTGGCGTGATCCGATGCCTCAGGCGGGGGTTCTTCCTTGGCGATTGTGGGGAGGAGAGTGATGGTGCTCCAGTGCCTTCTTGAACCCCGCGCTGCCACTCGCTTTTTTTTGGCCTGTCAACTCCCCGTTCCGGGGACACAGCCGAAGTTGGTTGCACTCTTCAACCCAGGCCAGTTCCAATCTCCAAATCCCAGTCCGCACCCCGCTGAAGTTTCCTTAGACACAGCTTCCCAGACAACCCCCTCGGGCTATTCCAGGCTCCCTGCTGAGCTCTGGGGGCGGAGTCAGGATCGCTGCTTCCTTCTCTGGGTCGGGCTGTCGCGCATGCACGGGGGCTTGCCTGCCGGGTCTGCGTAGCCTGAGCCCGCTGGAGTGAGGAAAACCGGGTCTCTCTATGGCTCGTCACCCGAAACACGAACTCACAGGCAAATTTCCCAGTTTTTAGCTCTTTGCCTTCCCTCTCGAGTTCCAGCCAGCCAGGAGCGCGGACGCCCGGTGTCTGCGCGTCTCCTTCAGGGGTCCCAGCCGCCCTGGAGCTACAATGGCGGCAGGCGCGCTGCTGCTGGAGTGAGGAAAACCGGGTCTCTCTATGGCTCATCACCCGAAGTATGAACTCACAGGCAAATTTCCCAGTTTTTAGCTCTTTGCCTTCCCTCTCGAGTTCCAGCCAGCCAAGAGCGCGGATGCCCGGTGTCCTCGGGGCTCTTTCAGGGGACCCAGCCGCCCTGGAGCTACAGTGGCGGCAGGCGCGCCGCCGCCGCTTTAAAACCCAACCTCCAGGAGCGGTACAAAGAAGCAGTTTGTGTGCTCAGCCTCCCCCAGGACCAGTTGTTGCGAGGGCACCTGGTGTGCAGGTATTTGGCAAGTATGGTCTTTCTATGCACCGAGCGGAGGTTTTTCTGTCTCGGACTCTCTCCTTTTCCCCTCTCACTCCCCATAGAGGGTAGAGGGGGATCGCCTCCCACCCTGGAGGCTCCGATCCTGGCCCGATTTTACCTTCCCCAGTTCGCACTCACGTTAGAAGGCTTTCTCAGTGGATTCTGCGTCCTTTTTCTCCCTGTCTCTCAGGTTTTGTAAGATTTCCAATGGCTTCAGATCTTTTCTGTGTGATGTATGGGCGCGAGTGCAAGTACGGAGCTCCTTACTTCTCCACCATCTTGCCTCATAAATGGGTTTTAAGATGTTTAAGTGAGTTCCTTCTATCCCGACTTTCTTGAGGGTCTTTATTAAGGAGGGATGCTGTATTTTGTCAAAAGCTTTTTCTGCTTCTATTGACAGGGTCGTATGGTTTTTATCTTTTCTTTTGTTAATGTGATGGATAACATTGATTGATTTGTGAATATTGAATCAGCCCTGTAACCCAGGAATGAATCCCACTTGATCATTTTGGATAATTCTTTTTTGTGTGTGCTGTTGCATTCAATTTGCATGTATCTCTTTGAGGATTTTTGCATCTGTATTCATCAAGGATATTGGCCTGTCATTCTCTTTTTTTGCTGGATCTATGTCTTGCTTGGGAATCAAAGTGATGCTAGTTTATAATATGAGTCTGAAAGTTTTCCTTCGAGTTTTATTTTTTGGAAGATATTGAGAAGAATGGGTATTAATTCCCTTTTAAATGTCTGGTAGAATTCCCCAGGGAAGCCATCTGGCTTAGGGCCCTTATTTGTTGGGAAATCTTCACTAGTTATGGGTTTGTTCAGATTTTCTATCTCTTCCCGTGTGAATTTTTGTAGTGAGTGTGTGTTTAGGAATTTGTCCATTTCTTCTAAGTTGTCCAGTTTGTTGGCATATAGTTTTTCATACTATTTCCTGATAATTGATTGAATTTCTGAGGGATTGCTTGTAATAAGTCCCTTTCAATTCATGATTTTGCCTATTTGGGTGCTCTCTTCTTTTTGAGAAGTATGGCTAGAGGTTATCAATTTTGTTTATTTTTTCAAAAAAACAACTTTTGGTTTTGTTAATCTGTTCAACTGTTTCCTGGATTCTATATTGTTTGTTTCTGTCCTGATTTTTATTATTTCTCTTCTCCTACTGGGTATGGGGTGCTCTTGTTGCTCTCCTCCTAGTTTCTTTTAGTTAGCTGCTAGATTTTGTATTTGTGCTTTTTCTAATTTCTTGAAATAGGCCTGGTGTGCAATGTACCTTCCTCTTAGAACTGCCTTTTCTGCATCCCTTAGAATCTGGATTGTTGTATTTTCATTTTCATTTGTTTCCACATATTTTTAAATTTCTTCTCTAATTACCTGATTGCCCCGTTCGTTCTTTATTAGGTTTTTTAACTTTCACGTTTTTGGAAGTTTTCCAGACTTCTTCTTGTGGTTGGCTTCAATTTTCATAGCATTGTGATCTGAAAGTGTGCATGGTATGATCTCAATTCTTTTATGTTTATTGAGGGCTGCTTTATGTCCCAGTATGGGATCTATCTTGGAGAACGTGCCCTGTTCACTTGAGAAGAAAGTGAATTGTGGCTTCAGGATGTAGAGTTCTACATATATCTGTCAAATCCATCTGGTCCAATGTGTCATACAATTTCATTGTTTCTTTAGTGATTTTTATGTCTAGTTTATCTATCCATTGCTGTAAGTGCCCTGCTATTAGCACTTTCTTGTCCATAAGATTGTTTTTGTTTGTGATTAATTGTTTTATGTATTTGGGTGTTTTTGTGTTCAGTGCGTAATCATTTATAATTGTTAGCTCTTCCTGGTGAATAGAGCCTGTAATTATTATATAATGCCCCCTTTTTTTTTTATCTCTTGTTATTGCCTTTACTTTAAAGTCCACTTTGTCTGATATAAGTATACTTCTTCCAGCTTTATTTTGACTTCGAGTGGCATGATATATTTTTATCCATCCCCTTTCTTTCAATCTGGAGTTGTCCTCAGGTCTAAAATGAGTTTCTTGCAGACAGAAAATAGAGGGATTTTTTTTTTTATCCATTCTGCTACCCTATATCTTTTGATTGGAGCATTTAGTCCATTTACATTCAGTGTTATTATTGAAAAATATGAGTTTAGAGTCCTTGTGTCCTTTGTAGGTTTCATGCTTGTGGTTGTGTCTCCAGTACCTGTGTTCTTTGCAACATTTCCCTCATAGTGCCCCCCCTCAGGATTTCTTTTAGGGCTGGTTTAGCTGTGAGGAATTCTTTCAATTTTTGTTTATTTGGGAAGACTTTTATCTCTCCTTGTATTCTGAATGACAGGTTTGCTGGATAGAGGACACTTGGCTACATATTTTTTCTGTTCATCACATTGAAGATTTCCTGCCATTCCTTTCTGGCCTGCCAAGTTTCAGTAGATAGGCCTGTCACCACTCTGATAGGTTTCCCTTTTTATGTTAGGGCCCTTTTGCCCCGAGCTGCTTTCCAAATTCTCTCCTTGTCTTTATGTTTTGCCAGTTTCACTATGATATGTCATGCAGAAGATTGATTCAAGTTACATCTGAGGGGAGTTCTCTCTGCCTGTTGGATTTCAATGTCTGTTTCCTTCCCCAGATTGGGGAAGTTCTCTACCATAATTTGCTCAAAGACTCCTTCAGTGCCTTTCCCTTTCTCTTACTCTTCTCAAATTCCTTTGATACAGACATAGTTCCGTTTGATTGTATCACTCAGATCTCGAACTCTTCCTTTCATGCTCCTGGATCAGTTTATCTCTCTTTTTATCGGCTTCCTCTTTTTCTATAATTGTGTCTTCAAATTCACCTATTCTCCTCTCTGCCTCTTCAATCCGTGCATTGGATGCCTCCATTTTATTGTGCATCTCACCTATAGCATGTTTTAATTCATCATAACTATTTTTAAGCTCCGTAGTCTTTGTAGCAATAGTTTCTCTGACGTCTT
Source organism: Proteles cristata cristata (assembly GCA_017311185.1). Classification (NCBI taxonomy): domain Eukaryota; kingdom Metazoa; phylum Chordata; class Mammalia; order Carnivora; family Hyaenidae; genus Proteles; species Proteles cristata. Next base: position 255,011 of record JAESUZ010001759.1, on the reverse strand, counting down.
CCATTGTTTTTTCACTCCCAGCGATTAATTTTATGACTCTTATTCTGAATTCTTGTTCAGTTATGTTGTTTGTATCTGTTTTGAGGAGTTCTTTAGCTGTCATTTCTTCCTGGAATTTCTTTGGAAGAGAGTTCTTCCATTTTGTCATTTTGGCTAGCTTTCTGTCTCTTGTTAGTTTCAAAAGCTTCTTATCCACTCTGCACCTGTGGGTACTGCTGTATTAAAGAAGGCTCTTTGACTGTCCAGACCTGACAATTCAGGAAGTATTCTTTGTTTTTTTTTTTTAATGTTTTTTTATTTATTTCTAGGAGAGAGAGAGAGAGACAGCGTGAGCAGGGAGGGTCAGAGAGAGAGGGAGTCACAGACTGAAACAGGCTCCAGGCTCTGAGCTGGCAGTCAGCACAGAGCCCGATGCGGGGCTCGAACCCGCGAACCGCGAGATCATGACCTAAGTGAAAGTCGGACGCTTAACCGACTAAGCCACCCAGGCGCCCCTCAGGAAGTATTCTTTGAATGATGTCTCTTGGTCTCTCTTCTTGAGGCTTTGGTCATTTTTTTCCCTACTCGTAGTGGTATTTAGGACTCTCCACCTTGTGTATTTTGGCTTGTTTCTTGAGGTATCCCTATAAGGTTGTTTTGTCAGTGGACTGTCTCCTTTTCCTCCCAATCTCTTGTGATTCTGTAAGAGTTCCTATGGCTTCAGGCCTTCTCCATTTGAGAGATGGAGGCAAGTGAAATGCATGGAGCTCCCTACTTCTCTGTCAGCTTTGTGAAGTCTCCTCTCCTTGAAATAGTGTTAGCCAAAAGACCTGCTTTAACCATGAACATGTGGTGGAAATGATGCTGCTATTTGAGAATAATCCCAGCTACTCTGCTTAAGAGAATAGGCCTTCAGTCAGACACTTCATCTCTCAGCATGTGGGAGAGTGAGGGAGGAGGGGGAAAGGCTGCACAGAAGTGAACTCGTAATAGCTCCAGACACTGCTTTTGAGTGAGAGCTAGAGCTTTCTACTTAACTTCTTCCCTCCTGGAGGCCATTTTTCCATATTTAACAGGGATAAAGATTGGGCGCTGGGCCGAGTCAGGATAAGCTAAAGTTGCCACTTTCCACACAGAAGACCCTGCTTCGGCCTCTGGCCCAGGCAGGAGACCGTATTTCTTTTTTAAATGTTTGCTTATTTATTTTGAGAGAGAGACAGAGAGAACCAGCTTGGGAGGGGAAGAGAGAGGAGGAGGAGGACAGAGTATCTGAAGCAGGGTTTGTGCTGAAAGCAGAGTGCCCAATATGGGGCTTGAACTGATGAACCATGAGATCATGATCAAGCTGGATGTTTAACCTACTGAGGCACACGGGAGACTCTATTTTTGAAGGTCAGTTTATATATTTATTTATTTTGAGAGAGAAAGAGAGAGAGAATTACCAACAGCTCTGTGATGTCAGGGCAGAACCTGATGTGGAGCTAGATGAGATCAAGACCTGAGCTGAATTCAAGAGTCAAACGCTTAACCAACTGAGCCACCTAGGTACAATGCAATAGATTTCTTCATGTTGATTTTGTATCCTGGTACTTTACTGAATCCGTATACCAGTTCTAGCAATTTTTGGTGATCTTTCAGGTTTTCTATATAAAATGTCATGTTATCTATAAATAGTGAAATTTTAACTTCTTGCTGATTTGAATGCTTTTTATTTTTTTGTGTTGTCTTATTGCTGAGGCTAGGATTTCCAATACTATGTTAAGTAATAATGGTGAGAACAGACATCCCTGTCTTGCTCCAGACCATATAGGAAAAACTCTCTGTTTTTCCCCATTGAGGATATTGGCTGTCAGATTTTCATATATAACCTTTATTATGTTGAGGTATATTGTCTCTAAACCTACTTTGTGAAGGATTTTTGTCATGAATCGGTATTGTACTTTGTCAAATGATTTTTCTGTATCTATGGAAAGGATCATGTGTTTCTTATAACTTCTGTTATTATTGTGGTATATCACATTGATTGATTTGGGAATATCCCTGCAGCCTAGGAATAAATCCTGCTTAATAATGGTGAATGATTCTTTTAATTTACTGTTGGATATCGTTTGTTAATATTTTAATGAGAATTTTACATTCATGTTCATCAGAGATATTGGCCTGCTATTCTCTTTCTTAGTGGAGACTTTATCTGGTTTTGGTATCAGGGCACTGCTGGCCTAATAGAACAAATTTTGAAAATTTCCTTTTCTATTTTTGGAACAATTCAAGAAAAATAGGTATTGATTCTTCTTTAAATGTTTGGTAAAAATTTACCTGTGAAGCCATCAAGCCCTAAATTTTCTTTGCTGTGATTTTTTAAATTGATTATTTACTTTCCTTTCTGGTTATCAGTCTGTCCAAATTTTCTATTTCTTCCTGTTTCAATTTTTTGTAGTTTATATGTTTCTAGGAATTTATCCATTTCTACTGTTTCCCAATGTATTGGTATATAGTTTTTCATAAAATTCTCTTATAATTGTTTGTATTGCTGTACTGTTGGTTATTATTTCTCTTCTCTCAGTTGTGTTTTATATATAATAATTTTTCTTTTCTTTTGGATGCATTTGGCTAGGGGGATTGTGAATTTTATTAACCTTTTCCAATGAACTATCTCCTGGTTTCATTGATCTGTTCTACTGTTATTTTGTTTCTAGTTCATTTATTTATGCTCTAATGTTTATCATTACTTGAATTAGGAATCAGCTGTTGTTCTTTTTCTGGATCATTTAGGTGTAAGGTAATTTTTTCTTTGAGATTTTTATTGTTTCTTGAAGTAGACCTATATTGCTATATACTTCCCTCTGCATCCAAAAGTTTTGGACCATTGTGTTTTCATTTTCATTTGTTTTCATATGTGATTTTATTTCTTTTTTCACATCCTGGTGACCCATTAGTTCTCTAGTAACATATTGTATACTACATTTATTTTTAGTATTCAAATATTTATGTATTTGTGGTCTTTCCTAATATTCTCTTGTGGTTGAGTTCAGGGTTCATAGTGTTGTGATCAGAAAAGATGCATGGTATGATCTCAAACTTTTTGTATGGTTTGAAGCCTGATTTGTGACCTAGTATGTGAACTATTCTAGAGAATGTACTATTCTATAGAATGTCCTATGTACACTTGAATGTGTATTCTACTGAGGCGCTGGGGTGGCTCAGTTGGTTACGCATCTAAGTCGTGGTTTTGGCTCAGGTCATGGCCTCAGTTTCATGAGTTTTAGCCTCACATCAGGTCCTGTGCTAACAGCATGAAGCCTGCTTCGAATCCTCTCTCTCTTCCTCTGTTAAGTCCATTTTGTCTACATTGTCATTCAAAGTTATTGTTTCCTTCTTTATTTTCTAGTTAGATTATATGTCTACTGATGTAAGTGGTGTGTTAAAATTCCCCACTATTATTGCATTATTAGCAATGATTAGATTTATGTTTGTTACTAAATATATTTTATATTTTGGTCATCTCATTTTGGGTGCATAAATATTCAAATTTTTTAAAATTTTTTGTTGATTTGTCTCTTTGTTATGATACACTACCTTCAAATGTTACAGACTCTGGTTTAAAGTCTATTACTCCCATATATATATATTGCTACTCTGGGCTCTCTCTGTCTCTATCTCTCTGTCTGTCTCTTTTCAGTTTATACATATGTATACTTATTTATTTATTTATTTTGAGATAGAGAGAGGCAGAGTGTATGAGAGGAGGGGGAGAAACAGAGAGAGAGAGAATCCCAAGCAAGCTCTACACTGCCAGCACAGAGAGCAACATGGGGCTTGAACCCACAAACCTTGAGATCATGACCTGATTGAAGTTAAGAGCCAGATGCTTAACTGACTGAGCCACTTAGGCACTCCAACTACTCTAGGTCTCTTCTAAAACATTTGCATAGTAGATGTTTCTCCATCCCCTCACTAGCCAGACTTATAAAAAGGAGAAGGGAAACTACCAAAACAAATAAAATCACAAATGAAATGAGAAATAACAACCAACACCACAGAAATACAAATAATTATGAGAGAATATTATGAAAAACTATACACCACCAAATTGGACAACCTGGAACAAATAGATAAATTTCCAGAAATATGAGAAACAAAACTGAAACAGGAATAAGTAGAAAACTTGAATATACTGATAACCAGCAAATAAATTGAATCAGTAATATAAATCTCCCAAAAAACAAGAGTGAGGGCCAGATGATTTCCCATGGGAATTCAACCAAATATTTAAAGGATAATACTCAATCTTCGCAAACAATTCCAAAAATTAGACATCGAAGGAAAATTTTCAAACTCACTATACAAAACAAGCAATATCCTGATTCCAAAATAAAACAAACTCTCCACTAAAAATGAGCATTACTGGCGAATATCCTTGAGGAACATGGATGCAAAAATGCTCAACAAGATACTAGCGAATTGAATCCAATAGTACATTAGAAGAGGTATTCAGCACATTCAAGTGGGATTTATTCCTGGGCTAGAGGGGTGGTTCAATATTAACAAATACATCAACATGAGATACCACATGAATACAAGAATGGATAAGAATCATATGACCCTTTCAATAGATTCAGGAAAAGCATTTGACAAAATAGAGTACTCATTCTTGATAAAAACCCTGAACAAAGTAGATATGGAAAGAATATACCTCAGTGTCATAACAGCCAATATAAAATACCCACAGCTAATAGCATCTTCAATGGGAAAAAATGTGAGATTTTCCTCAACAGTGAAGAACAAGACAGGGATGCCAACTCTCACCATTGTTATTTAGTAACATGGTACTGGAAGGCTTAGTCTAAACAATCAGACAATAAAAAGAATTAAAGATATCCAAACCAACAAGGAGGAAGTCAATTTTTTACTATTCGCAGACAACATGATACTCTATGTATAAAATATCAAAGACTCCACCAAAAAATTACTAGAACTGATTCACAAATTCAAAAAAGTCACAGGATATAAAATCAACATACAGATATATGCTGTATTTCTATACCAATAATGAAACAACAGAAAGACAAATCAAGGAATTGATCCCATTTACAATTGCACTAAACCCCAAAATATCTAGAAATAAACCTAATCAAAGATGTAAAAGATTTATACTCAGAAAGCTATAGAACGCTTAGGAAAGAAATTGAAGAGGAACCAACCTCCAAAATTGGAAAAACTGTATATTCATGGATTGGTAAAACAAATATCGTTACAAAGTCTATACTACCCAAAGCAGTCTACACATTTAATGCAATCCCTATCAAGATACAACAGAATTCTTCACAAAGCTAAAACAAATAATTCTAAAACTTTTATGGAAACATGAAACCTAGAATAGCTGCAGCAATCTTGGAAAAGAAAAAAATAAATCTAGAGACATCACAATTCTGGACTTAAACCTATATTAGCAAGCTGTAGTGATCAAGATCATATGGTATTGGGGGGAAAAAAAGACACATATCAACAGAATAGAAAATCCAGAAATGGACCTTTGACAAAGCTGGAAATAATGCTGATTGGAAAATATTCAGTCCTTTCAACAAATGATATTGGGAAAACTAGACAACAACATGCAGAACAATGAAACTGGAACACTTTCTTACATCATGCATAAAAATAAATTCACAGTGGATGAAAGACCTAAATGTGAGACAGGAAATCATCTAAATCCTAGAGGAGAACACAAGCAGCAACCCCTTTGATCTCGGCCATAACAACTTCTTACTAGACTCATCTCTGGAGACAAGGGGAACAAAAGGGGAAAAAAATGAACTATTGGGACTTCATGATAATAAAAATCTGTACAGTGAAGGTAATAAACACACAACTAAAAGGCAGCCTATGGAATGAGAGAACATATTTGCAAATGACATACCTAAGAGTTAGTATCCAAAATATGTGAAGGACTTATCAAACTCAACATCCTCCCAAAAATAATCCAGTGAAGAAATGGACTGAAGACATGAATAGACATTTTTCCAAGAAGACATCCAGATTATCTAACAGACACATGAAAAGATGTTCAACATCATTCATCAATGGGAAATAGAAATCAAAACCATGATGTTATATCTCCACACACCTGTCTGAATGGCAAAAGCTAACAACACAAGAAAGAACAGATGTTGGTAAGAATGTGGAGAAAGGAGAACCCTCTTATGCTGTTTATGGGAATGCAAACTGGTGGAGCCACTGTGGAAAACAGTATGCAGTTTCCTCAAAATGTTAAAAATAGAAGTACTTTATGACCCAGCAATTGCAGTACTTAGGTATTTACCCAAAGGATAGCAAAATGCTGCTTTTAAGGGTCACCTGCACCCCGATGTTTCTAGCAGCATTATCCACAATAGCCAAATTATGGAAAGAGCCCAAAAGTCCATCAACTGATGAATGGAATAATGAAGTGTGGTATACACATACAATGTAATATTAATCTATCATCAAAAAGAATGAAATCTTGCCATTTACATTGTGGATGGAGCTATAGTGTATTATGCTAAGTGAAATTCATCAGCCAGAGAAAGATAAATAAAATATGATTCCATTCATATGTGGTGTTTAAGAAAGAAAACAGATCAACATAAGGGAATGGGGAAAAAAAGAGAGGGAAGCAAGTCATAAGAGACTCCTAACTATAGAGAACAAAGTGAGGGTTGATGGAGGGGATGTTGGCAGTGAATGGGCTAAATGGATGATGGGTGTTAAGGATGACCACTGGGCAAATGACGAGTCAATAAATTATATTCCTGAAACCAGTATTACATAGTATGTAAACTAACTAGAATTTAAATAAAATTTTGAAAAAAGTAAAATTAAATACACTATATCATAAAATAATTAAATAGATAGGATGTCTAGAACCATGTAGTCTTAACAATTGTGTTTTCTACATTTAGAAAAGTATTCTCTAACAATAACACTATCTAACAGCCTGACACATAAATATAAAAATTTACCACTTCATCTTGCATAGCTAATTAAACACATCTTTATTTATTTTTTATTTTTTCTTAAATAGTTTATTGTCAAGTTGGTTTACATATAACAGCCTGTGCTCATCACAAAAATTAAGCACATCTTTATACTAACCTTTGCTACTTCTTTTTTCAAAATTTTATTTAAATTATAGTTAGTTAACATACAATGCTAGTTACAGTGTTAGTTAACATACAATGCTCATGAAATAATTATTCATGAGTAGATTTCAGTGATTCATCACTTACATGTAACACCCACTGTTCATCATAAAATGTACCCTCCTTAGTACCCATCATTGATCTAGCCCATTCCCCACCCACCTTCCTCCATCAACCCTGTTTGTTCTCTCTTTAAGAGTGTTTCCTTTTTTTTCTCCCCTCTCCCATGTTCATCTGTTTTGTTTCTTAAATTCCATATATGAGAGAAATAATGTGGTATTTGTCTTTCTCTAACTTATTTCATTGAGTATTATGCACTCTAGCTGTATCTACATCATTGCAAATGACAAGATACCATGCTTTTTGATGCCTGAGTACTATTCCATCATGTGTATGTGCACACTTACACACACATGCACACACAACGTCTCATCTTCTTCATCCATTCATTAGTAAATTAACATTTGGTCTCTCGCCACAGATTGGCTATTGCTGCTAATGTTAATGCTAATATATCTGGGTGCATGTACTCCTTCAAGTCTATATTTTTATATAGTTTGGGTAAATAATAGTGTAATTGATGAATTGCGGGATACTACTGTTTTTAAATTTTTGAGGAACCTCCATACTATTCTCTGGAGTGGCTTCACCAGTTTGCAATCCCACCAACAGTTCAAGAGGGTCTCCCTTTCTCTGGATCCCACCAACACTTGTTATTTCTTGTGTTGTTAACTTTAGCCATTCTGACATTTGTGACATGGTATTTCAATGTGGTTTTGATTTATATTTCCTTGATGATGAGTGATGTTGAGCATCTTTTCATGTGTCTGTTAGCTATCTGAAATTTTTTTTGGAAAAGTGTCTATTCATGTCTTCTGCCCATTCTTAAACTGGATTATTTGTTTTGGGGGTATTGAGTTTGATAAGTTCTTGATAGATTTTGTGTACTAACTTTTTATCTTTTATGTCATTTGCACATATCATCTTCCATTCCATAGCTGCCTTTTAGTTTTGTTGATTGACTCCTTCACTGTGCAGAAGGCTTTTATCTCGATGAGGTCTCGATAATTTAGTTTTGCCTTTGTTTCCCTTGCCACTAGAGACATGTGTAGTAAGAAGTTGCTGTGGCCAAGGTCAAAGAGGCTGCTGCCTGTTTTCTCCAGTGGGTTTTTTATTGTTTTCTGTCTCATATTTAGGTATTTTGTTCATTTTAATTTATTTTTATATGTGGTGGAAGAAAGTAGTCCAGTTTCACTGTTCTCCATGTTGCTGCCTAGTTTTCCCAATATCATTTGTTGAAGAGAATGTCCTTTCTCCATTGGATGTTCTTTCCTGCGTGGTGAAGATGAACCCATTTAGTTGTGGGTTCATTTCTGGGTTTTCTATTCTGTTCCATTGATCTATATGTCTGTATTTGTACCAATACCCCAACTGTCTTGATGACAACAGCTATATAATATAGCTTGAAATTCCTAATTGTGATGCCTCCAGTTTTGTTGCTCTTTTTCAGGACTGGCTATCCGTGGTCTTTTGTGGTTTCAAACAAACTTTAAGGTTTTTTATTCTAGCTCTTTAAAATTAATGGTGGTATATTGATGGGGATTGTATTAAATTAATAGTTTGTTTTGTGTAGTATAGTCATCTTAACAATGTTTGATCTTCCAACCCTGGAGCATGGAATGTTACTCCATTTCTTTGTGTCTTCAATTTCTTTCATAAACTTTTCATAGTTTTCAGAGTACAGACCTTTTACCTATTTAGTTAGGTTTATTTCTAGGTATCTTATTGTTTTTGGTACAGTTGCAAATGGGATTGATATCTTGATTTCTTTTTCTGTTGGTTTTTAATTAGTGTTTAGAAATGCAGGAGATATGTGCATGTTGGTTATGTATCCTGTGACTTTGCTGAATTCATGTGCTATTTCTAGCAATTTTTGGTGGAGTGTTTAGGATTTTCTGCTTAGAGAATTATATCTGCAAATAGTAAAAGTTTGACTTTTTCCTTGCCAATTTGGATGCCTTTTATATCTGTCTGTTGTCTGATTGCTCAGGTGAAGAATTCCAGTACTATGTTAAATAGTAATAATGATGAAAGTGGACAACCTTGTCCTGTTCCTCACTATAGAGGAAAAGCTCTCAGTTTTTCCCCATTGATGATGATGTTAATGTGGTTATTTCATATATGGCCATTAAGCTGTTGAGGTATGTTCTATATATACCTACTTTGTTGAGAGTTTTTATCAAGAATGGATGCTATAATTTTTCAAATACTTTTTATGCATCTATTGAGAAGATCATATTTTTCTTATCATTGTTTGTATTAAGGTGGTGGATCATGTTGATTGATTTGAGAATACTGAAACAGCCCTGCGGCTCAGGGATAAATCCCACTTGATCGTGGTGAGTAATTCTTTTAATATACCATTGGATTTGATTTCCTGGTATCTTACTGAGAATTTTTGCTTCCATCTTCATCAAGGATATTGGCCTATAATTCTCCTTGTTAGGGGGTGTTTGGTTTTGGAATCAAGATAATGCTGGCCTTGTAGAATGAATTTGCAAGACTTTTTTTTTTCTGTTTTTATTTTTTGTTTTGTTTTGTTTTTGAACAGTGTGGGGAAAATAGGTATTAAATCTTCTTTAAATGTCTGGTAGAATTCCTTTTGGAAGCCATTGGCCCTGGAATTTTTTTGGTTGGAAGATTTTTGATTACTGTTCCAATTTCTTTGTTGGTTATTAGTCTGTTCAGATTTTCTATTTATTCCTGTTTCAGTTTTGGTAGTGTGTATGCTTATTGGAAATTATCCATTTTTCCAGGTCGCCCAGTGTGTTGGCACATAATTTTTCATCATATTCTCTTATAATTGTTGGTATTTCTGAAGTGTTGTTTATAGTCTTTTCCCTTTCGTTGGTGATTTTTATTTATTTGGCTTCTCTCTCTCTTTCTCTCCTCTCTCTTTGGTAAGCTGGCTAAGGCTTTATCAATTTTATTAATTCTTTCAAAGACCCAGCTCTTAGTTTCTTTGGTCTGATCTACTGTGCCTTTTTTGTTTCTATTTATATCTGCTCTAGTTTGTATTACTTCCTTTCTCCTTCTGGCTCTAAGTTTTATTTGCTGTTGCTTCTTATATGTCCATTAAGTATAAGTTTACGCTGTGTATTTGAGTCCTTTCTTGCTTCTTGAAATAGATCTGTATTGCAATATACTTCCTTCTTAGGACTGCCTTTGCTGCCTCCAAGTGATTTTGGACTGTAGTATTTCCATTTTCATTTGCTTTCAGGTACTTTTTAATTTCATTGTTAACCCATTTATTATTTCAAATAATGTTTTCCTCCAAGTATTTTTAGTCTTTGAAATTTTTTTTTTTGTGATTGACTTCAACTTTTATAGCATTATGGTATGAATATATGCATGGTATTATCTTGATTTTTTTTGTACTTGTAGAGGGCTGATTTGTGACCCAGAATGTGCTCTATTCTGGAGACTGATCCATGTGCGCTTGAGAAGAATGTGTATTTTTATGCTTTAGAATGAAATCTGAATAAGTAAGTCCATCCAGTCCAGTGTGTCTTTCAAAACCAGTTTCATTTTTAGTCTTCTGGTTAGATTATCCTTCCATTGTTCTAAGTGGGCTGTTAATTCTCCTACTATTATTGTATTATTGTCAGTTTTTTTATGTTTGTTATTAATTGATTTATATATTTGTGTGCCTCAAATATGGAGGAAAGTATTTATAATTTTCAGATATCTTTGATAGACTTCTTAATTATCACCAATTTAAAATGTAGATGTCTGATATAAGCATGGCTAATCTGGCTTTCTCTCAGCATCCATTAGCATAATAGATGGTTCTCCATGCCCTAACTTTCAATCTGGAGGTGTCATTAGGTCTAAAATGAGTCTCCTATAGGCATCATATAGATGGATCTTGCTTTTTTATCCATTCAGATACCCTATGTCTTTTGTTTGGAGAATTAGTACACTTACATTCAGGTTGAGTACCATAGGATATGAGTTTCATTCCACGTGTTACTTATAAAGTTGGTGTTTCTGGCTATGTTCTCTTCTCCTTTGTAGTATTTGTTGCTTTTGGTCTTTTTTTTTTTTTCTTGCTTAATATTTCTTGCAGGGCTGGTTTAGTAGTTCTTAACTCCTTTACATTTTATTTGTCTGGGAATCCATCTCTCCATCTTTTCTTAATGACAGCCTTCCTGGATAGAGTATTCTTGGCGGCATATATTTTTCATTCAGCACATTGATTATAACCTGCCACTGCATTCTGGTCTGCCATTTCTCTGGACAGATCTGCTAGGAACTTAAATCTGTCTTCCCTTGTAGGTTAAGGACTTTTTTTTCCTTGCGGCTTTCAGGATTCTTTTCTTGCCTGTGTGTTTTGTGAATTTGACTATGATGTGCCTTGGTGATGTATGACTTTTGTTGAATTTAAAGGGAGTTCTGTTTCTTGGATTTTGAGTCTGTGTTCTTCCTCAGATTAAGTAAGTTTTCTGCTTACTTTTTACTAATTTGCTCATTTAACCCTTCTGCCTCTTTTTCTCTCTCTTCATCTTCTTAGAGTCCTATGACATGCATGTTATTTTTTTAATAAGTTACTGAGCTCCCTAAGTCTATCTTAATGATCTGTTACCATTTTGCCCCCTCTTTTCAATATCATATTTTCCGTAATTTTATCTTCTATACCACTAATTCATTCCTCTGTTTCTTCCATACTCATTGTCATTGCATCTGTTTGAGTTTGTGTCTCAGTTATAGCATTTTTAATTTCAGCCTAATGATATTTTAACTTTTTAATCATTGCAGTAAGAGATTCTCTAATCTCTTTCATGCTTTTTAAACTGTAGATAGAAGACTTATAATTGTTGTTTAAACATTCTAGTACAGAAATCTTACGTATAGCTGTATTGATTATATCCCTGACCATCATTTCTTCCTGTCCTTCTTTTGGGATGAATTCTTCCATCTTGTCATCTGGAGGAAGAAAAACATAATAAAATAAAATACAAATTTTATACAAAAATATCAAATGAAGGTATATTTTGGTCTGCTATATAAGCAAAGCTTTATATCAAAAAGTAAAAAGAGGAAATTAAGAAAAAATAAAAATAAAAGTAAATTAAAATAAAATAAATTTTAATATAAAATGAAATAAAAATTTTTGGTCTTTCCATATCCAGGGGGGAAAACAAAAGCAAAAGCAGAAGGAAAAAAACCCCAACAAACATTGAACAAACAAACAAATGAAGCTAGATCCACTTTCCCCTAGAGCTGAAACTTCAGCACTCCATGTTCAGTAGACTCAAAGTGTGGAAGGGATTTTTGGTGGCCTTCTCTGGAAAAGGCCAGCTGCTCTGATTCTCAGGCAGAGAACTAGCCCTAGTGGAGATGGGCCTGGAGGGTACAGTGGTGCAGAGCTTAGTGTAAAGGCTCCATTCTCTACTTGATGGTTCAGTTTATCTCCCTCAGGTTGATCAGTGTTGGTGGGCTAATGGTGAAAATGGCTTCACCCTGCTCTCTAGTGTCTGGAGTGAGAAGTTCACATCCTCACAGATGTGCCACGAATCACCCCTCCAGTGTCCCTGGCTTCCTTCAGCTCTCCATCTGCACCCTATCTGTGCCTGAGCTGTCTGCCTGCCAGGTGGCATCTCTCTCCTGAGTTTTATCTAAGGAACAAACTCCGCACTTAGGAGACCCCCGAGGCTATGACCCTGCTGATCATCTGGGGGAAGGTCTTGCCACACTATATCCAGTAGAATCTTGTCCCAGAAAATGTTTACATAGCAGTGGATCAGTTTATGGTAAATTGCAACACACAGCTGGTGCCACAGTTTGCCAAGGTGAAGCCCGGTGTCTTTGCTCTTATACAAGTGAATGGGCAGCTCTATGGCACTTACTGAGTCTTTTGTTCATAGAGAGGCCGTATTCCCTCTCCAGATACATTCAAAGTAGAGGAACCACTCTTTCTCGTGCAACCTAGGGAATCCTCAGACTGTGCTGCATGCTCCTGGGGCTCTGCCCCACTTCCTCGCCAGAGCACTTCCAGGCACTGATCTCTGAAACATCAGACTTCATGTTCCACTCTTTATATAAACATAACTGGTGGTACTGAAATCTTCTTTCTCCTGTTCAATCCTCTTTCTCCTTTCAACTGTTTTGGGGGAACAGTTCCCTTGTACAGGTTTTCACTCTTTCTCTCTCTTTCTCTCTAGCTACTTTCGTGGGGACTGCTTTTGTTGCATGAAGTCAATCTCCCCACCTCTTTCTGCTCCACAAAAAGGGCTCCCTTCCCTCTATGGTACCATGGCTTTCCTTTTCCCCAGATTCATATTCTCCAAGTATATCTTTGATCCACACGATTAGTGTTTTTGCTATCACCACACTGAACTATTCTTGTTAAGGTTATTAGTGAGACTGCACCCTGCTATATATAATGGTCATTTTTAGGGCCTCATCATGCTGGATATGTCAGTTTTATTTTATAGAGTTGAACATTTTCTCTCTCCATGTAATACTTTCTTCACTTAGTGTATAGGACACTCAAATCACCTGCTACCTAATTGGTGCCTCTTCGTCAATTTCTGTTGCTTATACACCCTCATATTTTTTACATTTTAGAAGTGGAATACCTCAGAAATCCGTCCTTGGACCTCTTCTCTTTTCTATCTACACACTTTTTCTAGGTAATCTCATCCAGCGTAATGACCTTAATTACCATTCATTATATAATAATTTGTCTGGTGTATGTTCCTCATTCTTGGGAAGGAACCTCTAAACTGTTTGAATTTTCCAAATCATAGACCTGTTTGTGTTATTGGGGCACCTTGGTCGCTCAGTCAGGTGAGTGTTTGACTTCAGCTCAGGTCATGATCTCATGGTTTGTGGGTTTGAGCCCCACATCAGCCTCTGTGCTGACAGCTCAGAGCCTAGAGCCTGCTTTGGATTCTGTGTCTCAGTCTCTGTCCTTCCCTGGCTCATTCTCTCTCTCTCAAAAGTAAATAAACACTAGAAAAATAGAACTCTGTGTTATCATGGTAGGCCAAGACAATTTATGTCAATGAGGTCATTCATTGTGGGCCCCAAGTTAATGCTAATGAAATGAATCAGAATGGGAGCAAGGCACACCAAAAAGAACAACTTTGAGATTAGAGAGTTGAGACATTGAACCACATGATATTACCCTTACCTACTTGCTTGGTGAGAGGCAGAAGGTTATATGTTGTGTTTAGTCACATGATCATTGAGTCACTCAGTCATGCCTAAGTTTTAATTTTATTGACATTCCAAAAAAATTCTAGACAATGATTATAAACTTCCTTTTTGGTAAAAACATTGATGTGCTGGAAGGTGACTGATTTTGTGGGGAGAAGGGGGCAACACTGTGTTTAGAACTCTCCCAGACATTGCTATAAGTGCTTCTTTATTTGGCTGGTCCTGATTTTCAATCTGAATAATAAACTGTCATTGTAAGTATAGCACTTCTTTGTGTTCTGTGAGTTGTTGTAGTAAATTATCAAACCTTGGGGTAGCATGGGAACTCCCAAATTTGTAGCCAGTTGTTCAGAGTGTGAGTGGCCTGAGGATCTCTGAAATTATGGCTGGCATTGGACAAAAGGGAAGCTTTGTTGAGAACTGTGCCTTTAAATTGTGTGGTCTGTGATAAATCCAGTATTTAGTTACAGAACTGAATTTCAATACTGACCCCAACAATATGCTCACAAACTTCGGGTTTCTAATACCAGCCTGGAAATCTCCCTTAAACTACACTCATATATCCAGTAAATAATTATAAGATTCATCTGGATGTCTAAAGAACTCAATTTTAATAAGTTCAAAGGTAAGTCTCATTTTCTCCCCAAAATTTGATTCCCTAAAATTCTCCCCTATTCTAGTTAATGGTCATTCCATTTTACCGACTGTTCAGAGCAAAACTTTTATTAGCTAATAATGTAATATTTACAAATTAATGTAATTACTTTGCTCGAAACCATGTAAAGGTTTACTTAACCCCCAATTGCTGGAACAACCTACTAGATTTTGCACTATCTGGCCCATCTACTATCTCTGATCTCATGTCCTGCTAATATCTCTCTTTTTTTTTCATACTATTATAGCCAGATGGGTCTCCTTTCAGTATTTTGAAAATTATAGTCTTGATACTTCTTCAGTATCAAAATGCTCCGGATTTTATCCACATTATTTGTTCCTTTATCTCCTTCAAGACTTTACTTGAATATCTACGTTATAGGCAGACCTTCACTAAACAGGCAATTAAAAACTATACAACTCTCTGTCTCCTTCTTTACTCTATATTTTGTCTTTATAGCACATATCACTAATATTCTACATAGTTATTTTATTTCATGTACTTCTCCAGTAGAATGTAAGCTCTATTATGGCAGAAATTTTTGTTAGAACAGTACCCTGCTTATTATAATAGATACCCAATAAGTATTTGTTGAATAAGTGATTGAATTGCTAGAGTTACTTTTTTAAGCAAGTAGATGAGATGTCATTTGGTAAATAAGGTGGAGTATACCCAGTATAAAAAATAGTTTAAGTTGAATCTTAATATTTCAAATTATAACTGCAATGTTGAAAATGTTGAAAAATTGAAAGAAGATTAACAATGAACAATTTTCAGTTATACTTACCTTTATGAGATATATGGTGTTGATTTATTTATACTTTAAGAAATAACGTTCCATCAACACAACAGGATAATCAAGGGAATCAAGTTTATATCTTTATGGCTACATTCAAGAAGTAGTTTTTTTCTTTGTTTTTCTTTTTTAAGTATAATAGCAAATTTTCAAACACTTATCTGTACTATTAAATGGATAATGTTATGTAGCTGTTAGAACTCCTAGATAACCTGATACTTAATAAAGAAGTGACCTAACCAAGTTTTCATCTTAACAGTAAACAGAAGTTAGAAATTCCAGAAGGCAGTGGAGTAGGAGAACCCTAGATTCATCTCATCCTTTGAACACAACAAGATGACGAATCATTTGAATACACCAGACGTCAACCTAAAGACGGACAGATAAATTTCATAACCAAAGGGAGAGAGGAAGTCATATCAAAGAAGGTAGGAAAAGCAGAGACCTGGTTTAGGGGAGAAATGGATTACAGGTGCTGTGGAGGAGACAGAGCCATGGCTGTAGAGAAAGGTGAGAGAGAAAGCAGCACATAAGAGAATGCAAAAGAACATTTCCCCCAAAAGAACTGGTTGGGAAAATGAGAGGGGCTGATTTTCCTGAGTTCTGACAACTATGGCCTTAAAGATGAGTTTTAAAGGTCAACATGCTTGGCTAAGACAGAATCATTAAAGTGCTGTCTTACTCCTGAAAGGAAGGCAGGCCAACTGCCCAGGGACAGAAGCAAAGACACAGCAATCTGAAGAATTCTTGGGGCACAAGAAGGGAGATTATTCACTCCTCTAGGACTATATCCCTGAAAGGCAGCATTTGCCGACATACCTCTCTGGGGAAAAAAGGTGCCTGCTGGCACCATTTCTCTCCTCTGCAACTCAAGATAAACACAGAGCCACATGTAGGAAGCAGCTTAGTACCTACACTGGCTACGTAACTTGCTTACACCAAGTCTCATACCCCTGTGCTCCTCTCGCTCAGGGATGTCTCCTCTCACTCAAGCTTGGCTCAACCCCAGTGCAGTAGGCCCTGCTCAATCAAGTTTTCCTGAGTCTCAGTGTGGCATGGCTCTGCCCCAGAAGACCAGCACAAGACCCTGTCCACACCACATCCCTAAAGACTTAAGTTTTTAAAAGTCAACATGCTTCGCTGGAATAGAGCCTAGAGACAGAGCTCTTAGAGAGAAGGCAAGCAAAAAACCTGATGGTAAATAGCGTGCAATCAACAATATGAAAAACACCTGAAGTACACAGGGGGGAGACTATTAGCTCTTGTCAAAGTGCTTCCTTTCAGGGAAACAATTCTCACGGGACAAGGGACCTGGTTGGTGCCATTTCCCTCCTATGCTAGTGGACAGAACAACTTACATTAAACAATTTAGCACTCACATTAGCTTCCTAGCCTGCTTACAAGTCCCTCATCCCTGTGCTCTGACAGGACTGCTCCTTTCACTCAAGCTTGGCTCAGTCCCAGTGCAGTAGGCCCATTCACCCAAAGACCACCAGAAACCCCTACCTATACCATAATCCTCATCAGAGAGGTCTGAAGTGCTTTAATTCTAGTGGAAATAGTGTCAGGTCTCATTTAACAAGCAAATCAGAGCATAACTACTTAAAAGTTACAATATTCTGGCCAAGGACCAAATACTTCCCAACTTCCCAGGAGATCCTCTGCAGACAATGGGACTGAAGGATAGAGCAGCCAAAATTCAAAAGTAGAGCGCATGAAGCACACATCGGAGACACTCCCTGAAGTGTCAGGCTCTGACTATGACCTCTTCTTTATAAAGCCATTACTTTCAGGATCAGGAAATATAATAAGCTTTTCTAGCATATATAAGAAGGCAGAAGATTATATAAAAATGCCAAGATGGAGGAATTCTTTCCAATGAAAGAACAAAGTAAAGTCATGTCCAGAGATCTAAGTGAAACAGATATAAGCAACATGCCTGGAGAAGAATTTGAAGGAACAATCATAAGGCTACTCACTGGGGTTTGGAAAAGAATATAAGACTCCAGGGAGATGGTTGCCACAGAAATAAAAGAGTTTAAAAAGAATCAGTCAGAAATGAAGAACGCTACAGCTGAGATTGGAAACAGGCTTGATCTGATGAACAGCAGGCTGTCTGGAAGAGGTGGAGAAAATAAAAAGTGAACAAAAGAAAGAAAAAATTATGGAACATGAGAATAGACATAGGGAACTTGGTGACTACATCAAATGCAATAACATTCGTATTATAGCAGTCACAGAAGAAAAAGAGAGAAAAAGGGGCAAAAAATTTATTTGAGGAAATAACAGTGGAAAACTTACCTATTCTGGATAAAGAAACAGACTTCCTGATCCATGAGGTGCAGAGAACTCCCACCAAAATAAACAAAAGCAAGTCAATACCAAGGTGTATTGTAATTAAATTTATAAAATATAACAATAAAGAAAACGATCAGAAAAGCAGCAAGACAAAAAAGTCCCTAACTTACAAGAGTAGACCAATAAGTCTAGCTGCCAATTTCTCCACAGAAACTTGGCAAGCCAGAAGAGAGTGGCAAGACATATTTAAGGTGCTGAATGGGAAAAATCTGCAGCTAAAAATACTCTATTGAGAAAGGCTATCATTCAGAACAGAAGGAGAGAAAAAGAGGTTCTCAGACAACACAAAAGCTACAGTAGTTTGTGACCAGTAAACCAGACATGCAAGAAATATTAAAGGGAACTCTTTGAGTAGGGACAAAAAGACCAAAAACAAACAAGACTTCCAAAGAACAGAGAATATCTCCAGAAACAAGGACAAAGCAATTAATAAAATGGCACTAAATGCATACCTATTAATACTATCTCTGAATGTAAATGTACAGAATGTTCCAATCAAAAGACACAGGTTTTTAGAATGGATAAAATAACAAGACCTACTTACATGATGCCTGCAAGAGATTAATTTTAGGACTAAAGATACCTCTTGGGGAAAAAAAAGATACCTCTTTGGGTACCTGGGTGTTTCAGTCAGTTAAGAGTCCAACTTCGGCTCAGGTCATGATCTCTCAGTTCATGAGTTTGAGCCCTGGATCAGGTTCTGTGAAGACAGTGTGGAGCCTGGAGCCCGCTTCAAGTTCTGTGTCTCCCTCTCAATCTGTCCCTCCTCTGTTCATATTCTGTTTCTCTCTCTCTCTCAAAAATAAATAAACATTAAAATAAAAAAAAATAACTAAAGACACCTGTAGATTGAAAGTGAGGGGATGGAGAAATATTTATCATGCAAATGAACATCAAAGGAAAGCCAGAGTAGCAATACTCATACCTGACAAAGAAGACTTTAAAGTCTATAACAAGAGATGAACAAGGGCACTATATATGTCATAATAAAGGGGATAATACAACAAAAAGATCTAAAATTTGTAAATATATGTGTGCCAAAAAGGGAGAACACAATTATATTTTAAAAAGTAATAACAAAAACAAAACAACTCATTGATAATAATACAATAACACCAGGAGACTTAAACACCTTAGTTACATCAATGGATAGATCAACTAAGGAGAAATTCTACAAGGAAACAATGGCTTTGATGACACACTAGACAAGATAAACTTCAGATATATTCAGAACTTTCCATCTTACAGCAACAGAATATGCACTCTTTTCAAGTGGACATGGCAGATACTCCAGAATAGATCACATAGTAGGTCAGGAATCAGGCTTCAATGAGTACAAAATGATTGTGATCATGCCATGTGTATTTTCTGACCACAACAGTATGAAATATAAAGTTTATCACAAGAAAAATTATGTAAAGTCCACAAATACATAGATGTTAAACAACATGCTATTGAGTAATGAATGGGTAAATTAGGAAATGAAAGATATTTTGCTGAGAACAAACTGAGGGTTGAGGGGAGTGGGGGAGAGGAGAAAGGGAGTGATGGGCATGGAGGAGGATACTTGTTGGGATGAGCACTAGGTGTTATATGGAAACCAACTTGACAATAAGCTATAAAAAAAAGATATATGGAAACAAATGAAAATGAAAACACAATTGTTGAAAACTGGGATGCAGCCAAAATAGCACTAAGAAGGAAGTATATACAATCCTACCTCAATAAACAAGAAAAATCTCAAATAAACAACCTAACTGTACACCTAAAGGAGCTATAAAAATAGCAACAAAATAAGCCTAAAGGCAGCAGAAGGAATACAAACTAAAACAGACAAATATGAAACAAAACAAAAACCAAAAACCAAAGAACAGTAGAGCAAACCAATGAAAGCACACAGTGGTTCTTTCAAACAGTAATAAAACGGTACCCCCCCTCTAGCTAGACTTATCAAAAAAGAGAAAGGACCCAAATAAATAAAATCAAGTGAGAATGGAGAAATAACAACCAATACTACATAAATACAAACAGTTATAAGAGAATATTATGAAAAACTATATGCCAAGGAATTGGACAACCTGGAAGAAATGGATAAATTCTTAGAAACATATAAGCTACCAAAAGTGAAATAGAAGAAAATAGAAAACTTGAACAATTCAATAACCAGCAAAGAAATGGAATCAGTAAAAAAAAAAAAAAAAAAAAATCCAGGGCAAGATGCCTTCACAGACTTGCTTTACCAAACATGTAAAGAAGAGTTAATACCTATTAATCTCGGGGCGCCTGGGTGGCTTAGTCGGTTAAGCGTCCGACTTTCGCTTAGGTCATGATCTCGCAGTTCACGGGCTCGAGCCCCGCATCGGGCTCTGTGCTGACTGCCAGCTCAGAGCCTGGAGCCTGTTTCAGTCTGTGTCTCCCTCTCTCTCTGACCCCCCTGCTCACGCTGTCTCTCTCTCTCTCTCTCTCTCCTAGAAATAAATAAAACATTAAAAAAAAAAATTAAAAAAAAAAAAACCTATTAATCTCAAACTATTCACAAAAATATAAAAAGACCAGAAATTTCCAAATGAGGTCAGCATTACCCTGATACCAAAATCAGATAAACATTCTACAAAATATAAGGACATTCTACAAAAGTAAAAGGAAATAAAAAAGAAAAAATAAATCATAGGCCAATATCCCTGATGAATTTAGATGTAAAAACTCTCAGTAAAATATTAGCAAACCAAATCCAACAGTACATTAAAAGAATCATTCACCACAATGAAGTAGGATGTCTTCCTGGGCTGCAGGGGTAGTTCAATATTTGGAAATCAATCAACATGATAAAAACATCAATAAGAGAAAGTATAAGAACAATATAATCTTTACAATAGATGCAGAAAAAGCATTTGATCCGACATAACATCCATTCATAAATACCTCAACAAAGTAGTGTTAGAGGAAACATACCTCAACATAATAAAGCCCATATACAAAAAACTCCGAGTTAATATAATCCTCAATGCAGAAAAACTGAGAGCTGTCCCTCTACAGCCAGAAACAACATACTCTCACCATTGTTATTTAACATATTATTGGATGTCCTACTCACAGCAATCAGACAACAAAAAGAAATAAAACACTTCCAAATCAGCAAGGAAGAAGTCAAACTTTAATTATTTACAGATGGCATGATACTCTATATAGAAACAAAATATTGATAACTGATAGAAGAATTCAGTAGTCACAGGATACAAAATAAACATAAGGAAATTGTTACATTTCTATACATCAAAAATGAAGCAGCAAAAAGAGAAATCAAGGAAGAAATCCCATTTACAATTGCATCAAAAACCATAGTAGGGATGTCTGGGTGGATCAGTGGGTTTGGGGGTGAACTTCAGCTCAGGTCATGATCTCACAGCTCCTGAGTTTGAGCCTCGCATTGGGCTCTGTGCTGATAGTTCAGACCCTGGAGCGTGCTTCAGATATTTTGTCTCTCTCTCTTTGTTCCTTCCCTGCTCATTCTCTTTCTGTCTCTATCTCAAAAATAAATGAAACATTAAAAAAAAAAAATAGGATACCTAGGCATAAACCTAATCAAATAGGTAAAAGATCGGTACTCTGAAAACTATTAAAAGCTGATGAAAGAAATTGAAGATGATACAAAGAAATGGAAAAAATATTTCATACTCATGGATTGGATGAACAAATATTAAAATGTCTATAGTATACAAAGAAATCTACACATTTAATACAATGTCTATCAACATACGGACAGCGTTTTTCACAGAACTGGAACAGACAATCCTAAAATTTGTATGGAATCACAATATAGGATCCTAAGCAACCTTAAAAAAGAAAAGCATATATAGAAGCATCACAGTTCTGAACTTCAAGTTATATTGCAAAGCTGTAGTGATGAAACAATATGGTACCAGCACAAAAATAGACATATAGGTAAACAGCGGAGGCGGGTGCCCGTTTCTCCATATCCTTGCCTCTTTACTTCTGATATGTGAGATGGACTATATGTGAATTATAGGCTTGTGGTAAAATTCACTTTGTGTACATATTCTTTTTATTTCTTTTGTTTGCTGCCCTTGTATTCTGTTTTGTTCTTCTACTTGACTAATTGTAAATTTCAAATTTTTCATGTACTACTTATGCATTAATAAGTTCAAACATCAGTGTTTAAAATTTTTCATCTCTCTCAAGGCTAAGTGTTGATTTATTCCATCTAATCAAAATGATGGGTTCCAGTCTCACTAAGGTTTTATAGCATGAAGAAATTGGACAAAGATGTATAAAATCAGTTATGTTTTGTTTAGAATTGCATAAGAGATACATATAATAAAACAAAACTCAAAATAGACATCTGATTAAAGAATAGAAGAAAAATATGTTTTATAGTAAATAGAATTCTATGCTTGAGTACTTGAGTTTGAACTGTATATTTCTGACATTTATTAACTGAATGACATTTTATAAACTTTTCAAGTCTTTTTATCTTTTTCAGTAAAACAAGAATTATAATATATACCTCACAGAATAATCCTGAGGACTAATGTACTTTATGTCCCATTACACACAATGAAAGCTTTTAAAATGAGTTGCAAGTAAAGTTTAATGATTTTTATTCACAAATAAACTTTTTGTAATGAAATGAAAAATAGTTGATTTTCATAAAATGATATTTTCTTATTTGTTATTTGGGAGGAAGTTTAATATTTCTGCTTTTCTCATTCAACAGTGTTCATATACCAAGGCTTGAAGATGAACAGCTTTTGCATAAATCCTCATTCTTCCTTAATAGAGTCAACACAAGTAGAATAACTATGTTATTAATTCGTTAGACCAACAATGGCTTACTATTTATCATATACACAGCAATTCTCCCAATATTACAGAAGACATATAAACATGTGAGGTTTGATTGGATAACCTTAACTATATTGATACAATTGTCACACAAGTTACCTATTATCATCTAATTATGAAGTCAAAGTCACATATTTCTTTTTTTTTTTTAATTTTCTATTTGAGTACAGTTGATACACAATACTAAATTAGCTTCAGGTATACAACATAGTGATTCAACATCTCTATGTTATCAGCTATTCTTACCACAAATGTAGCTATCACCTGTCACCTTACATCACTATTACATCATTGACTATATTCCCTGTATTACATGTTTTATTCCTGTGACTTATGCATTCCATAACTGGAATCCTGTATCTCCCACTCCCTTTTATCCATTTCTTTTTAATTTAATTAATTAATTTTTAAATGTACATCCAAGTTAGTTAATATATATATATATATATATATATATATATAGAGAGAGAGAGAGAGAGAGAGAGAGAGAGATACAGAGAGAGAGATACAGAGAGATACAGAAGGAGAGACAGAGAGAGACAGAGCATGGAAGGGGGAGAGGCAGAGAGAGAAAGACACAGAATCTGAAGCAGACTCCAGGCTCTGAGCTGTCAGCACAGAGCCTGATGCAGGGCTCAAACCCATGGACCATGAGATCATGACCTGAGCCAAAGTTGGACGCTTAACCGACTGAGCCACGCAGGCACCCCACACCACTTCTTCTTTATCCATTTATCTGTTGGTGGACATTTGAACTCTTTCCATACTTTAGATATTGTTGCTACTGCTGCTATAAATATTGGGGTGCATGTGCCCCTTTGAAACAGCACACCTGTATCCCTTGGATAAATATCTAGTAATGCAGTGCCTGGGTCATAGGTACTATTTTTAATTTTTTGAGGAACCTCCATACAGTTTTCCAGAGTGACTGCACCAGTTTGCATTCCCACCAGTAGTGCAAAGAGATCCTCTTTCTCCACATCCTAGTCAAAAATCTGTTGACTGAGTTGTTAATTTTAGCCATTTCAACAGGTGTGAGGTGGTATCTCATTGTGGTTTTAATTTGTATGTCCCTGATGATGAGTGATGGTGAACATTGTTTCATCGGACTGTTACTCATCTGGATGTCTTCTTTGGAAAAGTATCTATTCATGTCTTTTGCCCATTTCTTCAGTAGATTGTTTTTTGTTTTTTTTTTGAGTGTTGAGTTTAACAACTTCTTTATAGAATTTAGATACTAATCCTTTATCTGATATGTCATTTTCCAATATCTTATCACATTTCATTGGTTGCCTTTTAGTTTTACTGATTGTCTCCTTCACTGTGAAGAAGCTTTTTATCTTGATGAGGTCCCAATAATTTTTGCTTTTGATTCCCATGCCTCCAGAAACATGGTGAGTATAAAGTTGCTGTGGTAGAGATCGAAAAAGTTTTTGCCTGCTTTTTCCTCTAGGATTTTGATGGCTTCCTGTGTTACATTTAAGTATCTCATCCATTTTGAGATTATATTTGTGTATGGTATAAGAAAGTGGTCCCGGTTCATTTTGCTGCATGTTACTATCCAGTTTTCCCAGCACCATTTGCTGAAGAGACTGTCTTTATTCCGTTGGATGTTCTTTCCTGCTTTGTCAAAGATTAGGGGGCCATATGTTTGTGGATACATTTATGGATTCTCTATTCTGTTGCATTGATCTGAGTGTCTGTATTTGTGCCACTACCATACTGCCTTGGTGATTACAGCTTTGTAATAATACATCTTGAAGTCCTGGATTGTGATACCTCCAGGTTTAGTTTACTTTTTCAGGATTGCTTTAACTATTCGGGGTCTTTTCTGGTGCCATACAAATTTTAGGATTGTTTGTTCTAGCTCTGTGCAGAATGCTGGTATTATTTTGATAGGGATTATTTTGAATATGTAGATTGCTTTGGGTAATAGTGACATTTTTAAATATTTTTTTCTTCGTATCTAGGAGCATGGAATGTTTTCCCAATTTTTTGTGCCCTCTTCAATTTCTTTCGTAAGCTTTCTATAGTTTTCAATGTATAGATTCTTCACCTTTCTGGTTAGATTTATTCCCAGGTATTTTATGTTTTTTTGTGCAATTGTAAATGGGCTCAATTCCTTGATTTCTCTTACTGTTACTTCATTATTGATGTATAGGAATGCAACTCATTTCTGTGCATTGATTTATATCCTGTGACATTGCTGAATTTTTGGATCAGTTCTAGAAGTTTTTTGGTAGAGTGTTTTGGGTTTTCCATATAAAGTATCATGTCAACTGCGAGGAGTGCAAGTTAGGCTTCCTCCTTGCCAATTTGGATGTCTTTTATTCCTTTGTGTTGTCTGATTGCTTAGGCTAGGACTTCCAATACTATGTTGAATAACCGTGGCAAGAGTCGATATCCCTGTCTTGTTCCTGACCTTAAGGGGAAAGCTCTCAATTTTCCCCATTGAGGATATATTAGTTGTGGGTCTTCGATATATGGCTTTATGATCTTCAGGCATCATCCTTTTATCCCTAGTTTCTTGAAGGTTTTTATCAAGAAAGGATGCAGTATTTTGTCAAGTGCTTTTTCTGCATCTATTGAAGGGTCATGTGGTTCTTGTCTTTTCTTTTATTGTTGTGATGTGTCACATTGATTGTTTTGTGGATACTGAATCAGCCCTTCATCCCGGGTATAAATCCTACTTGGTGGTGGTGAATAATTCTTTTAACATTGTAGGATCCTGTTGGCTAGTATCTTGTTGAGAATTTTTATATCCACATTCATCAGGAAAATTGGTCTGTAGTTCTCCTTTTTACTGGGGTCTTTGGTTTTGGAATCAAGGTAATGTTGACTTCATAGTATGAGTTTGGAAGTTTTCCTTCCATTTCTATTTTTTGGAACAGTTTCAAAGAATAAGTGTTAAATCTTCTTTAAATGTTTCATAGAATTCCCCTCTCAAGCTATATGACCTTGGACTCTTGTTTGTTGGGAGATTTTTGTTTACTAATTCAATTCCTATACTGGTCATGGGTCTGTTCAAATTTTTGATTTTGTCTTATTTCTGTTTTGGTAGTTTATAAGATTCTAGGAATTTGTCCAATTCTTCCAGATTGCCCAATTTATTGGTGTATAATTGCTCATAATATTCTCTTCTTGTTTGTATTTCTGCTGTGTTGTCTGTGATCTTTCATTCTTGATTTTATTTATTGGGGTCTTGTCCTTTTTCTTTTTGATCAGACTGGCTAGGAGTTTATCAATTTTGTTAATTCTTTCAAAGAATCAGCTCCTGGTTTCATTGATCTGTTCTACTGTTTTGTTGTTGTTGTTTGTTTTGTTTTGTTTTTCCTGGTTTTGATAGCATTGATTTATGCTCTAATCTTCATTATTCCCCATCTTTTGCTGGTTTGGGGTTTTATTTGCTGTTCTTTTTCCAGCTCCTTAATAAGGTGTAACGTTAGGTTGTGTATCTGAGACTTTTCTTCCTGCTTTAGGAAGGCCTGGATTGCTATATACTTCCCTCTTATAAATGATTTTGCTACATCCCAGAGGTTTTGTGCTGTGATGTTATCATTTTCACTGGCTTCCATGTACTTTTTAATTTCTTTTTTAACTTTTTGGTTAGCCCATTCATTCTTTAGTAGGATGTGCTTTAGTCTCCAAGTATTTGCTGTCTATCCAAAATTTTGTGGTTGATTTCTAGTTTCATAGCGTTGTGGTCTGAAAATATGCACAGTATGATCTCGATGTTTTTGTGCTTCTTGACGGCTGATTTGTGTCCTAGTATGTGATCTATTCTGGAGAATGTTTCATGTGCCCTTGAGAAGAATGTGTATTCTACTGCTGTAGGATGAAATGTTCTGAATATATCTGTTAAGTTCATCTGGTCCAGTGTGTTATTCAAAGCCATTGTTTCCTTGTTGACTTTTTGATTAGATTATCTGTCCATTGTTGTAAGTGGGGTGTTGAAGTCCCCTATTATTATGGTATTATTATAAATTAGTTTCTGTATGTTTGTAATTAATTGATTTATATCTTTGGATACTTCCACTTTTGGAGCATACATGTTTACAATTGTTATATTTTCTTTGGGGATAGACCCCTTAATTATGATATAATGCCCTTGTTCATCATTTGTTACAGGCTTTATTTTAAAATCTAGACTCTCTAATATCAGTACGGCTACTCCGGCTTTGTTTTGGTGAACATTAGCAGGACAGATGGTTCTCCATCCCCTTTCTTTCAATTTGAAAGTGTTGTTAGGTCTAAAATGGATCTCTGGTAAACAGCATATAGGTGGATCTCATTTTCTTATCCATTCTGTTATCCTATGTATTTGTATATGTGCTGCCGAAGTGAGCACTGTTATCCTATGTATTTGATTGGAGCATTTAGTCCATTGGCATTTAGAATTAGTACTGAAAGATGTGAATTTATTGCCATTATATTGCCTGTAAAGTTAGAGGTTCTGGTGGTTTTCTCTGGTCCTTTCTAGTGTTGTTGCTTTTGGTCTTTTTTGTTTTGTTTTGCATTATATCCCCTCAGAGAGCCCCCCTTAAAATTTTTTGCCGGGCTGGTTTAGTGGTCATGATCTCCTTTGGTTTTTGTTTTTCTGGGATTTTTTAAATCTCTCCTTCTATTTTGAATGAAAATGCTCTCTCAGGGTTTCTCTTCTTAGTCAAGCTAGCCTCTGTCCCAGCACAGTGGTCCTCTGTCCCAGAAGACCATCATAAACCTTTCCCACACATCTCCAGACCAGGGAGTTCTGCATGGCTTCAGTTCTGGAGGAAGTGATGTCATCTCATTTCAAAAGCAGACCAGAGCACATTTAGTTAAAACTCACCACATTTATGCCTGGGACTAAACACTGCCCACAGCAGGCACAGACAACTGACCTGAAGGACAGAGCAGCCAAATACAATAGCAAAGAACACACAGCACATAGTAGAGAACACTATGGAAGCACCAGGCCCTAAACATTACATTACCTCTTCTTCTTAAAGCTTATATTTTCAGAAGCATGAGACATAATTGAGTTTTCTAATACAGAGAAAAAGGGAGAGACTTAGACAGAAGGCCAAGATGCAGGAAATTATCCCACATGAAAGATCAAGATAAGATCATGGCTACATATCTAAGGGAAACATGTTAATAACATGCCTGGTGTGGAATTTAAGAAACAATCATAAGAGGGCACCTGGGTGGCTCAGTCGGTTAAGCGTCCAACTTCGGCTCAGGTCATGATCTCACGGATCGTGGGTTCAAGCCCCGCATCGGGCTCTGTGTTGACAGCTAGCTCAGAGCCTGGAGCCTGCTTCAGATTCTGTATCTCCCTCTCTCTGTGTGACCTTCCCCTGCTCACGCTGTCTCTCTCTCTCTCTCTCTCTCTCTCTTTCTCTCAAAAATGAATAAAAAGCATTAAAATTAAAAAAAAAAAGAAACAATCATAAGAACACTTACTGGGCTTGAGAAAAGAATAGAACACATAAGGGAGACATTTACCACAGAGAGAAAAAAGTTTAAAAATAAATTGAACAGAGACGAAGAATGCAAAAAATGAGATTGGAAAGAGATTTAATGGAATGAACAGCTGAATGGAAAAACCAGAGGGAAGAATTAGTGACATAGAAAACACAATAATAGTAAACAATAAAGTTAAAAAAAAAGAGAGAGAGAGAGGAATAAAAATTATGCAACATGAGACTAAATCTATAGAAAACTCTGTGAATCCATCAAACATAATAATATCCGTATTTTGGAGTCCCATAAGAAGAAGAGAGACAAATCGGGACAGGCAATTTATTTGAAGAACAATATGTGAAAAGTTCCTAATATGAGGAAGGAAATAGGCATCCATATGCAGGAGGCACAAAGAACTCTCATCAAAATCAACAAAAGCAGGCCAACACCAAGATATACTGTAATTAAAATTGCAAAATACAGTGATAAAGGAAAAAAAATCTTTTAAAAAGCAAGGAAAAAATGTCCTTAACTTACAAGAGAAAACCCATTAGGCTAGCTGGGGATATCTTCACCAAAACTATGTGAGCCAGAAAAGAGTGGCATAATATATTCGAAGTGCTGAATGAGAACAATCTGAAGTCAAGAATACTCAATACAAGAAGGCGAACAGAACAGAAAGAGGGATAAAGAGTTTCCCAAACAAGAGGCTTCTGAGTGGCTCAGTTGGTTATGCATCTGATTTCAGCTCAGGTCATGATCTCAGTTTGTGGATTCAAGCCCCATGTAGGGTTCTGTGCTATCAGTGTAGAGCCTGAAGCCTGCTTTGGATTCTGTGTCTCCCTCTCTCTGTCCACCCCCTACTCACACTCTATCCCTCTCTCTCAAAAATAAACATTAAAAAAAATTTTTTAAGAGTTTCCTAAGCAAAAATGAAAGGAGTTTGTGACCATGAAAACAACACTGTATGAAATAATAAAGGGGACTTTTTGAGTTCAATGATGAAACCAAAAGTGATAAAGACAATAAAAGGATTACAGAAAATATCCAGAAACAATGAAAAAGCATGTAATTACATGGCAATAAATACATATCTATCAATAATTATTTGAACGTAAATGAACTAAATGCCTCAATCCGAAGACATAAGTATCAGAATAGGAAAAAAAAAAAAAGACTCATCTAAATGCTGCCTAAAAGAGATAATTTGAAACCTAAAGACACCTGCAGATTGACAGAAAGGGGGTGGAAAAACATTTATCATGCAAAGGAATGACAAAAGAAGTCTGGAGTAGCAACACTTATATTGGACACAGTGGACTTTAAAACAAAGACTGTACAAAGAGACAAGGATATTATTTAATCAAAAGAGTACAATCCAACAAGAAATATAAAAATTGCAAAGATTTATGCACCAAACATGAAGCAACTAAATATGTAAAATTATTAATATAAACATATGAAACTAATTGATAATAACACAATAATAGTGGGGATAAAACACCCAGCTTACACCAATGGACAGACCACTGAAACAGAAAATAAACAAGTAAATAATGCCTTCAAATAACACACTGGACCAGATGGATTTAACAGATATATTTAGAACATTCCATCCTAAAACAGCATAGTACACATTATTTCCAAGTGCACATAGAGGTCTCTCCAGAACAGATCAGATATTAGCTCACAAAACAGGCCTCAACAAATACAAAAACTGAAATTATACCCTGCACTTTTTCTAGCCATAGTGCTATGAAACTAGAAGTCAACCACAAGAAAAAAATCTAGGAAGACCACAAATATGTGGAGGTTAAACAATATGCTACTAAACAATGAACTGGTCAACCAGGAAATCACAGAAGAAATTTAAAAATATACATGGAAAGAAATGAAAGTAAAATTACAATGGTCCAAAAAGCAGTCCTAGGAGGGAAGTTTATGGCAATATAAGCCTACATCAACAAACAATAAAAATCTCAAATAAACAACCTGATCCTGCACCTAATGAAGCTAGAAAAGGAACAAGTGAAGGCTAAGGCCAGGAGGAGAATTGAAATAAAGATTCAAGCAGAAATAAATGATATAGAATTTAAAAACAATAGAAAAGAACTGGTTCTTTGAAAAAAAAAATAAAATTGATAAACCTCTAGCCAGACTTACCAAAAATGAAAGGACCCAAATAAATACAATTATAAATGTGATGGGAGAAATAACAACCAACACGACAGAAATACAACTATAAGAGAATATTATGAAAAACTATATGCCAACAAATTAGAAAATCTGGAAGAAAGTGATAAATTCCTAGAAACATATAAACTACCAAAACTGAAACAGGAAGAAATAAAAAACCTCAAACAGACTGAAAAATGAAACACTAATTTAAAAAATTCTCAACAAAAGAAAGTTCAAGACCCGATGGCTTCACAGGCAATTTTTTTCCCAAATATTTAAAGAAGAGTTAATACATATTCTTCTCAAATTATTCCAAAAAAATAGAAAAGGAAGGAAAATATCTGAACTCATTGTATGCGTTCAGCATTATCCTGACACAAAACCAGATAAAGATTCTAATAAAAAAAGGAACTACAAGCCAATATCCCTGATGAACACAGAAAATAAAATTCTCAATAAAATACTTGCAAACTAAATAAAAACAATTATTCACATAATCAGGTGGGATTTATCCCTGTATTGCAAGCATAGTTCAATATTTGCAAATCAATAGCATGATATGGCACATTAGTAAAAAAAAAAAAGATAAGAACCATATGATCATTTCAATAGATACAGAAAAATCATCTGACAAAGTATAACATCTATTCATGATAAAAAGCTTCCACAAGGGAACATACCTCAACATAATAAACATCATATATGAAAAACCCACACCTAATATCATTCTAAAGGGGGAAATCCTGAAACCTTTTCCTCTAGGGTCAGGAATGAGACAGGAATATCCATTCTCACCACTGTTATTTATCATAGTACTGAAAGTCTAACCACAGCAATCAGACAATAAAATAAATAAAGGCATCCAATCAGCAAAGAAGTAAAACGTTCTCTATTTGCAAATGACATGATTATTTACAAAACCCTAGAGACTCCACCAAAAAATTGCTAAAATTAATCATTGAATTCAGTAAGTTCCCATAATACAGAATCAATTTAGAGAAATCTATTGCATTTTTATACTCCAATAATTAAGCAGCAAAAAGAGAAATTAAAGAAACAATCAGATTAACAATTGCATCAAAACAATATGATACCTATGAATAAATCTTGCCAAACAGGTAAAAGACTTGTACTCTGAAAACTATAAAACAGTGATGAAAGAAATAGAAGATAACAGAAATAGAAAAAGATTCACTCATGGATGAAAAGAAAAAAATTTGTTAAAATATATATACTATACAAAGCAATACACACATTTAATACAATCCCTATCAAAACACAACCAGCATTTTTCATAGAGCTAGAACAAACAATCCTAAAATTTGTATGGAATCCCAAAAGATCCCAAATTGCCAAAGGACTTTGGCTCAGGTCATGATCTCACGGTCAATGTGTTCGAGCCCTGCATCTGGCTCTATGCTCAGAGCCTGAAGCCTGCTTTGGATTCTGTGTCTCCCTCTCTCTCTGACCCACCCCTGCTTGCTCTCTGACTCTGTCTATCAAAAGAAAATAATGACATAAAAAAATAAAAAAATAAAAAAACACTCAGTTTGTCCTGTATCCTTAAGAGGACCCCTCTCTTTTCTCTCCCTCCCATTCCTATGTGTTCATCTGTTTTTTTTTTTCATAAATTCCACATATGAATGAAAGTATACTGTATTTGTCTTTCTCTGATTGACTTATTTGTCTTAGCATAATACATTTTGGCACCATCCACATCATTGCAAATGGTGAGATTTCATTCTTTTGATGGCTAATTTCCACTGAATATATATACCGCATATTATTTATCCATTCATCAGTTGATAGACATTTGGAGCTCTCCATAGTTTGGCTGTTGTTGATAATGCTGTTATAAACATTGGGGTGCATGCACCCCTTTGAATCTGTATTTTTGCAACCTTTGGGTAAATATCTAATACTGCAATTGCTGAATCCTAGGGTAGTTCCATTTCTAGTTTTTTGAGGAACCTCCATACTGCTCTGCAGAGTGAGTGCACTAGTTTAAATTCCCAACAACAGTGTAAGAAGGTTCCCCTTTATCCATGCCAACACCTGTTGTGTCTTGTGTTATTAATTTTAGCCATTGTGAAAGCTGTGAGGTGATATTTCATCATGGTTTTAGTTTGTAGTTCTTTGATGATAAGTGATATTGGGGATCTTTTCATTTGTCTCTTAGCCTCTGGATGTCTTCTTCGGAAAAATGTTTTTTCATGTCTTGTGCCCCTGTCTTAACAGGGTTGTTTCTGTTTGGGTGTTGAGTATGATAAGTTCTTTATAGATTTTGGATACTAACCCTTTATCAGATATGTCATTTTCAGATATCTTCTCCCATTCTGAAGGTTGCCTTTTAGTTTTGCTGATTGTTTGGTCTTTGGGTTTTGTTTTTGTTTTTTGTTTTTTGCTGTGCAGAAACTTTTTATCTTGATGAAGTCCCAGTAATTCATTTTTGCTTTTGTTTCCTTTGCCTTTGGTGATGGTTCTATAGGAAATTGCTCAGGCTGAGGTCAAAGAGGTTGCTGCCTATGTTCTATATTCTCTTTGAGATTTTGATGGCTTCCTGTCTCACAATTAGGTCTTTCATGTATTTTGAATTTTTTTTTCTTTTTTTTTTTGCGCGTGGTGTAAGAAAGTGGACCAGTTTCATTCTTGTGTATGTTGCCGTGCAGTTTTCTCGCCACCATTTGTTGAAGGAACTATCTTTTTTTTTCCTATTGGATATTCTTTCCTGCTTTGTTGACAATGAGTTGACCATACAGTTGACAATGAGTTGGGTCCATTTCTGCTTCCTTCCTTCCTTCCTTCCTTCCTTCCTTCCTTCCTTCCTTCCTTCCTTCCTTCTTCCTTCCTTCCTTCCTTCCTTCCTTCCTTCCTTCCTTCCTTCCTTCCTTCCTTTATTCCTTTCTTTCTTTCTTTTATTTTTTTGAAGGATTCACTCTCTAACAAACATTTACCAAAATATATTAAGTATCTGTTATGTAACAACTAGACTAAAATAGTCCCTTGCCCATGTAGAATATGGGTTGGCAAACTGTGGACCTTGGGCTAAATCTGGGTACCTGTTTTTTTTTTTTAAGAAAATTTATTGTCAAGTTGGCTAACATACACTGTATACAATGTGCTCTTGGTTGTGGGGCTATACTCCTGTGATTCATCACTTACGTATGCCCAGTGCTCATCCCAACAAGTGCCCTACTCAGTGCTCATCACCCATCTTCTCTTCTTCCGCATCACCCCCCCATAAACCTTTAGTTTGTTCTCTGTATTTGAGTCTTTTATGGTTTGCTTCCATCCTTCCATCTCTGCTAGTAACTATTTCCCCCCCCTCCCTTCCCCCATGGTCTTCTGTTAAGTTTCTCAAGTTCCACATATGAATGAAGACATATGATTTATTTTTCTGACTGACTTATTTCACTTAGCATAATACCCTCCAGTTCCATCCACATTGTTGCAAATGGCAAGATTTCATTCTTTCTCATTGCCAAGTAGTTATTCCATTGTATATATAAACCACATCTTCTTTATCCATTCATCAGTTGATGGATATTTAGGCTCTTTCCCTAATTTGGCTATTTTTTAAAAAAAATTTAACATTTATTTTTGAGACACAGAGAGACAGAGCATGAACAGGGGAGGGGCAGAGGGAGGGGGAGATAGAATATGAAGCAGGCTCCAGGCTCTGAGCTATCAGGGCTCGAGATCACCGACTGTGAGATCATGACCTGAGCTGAAGTCAGGCGCTCAACTGACTGAGCCACCAAGGCACCCCATAATTTGGCTATTGTTGAAAGTGCTGCTATAAACATTGGTGTACATGTACCCCTATGAATCAGCACTCCTCTATCCTTTGGATAAATTCCTGGTAGTGCTGTAGCAGGATTCTTGTATAGAGAGTTGTGACGCCAAGGCTTTTTAATTTCCAGGAAACAATTTTATTCCTGCTGGCACTGCTCAGTTGGGTTCCGAACTGAGCCGAACATCATGCGGCATAGCTTTTTAAAAATACATTTTCTCTATTTCTTTCTCTACCATATATGGTAACACACATAAACATGCAGTCGATTAAATAGTCTCAGTTTACAAGGTCATGAGGCATGTTGTCACATAGGCACATAGCCAGGTTACCTTGAACTTTTATCTGTCTCCTTAGGGAGTGAACACTACCACATTCCCCACTTTGATGCTCAGACCCCTCCGTTTCTGGTCAAAGAGCATCATCTTGGTTTAGAGATTTATATTTCCATAAAATCATTACATGAGTGGCTGTCTTTCTTTCAACCATGGCTACAATGAGACTGGAGACAGACCATAAAATCAAGGGAGGTAAGCAGAGTAAGATCAAGCACCCTCCCAAAATTAGGAGGATAATTCCCATGAGGGATTTGAATCCCTGAGAATTGAAAACATCCTCCAAATAACTCCCCAGGGTTCCAATCTCTCCAGGTCTGGACTGGGACATGAGCAACCTTTCTCATTTGATCTGTGATCTCCTCTATAATTTTTCTCTCATCATCTATTCATAGGCAGCAGTTGCTCAGGTTAAATTTTCCACAAAAACCGCCCTCAGAAGCAGGTAATCTAAGGCCAAGTGATTTTGGTAGATGACATTGAACATTTTGGTTTGCTGTTTGGCTAGTAAGTTAAGGGCTCTGGAAGTTTCATTGGTCATAATTTCAACAACTGCTTACAGCCTAATTATGTGATTTGTCAAGTTAATGGGAGTACGGTAGTCCCAGGACCCATCCTCTTCTCAGGTGGCAGGTCCATAATATTGGATTATGTGCTCATAACGCCACTCATCATCTTTCCATTTGCCAATTTGCAAGGCATGCTATCTTTGAACCTCTCTATCTCTATACATTTGAATCCAAGATGTTCTCCCCTTGCAAGATGGACTGATAATCTTCAGCACACATGACCCCGACCAACCTGAATGAAGTACTGTATAGGCTGTTTTCCCACATATCCAGTAGAGTCCATCTGGGGCCATTTGATGGCTGGGTCAATGTTGTTCCAGGCCTCTCAGAGATGAGAGAAGCTAAACAAGGGGTGAGGGTCTGGCTCAAGGTGACTCGGGAACTCCCACCACTGGGTTTCACAGGTAGTTGAATTATAAAACCTTTGATCTAGGCATGTTGAGTTTCCAACAGGGATGCTAAATTTTTTTCCTCTTAGGGCAAGACAGTTATTCCCAATGACTAAGGTTTTGAGGACCCAAACCCCAGCAGTGGAACTGGGGTATTTTGTTCCATTATAAGGCTCAAGGGGATCTAATCCCTTGGCTTCCCATGGACATTGATTCCCCATTTTGGTTCTTTTACATACATAACATGTAGAGATCTTTAGGGTCTGGGCTATAGTCTCTGCCAAGGCTAGAAACAAATTCCTTGCTGTGACTGAAATGGGAGGGAGATGACTTATTTCTTCAGAGAAGGAGTTGAAGACTTAATGGGATGTGGTTGGATGGGTGGTAGTGATCTTCTTGAAATCTAGCAGTTTCTGGGTCTCTGTCTTGCCCATAGATTCAGATGCCAATTCGGGAGCCCCATTGCCACTTATAGTCTTTTGAGTTAATGATGGTGAAATTAATAGAGTTACAGGCTTTTGACTGACAACCTGATGTAGCAGCCCCCTTCTGAAGGAGTGTGTTGTGCTTTTTTTTTTTTCCAAGTAGCCCATGAAACACAGCTCCAACTGGCACATAAAAACTCAGGTGTATACGCACATAAATGGTTTTCTTTACATATATATTTGCCATTGAGTTGGTATTTTCACTCACATGGTATATCAAGTGTCCATAAGCCCTCCATGACAAGTACCTGTTTTTTTCATATGACAGATGCCTCTGGGACTATACCTACAATTGCACACACATTAAACAGTATTGACACCAGACTCTTCAGGTTAGTGATTTGTGTCTGGCTGATAAAGCCCCCTGCCCCCATCCTGGTAGGATCGGACTTCCAACCAATCCTTATTGTGGGTCAAACAAGTGTATTGATTTCCTGATTGGCAGATGGAATACGTGGTCTTATTGTGTATGCAGGTGCCCAGGGTCTTTCCCTGGCATGAGAAATGGGTATGGTATAGTAAGGTCCAGGTGCCTCTTTGTCCTTACCTGGTTATGTGAATACATGGGTCACATGATGATAGATTTAGATTTACAAATGGGGTCCAGATTAAAAACAATCAATACCAACAAAACGTCCTACCCACAAGAAGAAAGTGAGTACTAACAGAAACCTCTCGCCACATTTTAGCTTGCTGGAAACCTCCACCAATCTGATAGCAAAAAGTAGAACAAACATTGCAATAACAATCAGAGACAAGGACAGTGCATCACAATAAGAAGGCAGATATAGAAAATAAAGACAGTCTATTTATTTCACCAAACTGGCAATTCCTCAAGATTCTGCCTTGCATAGATTAGTCAGCTTTTGGAGTGACTAACGTAGGGCTATAGTCTCCTACCTGAGTCTCTGGCGTTGCAGATTTCTTCTTCCGTATGGTCAGCTAACACAGCATGAGTGGCTCATGAATACACTCCCAGCCCAGGGATGCTGGCTTCACTCTCTTGTGGTGAATCCAGGGACCCACCTCGGCTATTTTTACTGCAGTAGTGGTGGACAAAATGACAGTGAATGGACCCCTCCAAAGGCTTGAGTGGTTGGACATTCCACTCCTTTACCCAGTCAACATTTCCTGGTTCAAAGGAGTTAGCATCTTTGGTCAGACTCACAGGCAATCACTCTTTAACCCATCAGTGTAGGGTGGTTAGAGTACAGCCCAGAGCCTGCATCTGCTGCCTTACGGTTACATTGCCTATCTCATTTAAATCTCCTCTATGCCCTTGATAATTGGGGGAGTGTGTCCATAAAGGATTTCATAAAGGGAAAGCCCTGTTTGCTTACTGGGGCTACACCTGATTCCTAACAAGGCTATTGGCAACACCTGGTCCCAGTGAAGGTGTGTTTCTTGGTACAGTTTACTTAATTGTAGCTTCAGGGTTCAGTTCATTCATTCTATCTTTCAGGGGCTTTGGTGTCAGTATGCTGTATGTAACTTCCAGGTGATCTGTAGCCCTTTTGCCACCAGCTGCAGCATCTTAGCCATGAATGCTGGTCCATTTTCTGAACCCATAGTGATAAGGATCCCAAATCGTGGGACAGTTTCCTGTAGAATATGTTAGGCCACTTCATGCACCTTTTCTGTTCGAGTAGGGAAAGCTCCCACCCAGCCTGAGAAAGTACACACAAAGACCAACAGATATTTACAGCCCTGAGTCTGGGGGAGCTCAGTGAAGGCCATCATCACATTTTCAAATGGGGTTCCCCCAACACTCTGCACATCAGAAGCAGCCTTGAGTCCCTGATGTGTGTTATCCTGGGCACACGTTTCACATTGCTCACATACTTCCTGGGCTATGCTGGAGACTTGAGGGATGTAGAAATATCAGCTTAACATTGTCTCCAGGACTGTCCAGCCAATGTGAGTCTCTTTAGGGAACTGCTTATCAAAAGGTGGAACCATGGACTCAGAAACTTCTACTCTGCCAAATTCAAAATTTACCATCTACCTGGGAGGTGTTTTTTTCATTTTCAGCCTTTAAAAAAAACTTTTTTTAATTTATTTCTGAGAGAAAGAGACACAGTGTGAGCAGGGGAATGTCAGAGAGAGAGGGAGACACAGAATCTGAAGCAAGCTGCAGGCACTGAGCTAGCTGTCACCACAGAGTCCGATGCCGGGCCCCAACCCACAAACCATGAGATCATACCCTGAGCCAAAGTCGGAGGCTTAACTGACCGAGCCACCCAGGTTCCCCTCATTTTCAGTCTTTTTTTTACAAATAGTTTATTGTCAAATTGGTTTCCATATAACACCCAGTGATCATCCCCACAAGTGCCCTCCTCCATGCCCATCTCTCCTATCACCCCCACATCCATCAGTCCTCACTTTGTTTCTCAGCATTCAACAGTCTCTCATGGTTTGCCTCTCTCCCTTTCCCCCACTATTTCCCTCCTTCTTCTCCCCCATGGTCCTCAGTTAAGTTCCTCCTAAACCTCCTATATGTGCGAACATGTGATATTTGTCCTCTGCCTGACTTATTTCGCTAACCAAAACACCCTCAAGGTCCATTCATATTGCTACAAATGGCCAGATTTCATTGTTTCTCATTGCCATGCAGTATTCCGTGGTATAGATAAACCACATCTTCTTGATCCATTGGTCCGTTGATGGACAGTTAGGCTCTTTCCATGTTTTAGCTATTGTGGAGAGAGCTCCTATGAACATTGGGATGCATGTGCTCCCATGAATCAGCATTTCTGTATCTCTTGGGTAAATTCCTAGCACTGCTATTGCTGGGTCATAGGGGAGTTCTATTGTTACATTCCTGAGGATCCTCCACACTGTTTTCCAGAGGGGCTGCACCAGTTTACATTCTAACGAACAGTGTAGGAGGGTGACCGTTTCTCCACATCCTCGCCAGCATCTAGAGTTTTCTGATTTGCTCATTTGAGCCACTCTGACTGGCGTGAGGTGATATCTCAGTGTGGTTTTGATTTGTATTTCCCTGATGAGGAGGGATGCTGAGCATCCTTTCATGTGTCTGTTGGCCATCTGAATGTCCACTTTGGAGAAGTCTCTGTTCATATCTTATGCCCATTTCTTCACTGGGTTGTTTGTTTTTCGGGCGTGGAGTTTGGTGAGTTCCTTATAGATTTTGGATATTAACCCTTTATGTGATATGTGATTTGCAACTATCTTTTCCCATTCTGTCAGTTGCCTATTAGTTTTGTGGATTGTTTCCCTTGCTGTGCAGAAGCTTTTGATCTTGATGAGGTCCCAATCGTTTATTTTTGCTCTTGATTCCCTTGCTTTTGGGGATGTGTCCAGTAAGAAATTGTGCGGTGGAGGTCAAAGAGGTTGTTTCCTGCTTTCTTCTCTAGGGTGTTGATAGTTACCTGTCTCACATTCAGGACCTTTATCCATTTTGAGTTTATTTTTCTGTATGGTGTGGGAAAATGATCTAGTTTCATTCTTCTGCATGTTGCTGTCCAGTTCTCCCAACACCATCTGTTAAAAAGGCTGTCTTTTTTCCATTGGATATTCTTTCCTGCTTCGTCAAAGATTAGGTGGCTATATACTTTTGGTTCTACTTCTAAGTTCTCAATTCGGTTCCACTGGTCTATGTGTCTGTTTTTGTGCCAATACCATACTGTCTTGATGATGACAGCTTTGTAGTAGAGGCTAAAGTCTAAAGTCTGGGATGGTGAAACCTCCCGTTTTGGTTTTATTTTTCAGTATTACTTTGGCTATTCGGGGTCTTTTGTGGTTCCATACAAATTTTTGGATAGTTTGTTGTAGTTTTGAGAAGTATGCTGGTGCAATTTTGATTGGAATTGCATTGGATGTGTAGAGTGCCTTAGGTAGTAATGACATCTTAACTATATTTATTCTTCCTATACATGAGCAGGGAATGTTTTTCCATTTCTTTGTGTCTTCTTCAATTTCCTTCATAAGTCTTCTATAGTTTCCATCATATAGATCTCTTGTATCCTTGGTTAGGTTTATTCTGAGGTATTTTATGGTTTTTTTGTGCAATTGTGAATAGGATCAGTATCTTGATTTCTCTTTCTGTTGCTTCATTGTTGGTGTATAAAAATGCAACCGATTTCTGTACGTTGATTTTGTACCCTGCAACTGGCTGAATTCTTGGATCAGTTCTAGTAGGCTTCTGGTGGAGTCTGTCGGGTTTTCTCCATAGAGTATCATGTCATTTGCGAAGAGTGAAAGTTTGACTTCCTCTTTGCCAATTCTGATGCCTTTGATTTCTCTTTGTTGTCTGATGGCTGATGCTAGGACTTCCAGCACTATGTTCAACAACAGTGGTGAGAGTGGACATCCCTGTTGTGTTCCTGATCTCAGGGGAAAAGCTCTCAGTTTTTCCCCATTGAGGGTGATGTTAGCTGAAGTTTTCTCATAGATGGCTTTTATGATGTTTAAGTAGGTTCTTTCTATCCCAACTTTCCCTAGAGTCTTTATTACGAAGGGATGCTGTATTTTGTCAAATGCTTTTTCTTCATCTATTGACAGAATCATATAGTTTTTATCTTTTCTTTTATTGATGAGATTTATCACATTGATTGATTTGCGAATGTTGAACCAGCCCTGTAACCCAGGAATGAATCTCACTTGATCTTGGTGGATGATTCTTTTTATGTGCTCCTGGATTCGATCTGTAAGGATCTTGTTGAGGATTTTTGCCTCCGTATTCATCAAGTATATTCGCCTATAGTTCTCTTTTTTGCTGGATCTCTGTCTGGCTTGGGAGGCAGAGAGATGCTGGCTTTATAAAATGAGTACCGGAGTTTTCCTTCGATTTATATTTTTTGGAATAGCTTGAGAAGAATTGGGATCAATTCTGTTTTAAACGTCTGGTAGAATTCCCCAGCGAAGCCATCACATCCAGGGCTCTTATTTGTTGGGAGCTTTTTGATCACTGATTCGATTTCTTCACTCGTTTTGGGTCTGTTCAGGTTTTCTATTTCTTCCCGTGTGAATTTTGGTAGTGAGTGTGTGTTTAGGAATTTATCCATTTCTTCTAAGTTGTCCAATTTATTGGCATATAATTTTTCATAGTATTCCCTGATAATTGCTTGTATTTCTGAGGGGTTAGTTGTAATAAGTTCCTTTTCATTCATAATTTTGTCTCTTTGGGTGCTCTCTCTTTTCTTTTTGATAAATCTGACTAGAGGTTTGTCAATTTTGTTTATTTTTTCAAAAAACCAACTCTTTGTTTCATGGATTAGTTCAATTGTTTCTTTGGTCTCTATGCTGTTTATTTCTGCTCTAATTTTTACTATTTCTCTTCTTCTACCTGGTTTAGGTCGTTCTTGTTGCTCTGCCTCTAGTTCCTTTAGGTGAGGTATTAGATTTTGGACTTGTGACTTTTTTAATCTCTTGAAATAGGCCTGGAGTGCAATGTACTTTCCTCTTAGGACTGCCTTTGCCACATCCCATAAATTTTGGACTGTTGTGTTTTCATTTTCATTTGTTTCCCTATATTTTTAA
Organism: Proteles cristata cristata; assembly: GCA_017311185.1. Classification (NCBI taxonomy): domain Eukaryota; kingdom Metazoa; phylum Chordata; class Mammalia; order Carnivora; family Hyaenidae; genus Proteles; species Proteles cristata. The sequence goes on along the minus strand of JAESUZ010001759.1, from coordinate 213,262 downwards.
ATTTCATCTCTAATTGCCTGATTGTCCCAATCATTCTTTAGTAGGGTGTTTTTTAACCTCCATGTTTTGGGAGGTTTTCCAGACTTCTTCCTGTAATTGATTTCAAGTTTCAAAGCATTGTGATCTGACAGTGTGCTGGGTATGATCTCAATTCTTTTATATTTATTGAGGGCTGCTTTATGTCCCAGTATGTGATCTATCTTGGAGAATGTACCATGCACACTTGAGAAGAAAGTAAATTCCCTGGCCTCAGGATGTAGAGTTCTAAATATATCTGTCAGATCCATCTGGTCCAAAGTGTCTTTCAAGTCCATTATTTTTTTAGTGATTTTCTGTCTGATTGACCTATCCATTGCTGTCAGCAGAGTATTAAAGTCCCCTGCTGTTAGCACATTCTTATCTATAAGCTTGTTTCTGTTTGTGATTAATTGTTTTAGATATTTAGATTTTAGATATTTAGATATTGTTTTAGATATTTTAGATATTTAAGTGCTCCCATATTCGGTGCGTAGACATTTATGATAGTCCTTCTTGATGAATGGACCCTGTAATTATTATATAGTGCCCCTTTCATCTCTTGTGATTGTCTTTAATTTAAAGCCCAGTTTGTCTGATAAAAGTATAGCTACTCTGGCTTTTTTTTATTTCCTGTTGCATAATATATATTTCTCCATCACCTTACTTTTAATCTGAAGGTATCTTCCACTCTAAAATGAGTTTCTTGTAGACAGCATATAGATCGATTTTATTTTTTTATCCATTCTGCTACCCTATGTCTTCTGATTGGAGCATTCAGCCCATTTACATTCAGTGTTATTATTGAAATATATGGGTTTAGAGTCTTTGTATCTTTTGTTTATTTATTTTTATTTTTTTTAATGTTTTATTTATTTCTAGGAGAGAGAGAGACAGCATGAGCAGGGGAGGGTCAGAGAGAGAGGGAGTCACAGACTGAAACAGGCTCCAGGCTCCGAGCTGGCAGTCAGCACAGAGCCCGACGTGGGGCTCGAACCCACGAACCGCGAGTTCATGACCTAAGCGAAAGTCGGACGCTTAACCAACTAAGCCACACAGGCGCCCCATAGAGTCTTTGTGTCTTTTGTAGGGTTCATGTTTGTGGTGGTGTCTCTGGTATTTTTGTGTCTTGCAACCTTTCCTTCAGAGCATCTCCCTCAGGATTTCTTGTAGGGCCACCTTAGTGGTGACAAATTCTTTAGTTTTTGTTTATTTGGAAAGGTTTTTAACTCTCCTTCTATTTTGAATGATAGGCTTGCTGGATAGAGGATTCTTGGCTGCATATTTTTACTATTCATCACATTGAAGATCTTCTGCCGTGTCTTTCTGGCCTGCCAAGTTTCAGTAGATAAGTCTGTCACCACTCTGATAAGTTTCCCATTGTATGTTAGGGCCCTTTTCTCCCTAGCTGCTTTCAAAATTCTCTCCTTGTCTTTATACTTTGTCAATTTCATTATGATATGCCGTGCATAAGATCGATTCAAATTTCATCTGAGGGGAGTCCTCTGAGCCCATTGTATTTCAACATTTACTTCCTTCCCCAGGTTGGGGAAGTTCTCTGCTATCACTTGTTCCAGGACACCTTCAGTACCTTTCCCTCTCTCTTCCTCTTCTGGGATTCCTATAATAGGGGTATTGTTGCGTTTGACCATATCGCTGAGCTCTCGAACTCTTCTTTCATGTTCCTGGATCAGTTTGTCTCTTTTTTTGTTATCTTCTTGTTTTTCTATAATGGTGTCTTCTAAATCACTTATTCTCCTTTCTGCCTCTTCAATCCATGCATTGGAGACCTCTAATTTATTATGTATCTCATTTATCGCATCTTTTAATTTTTCATTCCTATTTTTATTTTCCATTCTGTCTTTAGCCATAGTTTCTTTGATGTCCACTATGTTTTTTTCCAGCCCAGCTATTAGTTTTACCATTATTATTCTAAAATCGTGTTCAGTTATGCTGCTGATACCTGTTTTGAGCAGTTCATTAGGTGTCATTTCTTCTTGGATTTTCTTTGGAGGAAATATCTTTCGTTTCCTCATTTTATTTAGCTCTCTGGCTCATGTTAGTTTTAAAGACCTGTTATGCTGTCTGCACCTATGAGTACTGCTGTATCCAAGAAGACTCTTTGACTGTCCAGGGCCTATCCTTTCAGAGAGTGTTTTTTGAATGGTATCTCTTGGTCTCTCTTGTTGGGACCTTGGTTATTTTATTTTCCTATTCGTAGTGATATTTGGGACTCTCCACCTTGTGTATTCTGGCTTCTTTCTTGAGGTATCCCTGGAAAAGAAAACAGACAGACAAACACACAGGGAGCAGGTGCACAAAAACACACAGACTAATTCGACTAACATGCAAACTGAGAGGGAAAACAAAAAAGTTAAGAGAAAAGACGGATGAGGAAGGGAAAATAATAGAGAGTACAAAATACATAAATAGGTCAAAAAGGAGAAAAGAAAAGGAAAAAAGAAGAAAACCGATGGACAAAGAATGGTTTAAAGCATATAACCGGATTTCCCAGCTACAGTTAAATAGCTGTGTGTATGCAGTCCTGGTTGAAGATCATAGAGAAAGAGAGAGAAGCCAGGATGGGGATGAGACAAAATTGGAAATAGAATGAACAGGCAGAAGGGATAAGAGCTTTTTTCAAAGAGGTAAAGGATAGAATATGGTTGGATAGGTGAGAGAAGGACGCTTGTATTATCCAGAGAGACTATATAGTCTAATTACTCCTGAGAGAAAGAGATGAAAATGTCGGTAGGTGTAGCATTTTCATCTATAGAATGGACTCCTTGTGATTGTTTAAGCAAACAGGTGACCTGAGTTAATCGGGTCAGTGTTCGGGGGGGAAAAGAAAGAAAAGAGAAAGAAAGAAAGAAAAAAGAAAGAAAGGGAGGAGGGCATCTCTGAAGCAGGAATGGGCGGGGTGTGATCCAGTGCCTCAGGCGGGAGTTCTGCCTTGGCTGTTGTGGGAGGAGAGTGGCGGTGCTCCAGTTCCTTGTTGAACCAAGCACTGCACCTCGCTTTTGGGCGTGTAAACTCCCCGTGCTGGGGGCCCAGCCAAAGTTGGTTGCACTCTTAAACCGAGGCCAGTCCCAGTCTCCAAATCCCAGTCTGTGTGCCTTGCTGAAATTGCCTTAGATACCACTTCCCAGGCGATCCTCTGGTTTCGTGCAGTGCATGACTGCCACACTTTTAGGGGCCCTCACAGTGTCTAGGAGTTCAAGGATTTCCTTATCATATTTTATGTCCTTTCCTTCTGAGTTTATTAGATCCTTCTCTTTGTTTAAGGCCCCATGTATATGAATGGTGGTGAAGGCATATTTAGAGCCTGTACATATTAACATATATCCCTGCCAGCAATTGGAGGGCTTGGATTAGAGCAATTAACTCTGCCTTTTGTGTCAAAGTCCCCTTCAGCAGCGACTCTGTTTCAATGAAAGGGTCAATATGGAATAACTTGCAAGATGCTCTTCCCTCTTTACAAAACTGCTACCATCAGTGAAATATCTTGTGTCAGGGTCTTTGAGGGTCTGATCCCTCAAGTCTGGTTGGCTGGAGAACACTTCATCAATGACTTCAATACAGTTACTGTCTGGCTGGCTTGGCCCAACAGGCAATAGAGTTGCAGAGTTCAGGGTCCATACTACTTCTAGGTGAATGTGCAGGTTCTCACATAGCATTCCCTGATATCTGACCATCCTGGTGTTGGTTAGCCAGTATTGTCTCTTGTATTCCATTAATGTCAATACTGAATGTGGCATCCAGACCGTCAATTCCTGTCCCATAGTTAAGTTGTCAGCCTCAGACACTAATAGGGCTGTGGCTGCCAGTGACCATAGGCAGATGGCCAGCCTTGGGCCACAGAGTCAAGTTTCTTGGAGATGTATGCCACCAGGCAATGCCATGATCCCAACATCTGAGTTAGGACTCCCACTGCAATGCCAGTGCACTCATGGACATACAGGAAGAAAGGCTTGGATATGTCTGGGAGCCCTAAACCAAGCATATAAGTAAGGGCTTGGTTTATTTCCTTGAAGGTCATTTGCTATACTGATTCCCACATCAGGGATTCCCTCTCTCTCGCCTTTGCAGCCTCATAGAGGGGTTTTGTCAGGACTGAAAAGTTAGGTATCCAGATCCTACAGAAATCTGCAGCCCAAATAATCTCTCAAACCTGGTGTCAGGCTGTTGAGGCCAGGATCGAGCAAATGGTCTGTTTCCTCTCTGGGTTGAGTTGGCACTGCCCTTGAGACAGGTGGAAGTTAAGATATTGAACCTTTTCTTGATAGATTTGGGTTTTTTCCTTGAGGCCTTGTAACCGGTTTTCCATAGGAAGGTAAGGAGCTGTTGAGTCCTTTCCATTCAACACACCTGGGACCTCCCAGCTAGCAGCAAGTCATCCATGTACTGAAGCAGGACATAGCCATATTTATCCACTGGGAAAGCTTTTAAGTTTGAGTCTAATGCAGTGTTGAAAATGGTTGGGAATTTTTGAACCCCTGAGGGTAACTGGTCCAAGTTAATTGGCCCTTGTCACCATTTTTAGGATTCTCCCATTGGAAGTCAAAGATCAGTTGGCTCTGGGAGTGGCCACACAGGTGCAGAAAAAGGCATCCTTAAGGTCCAAACAGTTGAAGAAGGTGGCTTCAGTACGAATGAGCCCCCGAAGTGTGTAAGGGTTTGGGACCACTAGGTGTATGGTGACAGTTACCTGGTTTACTGCTTGCAGGTCCTGAACCAGCAGGTAGTCATCTGGGTCTGGTTTATGGACAGGAAAGAGGGTGTGTTCCAAGGTGATTGGCATGGCCTGAGGATCCCATACTTTAAAAGGCTCTCCAGGTGTTTTTGGATCCTGATCTGTGTCTTTCAAGGGATGAAGTATTGTCTCTGGTGGGTGGGTTCTGTCCCAGGCTTTAATTCCACAACCACAGGGGATATGTTTTGAGCCAGTCCTGGGGCTTTGTCCTCAGCCCACACCCCTGGGACCTTAAAGGGAAGTTAAGGTACCAATTGTGGTGTTTCCTGAAACTATAGAGACATCACTTGGGAAACCGTGAGAGTCATAATCTTTGCTTCTGTTTTCCATAAGGTCAGAGTAGCCTGTCCCTGAGAGGTGAAAGTTATATGGACCTGCAGCTTTCCCAATAGGTAATGGCCCATTAGAGCCATGGGGAAATCAGGAAGGTACAGGAATTCATGGATGACTTCATGGCCATGTAAATTGCATCACTGAGGCAACAGAAAAAGATGGCATGTCTGACTGCTAGTGGCCCCCAGGATGACGGCTTGTCTCTGTGAGAGGCGTCCCACAGATTGGATCACTACTGAGTGTTCTGCTCCAGCATCTACCATAAAGTCAATGGGTTGGCCACCCACATTTATTCAGACCATGGACTCCTAGAAGCCTAACAAAATACAGCCTGGTCTGTCTTAGTCCTCCTCATCGTCCTCCATGGTGGCCTGCCCCACAAAATTGTCTTTAGGGGCCCCTTGAGAATATGGGGCCCATTGGTACCTACCCTGGACAACATTGTCTCTCTTTTTTTTTTCATCCTGGGGCTTTGTTGAGAATTATCTGGTCTCTGGGGGCATCCACTTTTCCAGTGGCCTTCCTGATGGCAGATAGCACACTGATTCCACCCTAATTTTGGTTTAGGGCGAGACTCTCCTCCCTGCCCCAACCCCTTTCTGGCCTTGACCCTTTCTCTGCAGGGCACTCTTCTGGGGGTGTTTTGACCACTCCACCAAGGTAGCAGCTAACAAGTCTGCCTGTGTAAGGACACAAGTCTAAACGTTTAAACCAAACTGACTCCATGACAAGCTTTAAGTTTCCCCTGTAAACTAGAAGGCCTAAGTTTCAGCTTCCCCAAAACTATCAGGTAGTTACACATTGCCCAAGGTAGGTGTAACCACCCTTGCAACACCCAATCAGGAAAGGCCAGCGACCACCCTCCAAATTGTTAAGGGAAAGGCCTGGAGATAGAAACTATAGATAGGACACTGTTACCTAATGTTAAAGTTAACCCGTTAGTCACCGAACAAGACCCTAGGCTCGCTCTGTGATTGGTTGAATTTAAAGGTACTCTAAACGTTGTAATTGGATCCCGCCAAAAGTAACGAATACTCTAGACTATGTGTATGGTCAAATCTGCTGTCAATAATGTTGAATAATTATGATTGGATCACTGTTCCCATGTCACAACTTCTGTAACTCTCCTGTCACAAGCCCCATAAAAACCCTACTCTGCCTTTGTTCGGGGCTCTCAGCACGGATCCACGGTGCTGGTGACGTCTGTGAGCCTGAACTCGAGCCCGTAATAAAACCCTTTGCCTTTGCATGCGTGAGTCGGTGTCCCCGGTGGTCTCTGGTTGGTGAGGATACTGAGATCTGGGTATAACACCTATTTTTGCATCTTTTGGCCTTCTTCCTTCCCTGACACCCGGTCATGGTTAACAAACACTTGAGCTGCTACTTCTAGCAACTGACAAGTATTCATGCCAGTGAAACCTAGTTTGTACAGCTTGCACTGAATGTCCTCCTGGGCCTGACCTACGAGAGCTGCATTAATCATCTGCTGGTTAGTGGGTGCTTCTGGATCATAGGGAATGTAGAGATGAAATGCCTCACATAGTCTCTGATAAAATTGGCTCAGATTTCCCTGGGTTCCCTGGAGCACTTCTGATGTTTAGTTCATATTTATGTCCTTCCCCCCTTTCTTTATGCCACTTAGTAGGGCTTATTGATATCATTTAGTCCTTTGTCAAAGACGCTGGATCTGGAGATCTCTCTTCTCCAGCAAGAGGGCAGGACCTAGGAATAAAATGAGAGAGAGGTAATGCCCAGGAGGAGACAAGAGCCCCAAGTAAGTGTCCTTGCTCCATTTTTATTAGGATCAGAAGGCTTTAAAACCATGATGGGTGGCACAAGGAGACAATGAAACTGTGAACATTAACTCATGGATGTGGCGGAAAGGGAGTTTTGAAGATATGTGGTGTTAGGGTTTGGGTAACTACAAAATAAAATTCTGGCACTGGGCGGAAGGATGTTTATAGCAGACATGAGGTGCCACCTCTGTTTACCTAAACTGGCCTTGGGGACAAGAAAGAGCATGCTACCTCAGGGTCAAGAAGGCACCTTTTATTTGTTAATTAGCTTCACTCTGGGCAAAATCACCCTGCTGCAGTCTAAAGTCCTGTTTTCCTATTATTGTTCTACCTTCCTGTGAAAGTAGCTTTCTGCTATTATACTAAGTTGGGGATGTTTCTGCCCGGGATCCCTAATCTTGTTTACCTCATTTTTGATGCTTTCGTCCTGAGGCTTTTCTATTCCTATACCTTTTGCTAAAGTCCAGCTCCAGCCCGTCCAGGGGTCCCTGAAGGATAGACGGTGTGGTGAGGGAGGGGGAGGTAGGCACAAGATTCTTTCTGGTCACCAGCCAGGCCTCTCCACACTGTCTGAGACTCAACTTTATTTTATGGTTTAGCGTTTGAGGGCCTGCACAGAAGTGGCATTCTGATGATAAATCCTTTTATCAGTAAAGATTCTCCAGAACATTGAAATGCAAAAGGTATGGGGAAGAGCCCAGTTGTGACATTAGCATAGTAAAGGAAAAAGTTAGTTCTTTGTGAGTAGGGTTCAATAGCCTGTTTATCACTTAAATGGGTATTAAGAAAAACAGGTCTTTCAGGAAAGCAATGTTGCTCTGATAACCACAGAAGAAGAAGTTCCTGTTGTAAGTTACTTCACAAAGTACAATCAGCATATCAAGGCCCAAATGAGTCACTCCTAATACCAGTCAACAAGGTGCCTTGTGGGGGTTGGTGCTCAAGCAGAAACAATTGGGTGGGGGTGGATATCAGTCACCATATGATGGTAAGAGTCCATGCAACTTACCTTAACCTCACAAGTAGTTCTTTCTCAATTTATGAGTTCAGAAATGGCTCCCAACAAACTTTCTCCTATACTGGGGGCCTTTGCCCTAATTTACCTAATCTTGTTTTCCCAAACTTGGGTGTGTTCATCCTGTGGCTTTCTAATTCTTTATGCCTTGTTAACCCATCATGCAAACTCAGGGAATTCCTAAACTTATTCCCAACAGTCCTTTTAAACCCTCCACATATACTTCAGTCATTTGGATCCCATGTAGGGCCCTCTCCTGGGAAGTGAACCGAAGCATTGGCCTAACCAATGGTTTCCTCTAACCATTTTAGGGCTGCCTGAGTAATTCAGCAACGCTCCTCTGTCATGAAGAGGGTCAGAAGAAATTGGCAGCAGTCCATCCAGGTAGGTTTGTGGGTTTGAATTATGGACTGCATTAGGTCAATCATAGCCTGGAGTTTCTCAGTATAGGAAGGGGTATGGTGCTTCCAATTTAGGAGATCTGTAGTGGTAAAGGGTTGATATATAAAAGCACATTGGCCTCCTTGGATCTGGCTTTCCTGATCATAATAGATGGGTCCCCTGATTTCTCTCAGTGGCATATGTAGGGGTATCTACTGTGGCTGCAGGTAGGTGCTGCCTCTTCTGGCCTGATCCTCTAGTCACCATTCAGGAGGCATATCCTGGGTTAGGACTGGCTGTCTGGGGGTGTCAGTTACATTTGAGGAGGCTGGTGCTGCTAGGGAAGGTGAGGCCTCAGGGCTTGGTGCAGACTCTGATGAGGTTTCTGCAGTTAGGGCTGCTAGGGGCACAGGTAGCAGTGAGGGGTACAGTGGGACACATCATGGTGGGATTTCTTCCTGTTCTCCCAACAGTATGGGTTTTTAAATTTCTGGCTGATATTTGGAGGAAGCCGTGATGCAAGACATCATAACTTTACAGCTTTCTTCACACAGATTTTAGCCAAGGCGACCGGGATAGGACCAGGTTGTGCCAACAGTCAATAAAAGGAAATTGGACAGGTTGTCCTGGGTCCTCTGCAGTGACCCTGAACACTCAGCCAACTAGTTACTTTACAAGTGAGCCCTTGAAGGGTCAGACCACCCCAAATGATGACCAATCAATTTCACAGACTGTTTGAAGCTTTTTAAGAGTTAATTTTACATCATAATTTCCTGAATACCCCTTTTTGAAATTTCTCAACATACACTCTAGGGGAATTGGTTTACTCTGTTTTTCACACATTTCCTCACCCTAACAGATACTTTCACACACACGAGACAGAGGAAAAAAGGGAAGGAGGAAGAATAGTTTGGAGAGGATGCACACTCGCTTTGTCTGTTTCTGTCTACTCTCCCTTCAGAGAAATTTCAGTTGCCTCTTAGCATTGGCAGGTTCAATTTGAATCCATGACATGACTCCCAAGGAAGTCTAATGCTGCCTTAAGCCATATGAGGTTGCCATGGAACTGTGGATCAGGACTCAACACTAGCTATGGCCCTTGGTCAGGTCAGAACCTTCCCATTGTCTAACTCATTCACACATATTCACACAATGACTCCAACCCACCACTCTACATTCAGTGCATCAGAGTTGCAGCTTCATTCCTTGTTCCTTGAGAAATTACTAGGGTAACTGTGGGAGGTGATCAGGCTCCCCTTCTGCCTCTTAGGGGAAGGTCTACCAAAACAAACCCGGGTTCTTATCAGCCTGAAGAGTGGTGCTCCATAAACTAGCTCCTGGGCCTCACAGGTTCCATTAGCACACATGGGGTCCTCACACTGGTGCCCTGGAATCAGCTAATCTATGGATCACGTGGTCCCTTGGTTCCAGGGGAGATCAATTCTCCTGGTGCTCCCAGGCTCATACATCAGTTGCAAAGGAGGTGGAAATGCACCATCTCCAAATGCTGGAAGAAGGCCCCCAAGCAATGTAGCAGGATTCTGGCATGGAGAGTCATGACACTGAGGCTTTTTAATTTCCAGAAAGCAATATTATTCCTTCTAGCTACCTAAAGAACTGAGCACCTAATGTCACATGGCATAGTTTTTCATACATTTTCCATTTCTTTGTCTCCCATATATGGTAACACACATAAACATGCAGTCTGATTAAGTAGTTTCAGTTTACAAGGTCATGAGGGAGGTTGTCAATGAAGTGCATGGCCAGGTTACTTTGAAGTTCTCTCTCCCCTTTTTTTTTTTCATCCCTCCATAGGGAGGGGACCCTACCACAATGTTATTGCTGGATTGTAGGGTAGTTGTATTTTTTTTTTAATTTTTTTTTAATGTTTTATTTATTTCTAGGAGAGAGAGAGACAGCGTGAGCAGGGGAGGGTCAGAGAGAGAGGGAGTCACAGACTGAAACAGGCTCCAAGCTCTGAGCTGGCAGTCAGCACAGAGCCCGACGCGGGGCTCGAACCCACAAACCGCGAGATCATGACCCAAGCGAAAGTCGGACGCTTAACCGACTAAGCCACCCAGGCGCCCCAAGGGTAGTTGTATTTTTATTTTTTTGAGGAACTTCCTCAATGTTTTCCAGCAGCTGCGTCAGTTTGCATGCCCACCAAGAGCACAAGAGGGTTCCCTTTCTCCACATCCTCACCAGCATCTGTTTTTTCCTGAGTTGTTAATTTTGGCCACTCTAAATGGTGTGAGGTGGTATCTCAACGTAGGTTTTGATTTGTATTTCCCTGATGATGAGTGATGTTGAGCATTTATTCATGTGTCGGTTGGCCATCTGTATGTCTTCTTTGGAATAGTGTCAATTCATGTCTTTTGCCCATATATTCACTGGATTATTTGTTTTTCAGATGTTTAATTTGGTAAATTCCTTATAGATTTTGGATATTAACCCTTTACCTGATATGTCATTTGTAAATATCTTTTCCAATTCCAACAGTTGCCTTTTAGTTTTGTTGATTGTTTCCTTTGCAGTGCAGAAGCTTTTATCTTCATAAGGTTCTGATATTCATTTTTGCTTTTATCTCCCTTGCCTTTGGAGACATGTCGAGCAAGAAATTACTGCAGCACAGGTCAAAGAGGTTGTTGCCTGCTTTCTCCTCTAGGATTTTGATGGCTTCCTGTCTCACATTCAGGTCCTTTATCCATTTTGAGTTTATTTTTGTGTATGGTGTAAGAATGTGGTCCAGTTTCATTCTTCTGCATGTTACTGTCCAGTTCTCCCAGCACTATCTGTTAAAGAGGCTGTCTTTTATCCATCGGACACTCTTTCCTGCTTTGTCAAAGATTAGTTGGCCATACATTGGTGGATCTAATTCTGGGTTCTCTATTCTATTCCATTGGTCTATGTGTCTGTTTTTGTGTCAATATCATACTGTCCTGATGATTAGAGCTTTGTAGGAGAGACTAAAGTCTGGGATTTTGATGCTTCCTGCCTTGGCTTTCTTTTTCAACATAACTTTGGCTATTTGGGATCTTCTGTAGTTCCATACAAATTTTAGGATTGTTCGTTCTAGCTTTGAGAAGACTATCTGTGCAATTTTGATTGGAATTGCATTGAATGTATAAATTTCTTTGGGTAGTGTTGACATTTTAACAATATTTGTCCTTCCAATCCATGAGTATGGAATTCTGTTCCATTGACCTATGTGTCTATCTATGAGTAACATACCATCTTGATTACCATAGTTTTGTAATATAGCTTAAAACCTGGAATTGTGATGCCTCCAGGTTTGTTTCTCTCTCTCCAGATTGCTTTGTCTATTTGGGATCTTTTGTGGTTCCATGCAAATTTTAGGATTGTTTGTTTTGTCTCTGCAAAGAATGATGATGATATTTTGAACAGGGAATTTATTAAAAATATCGACTCCTTTGGGTAGTATAGACATGTTAACAGTGTTCTTTCAATCCATGAGCATGGAATGCTTTTCCATATCTGTATCCTCCTCAGTTTTCATAAGTGTTATATAGCTTTTAGAGTATAGATCTTTTAACTCTTCGGTTAGATATCTTTTGGTTTTAGGTACATTTGTAAATTGAATCCACACCTTAATTTCTCTTTCTGCTGCTTCCTTATTGGTGTAGAGAAATGCAACAGATTTTTGTATGTTGATTTTGTATCCTGCAACTATACTGAATTGATGCTTCCATTCTAGGAAGTTTTCGGTGAGATCTTTTGGATTTTCTTCATAGAGTATCATGTCATCTGCAAATAGTAAAAGTTTTACTTCTTCCTTGCTCATTTGTTTACCCTTTATTTCTTTTTCTGGTCTTATTACTGAGGCTAAGAATTCCAGGACTATGTTAAATAGTAATGGTGAGAATGGACATCCTTGTCTTAAGCTTGACCATAGGAGAAGACTCAATATTTCACCATTGAGGATGATATTAACTGTGGTTCTTTCCTCTATGTCCTTTATGTTGTTGAAGTTGTCTCCTCTATCCTTACATTTTCATAGGTATTTATCAAGAATCATGCTGTATTTCATCAAATGCTTTTCTGAATCTATTGACAGGATCATATGGTTCTTATCCTTTCTTTTTTTTATATGAAAATTGTTTTTAATGTTTATTGATTTTGAAGGGGAGAGAGACAGAGTGTGATCAGGGGAGGGGCAGAGAGAGAGGGAGACACAGAATCCAAAGTAGGCTCAAGGCTCTAAGCTGTCAGCACACAGCTTGACATGGGACTCAAACTAATGAACCACGTGATCATGACCTGAGCCAAAGTCAGATGCTTAACCAACTGAGCCACCAAGGTGCCCCTTAACAATTCTTTTATTTATGCAGTGTATCATATTGATTGATTTGTGAATATTAAACCAGCCCTGCAGGTCAGGAATAAACCACACTTGATGCTGATGAATCATTCTTTTAATGTATGATGAACTTGATTTGCTAGTATCTTCTTGAGAATTTTTGAATCCAGTTTCATCAGGGATATTGGCCTGTAATTCTTCTTTTTAGTGGGACCTTTGTCTGGTTTTGCAATCAAAGTAATGATGGTTCATAAAATGATTTTGGAAGCTTTCTTTCAACTTATATTTTTCATAACAGTTAAGAAGAATAAGTATTAATTCTTCTTTAAATATCTGGTAGAATTCCTCTGGGAAGCTATCTGGTCCAGGGGCCTTGTGTGTTCTGATATTTTTAAATAATGGTTCAGCTTCTTTGCTGGGAATGAGTTTGTTCAAATTTTCTATTTCTTCCTTTTTCAGTTTTGGTAGTTTTTGAGTTCATAAGAATTTGTCCATTTCTTCTAGATTGTCCAGTTTGTTGGCATATAATTTTTCATAGGATTCTCTTATAGTTGTTTGTATTTAAATAATATTGGTCGTGATGTCTTCTATTAGAGCTTGTACTTTGAAAGAATAAACAAAATTGATAACCTCTTAGCCAGACTTATTAAAAAGAAAAGAGAAAGGACCCAAAATGATATAATTATGGATGAAGGAGGAAAGATCACATTAAATCAACCTTGAAAAAGAAAAACAATACTCAAGACACCACAATTGTGGACTCCAAGTTATATTACAAAGGTATAGTTTTCAAAACAGTATGGTACTAGCACAAAAACAGACACATAGATCAACAGAGGAGAAAAGAAAGCCCAGAAATAAACCCAAAAGTATATGGTCAATTAATCAGCCATCAGCTAGAAAAATATATCCAGTGGGGAAAACACCACATCTCTTCAAAAAATGTTGTTGATAAAACTGGCCTGCAACATGCACAGTAATGAAACTGGACCACTTTCTTCTACCAAGCACTGATATAAATTGAAAATGTTTTAAAGATATAAATGTGATACCTGTAACCATAAAAATCCATGATTTCACTCATATGTGAAATTTGGGAAGCAAAAAAATGAGCAAAAGGGGTGAAAGGCAGTGAGGCAAACTATGTAACAGACTCTTAACTTTAGAAAAGAAATTAATGGTTTCTTGAGGGCAGGTGAGTGTGTATTGGGTGACAGGATTGTACTTGCTTTGATGAGCTCCTGGTGTTGTATGGAAGTACCGAATCACTATGTTATACCCCTGAAAGTAAAATTACGATGTATTTTATTTTTATGTTTTTTAAATGTTTTATTATTTCTGAGAGAGAGAGAGAGAGAGAGAGAAAAAGACAGCGTGAGCAGGGGAGGGTCAGAGAGAGAGGGAGATACAGAATTCGAAACAGTTTCCAGGCTCTGAGCTAGCCGTTAGCACAGAGCCCGACGTGGGGCTTGAACCCACGAACCGTGAGATCATGACATGAGCCGAAGTCAGACGCTTAACCGACTGAGCCACCCAGGCACCCCACAATGTATTTTAAGTAATTGGAATTTAAATCAAAACTTAAGAAGGAAAGAAAACTTAAGAAACAACAGGTGCTGGTGAGGATTTGTAGGAAAATGTACCCCCTTGCATGACTGATGAGAATGCAAACTGCTGCAGTCATTCTTGAAAATGGTAACGAGGTTCCTCAAAAAGTTGAAAATACGGGCGCCTGGGTGGCTCAGTCGGTTAAGCGTCCGACTTCTGCTTAAGTCATGATCTCACGGTTCGTGGGTTCGAGCCCCGCGTTGGGCTCCATGCTGACAGCCACCTCAGAGCCTGGAGCCTGTTTTGGATTCTGTGTCTCCCTCTCTCTCCGACCCTACCCTGCTCACGCTGTGTCTCTGTCTCTCAGAAATAAACAAAAAATTATTTTTAAAAAAAGTTAAAAATAGAACTACTCTATGATCCAGAAATTGCACTGCTAGATATTTACATAAAGAATAACAATTTAGGGACATCTGGGTGACTCCGTTGGTTAAGTGTTTGACACTTGGTTTCAGCTCAGGTCATGATCTCAGAGTTTGTGGGTTTGAGCTTCCCATTGGACTCTGCTGACAATGTGTAACCTGCTTGAGCTTTTCTCTCCCTCTTTTTCTGCACCTCCCATGTTTGTGCAGGCTCTCTCTCTAAATAAATAAGTAAACACAAAACATAAATTTAAAAAGTTACTTTTATTTTATTAATGTTTATTTATTTTGAGAGAGAAAGAACAAATGGGGGAGGGGCAGAGAGAGAAGGGAACAGGGGATTCAAAGCAGGCTCTGTGCTGACAGAACAGTGAGATCATGACCTGAGCTGTATTTGGATGATTAACCAACTGAGTCACCCAGGCACCCCAGAAAATGTCACCTTAAAAAATTAAAATAACAATTTAAAAGAATATACATCAATGTTTATAGCAACATTATCTACAATAACAAAATTATTAAAATGACCCAAGTGTAAGCAAGGTGTTTGTGTATATATAATGGAATATTACTCAGCCATAAAATAATAATAAAAATTTGTCATGGAAGTACAGAGTATTATGCTAAGCAAAATAAGACAGCTAGAGGAAGACAGATAATACAGGATTTCTCTCATATGTGAAATTTAAGAAATAAAACAAAGGAGCAAAAGGAAAAAAAAGAGGTAAGACAAGCAATAGAATCTTTTTTTTTTTTTTTTTACAAATAGTTTATTGTCAAATTAGTTTCCACATAACACTCAGTGGACAAGCAATAGAATCTTAACTGTAGAGAAAACAATGATAGTTACCAGAGGAGAGGTGGATGGGTGATGGGTGAAGTAGGTGATTGTGATTAAGGACTGGATTTGTTGTGCTAAACACTTAGTATTGTATGGAAGTGTTGAATCACTATATTTTGCACATGAAAGTAATATCACACTGTATGTTAACTAAAAAATAATTAAAGTACTTTTATGATTTATATGACAAATAATTAAAAATAACTATATTAAGGATGCACACAAATGTCAAAACAAAATGCATGAACAAATAAGAATTTCAATGGCGATTTAAAGTATTAAAAATGTACAAAAAGAACATGGGTAGAATAAGAGTACAATAATAACTCAGAAATGTACCAAAGGGGTTCAATGTTAGAATAAATCTAGCAAAACTAAGTATCACTGAACTCAAAGAAAATTCACTGGGTATTAAGGATACCCAGCATATATATATTCACCAAAGTGAATAAAGCCTAAGGGATTTATAGGACATCATCAAGATGACAAATTATGCAATAATGTAGTACCAGAAAAAGGACATAAAAAGCCATAAAGTACATTTAAATAAAAAAGGCCATAAAAAATCCTTCCCAAATTGCAGGAAGAAAATTGGTACCTATATCTGATACGTCTAAATTACACTAAAAAAGATGACTCCAAAGAAGCCCACAAGGTGACACATTAAAATTTTGAAAAGTCAAATACAAAGACAAGTTTTAAAGCAGCTAGAGAAATT
Organism: Proteles cristata cristata; assembly: GCA_017311185.1. NCBI lineage: Eukaryota > Metazoa > Chordata > Mammalia > Carnivora > Hyaenidae > Proteles > Proteles cristata. The sequence continues at coordinate 197,122 of JAESUZ010001759.1, read as the reverse complement.
CAACTCGTCATGGACAAGGTAAACCCCTCATAAGACTATCAGTGGATTATTAAGAAGAAACCTTGGGGGGGGGGGAGGTGTAAGATGGTGGAGAAGTAAGGAGCTCCGTACTTGCACTTGCGTCCAAACATCACACAGAAAAGATCTGAAGCCATTGGAAACCTTATGAAACCTGAGAGATTGGGAGAAAAAGGACACAGAATCCACTGAGAAAGCCTTCTAAGGTGAGTGTGAACTGGGGAAGATAAAATCGGGCCGGGATCAGAGACTCCAGGGTCGGAGGCGATCCCCCTATGCGGGGAGTGAGAGGGGAAAAAGAGAGAGTCAGAAACAGAAAAACCTCTGCTCAGGCCATAGAAAGACCGTGCACGCCAAATACCTGCACACCAGGTCCTCTCGCGCCAACTGCTCCTGGAGGGGCTGAGCTCGTGGACTGCTTCTTTGTGCTTGCTCCTGGCTGGTTGGACTTCTAGAGTACAGGCCTGCCTGCCGCCATTGTCCATCCCAGACTTTAGCCTCTACTACAAAGTTGTAATCATTAAGACACTATGGTATTGGTACAAAAACAGACACATAGACCAATGGAACATAATAGAGAACTCAGAATTGTACTCACAAAAGTATGGCCAACTAATCTTTGACAAAGTGAAAAAGAGTATTCAATGGAAAAATGACAGCCTCTTTAACACATGGTGCTGGCAGAAGTAGACAACAACATGCAGAAGAATGAAACTAGATCATTTTCTCAACGATACAGAAAAATAAACTCAAAATGGATAAAGAACCTGAACGTGAGATAGGAAACCATCAAAACTCTAGAGGAGAATGCAGGAAACAACCTCCTTGACCTCATCTGCAGCAATTTCTTACTTGACACATCCCCAAAGGCAATGGAATCAAGAGCAAAAATGAACTACTGGGAACTCATCTAGGTAAAACGCTTCTGTATGGCAAAGGAAGCAATCAATAAAAGTAATAGGTAATTGATTGAATGGGAAAAAATAGTTGCCATAACAGTGACATAACAGACATAACAGTGACATAACCGATAAAGGGCTAGTATCCAAATCTAAAAGGAACTCACCAAACTCCACACCCAAAAAACAAATAATCCAGTGAAGAAATGGGTAGAAGACATGAACAGACACTTCTCCAAAGAGGACATCCTGATGGCCAACAGACAAATGAAACGATGCTCAGCATCCCTCCTCATCAGGGAAATACACATCAAAACCACACTGAGATACCACTTCATGCCAGTCAGAGTGGCTAAAATGAACACATCAGTGGACTCTTCATGCTGGTGAGGATGTGGAGAAATGGGCACCCTCCTACACTGTTGGTGGGAATGCAAACTGGTGCAGCCCCTCTGGAAAACAGTATGGACGTTACTCAAAATATTAACAGTAGAACTCCCTTATGACCAGCAATAACACTGCTAGGAATTTACCCAAGGGATACAAGAGTGCTGATGCATAGGGCACACATACCCCAATATTCATAGCAGCACTCCCAACAATAGCCAAAACATGGAAAGAGCCTAAGTGTCCATCAACTGATGAATGGAATAAGATGTGGTTTATCTATACCATGGAATACTACATGGCAATGAGAAAGAATGAAATCTGCCCATGTGTAGCAACATGGATGGAACTTGAGGGTGTTATGCTGAGCGATGTAAGTCAGGCAGGGAAGGACAGATACCATATGTTTGCATATATAGGTGGGTTTGGAGGCACTTAATGGAGGACCATGGGAGAGAAGAAGGGGAAAAATAGTGGGGGAGAGGGAGGGAGGCAAACCACGAGAGGTTCTTGAATGCAGAGAACACACTGAGTGTTGTTGCAGGTGGGGGAGAGTAGAAGAGTGGTGATGAGCAGGGGGGAAGGCACTTTTTGGGATGAGTACTTGCTGTTATATGGAAACCAACTTGGCAATAAACTATTTAAGAAAAAGTAAATAAGTAAATAAACATAAAAAAGGAAAGAAAAAGCAAAAAAATAAAATAAAGTACAAAACTAGTTGCTCCTAGTTCAAAATATTTGAAAAATATTGAAGTCATACTATGCATCTCTTCTGACCACATCATGAATCTCCAAAGAACCCCCCTCCTATACACAAAGAAAATCTGGAGAGAGCACAAATACATGGAGGTTAAACAACATGCTACTAAAGAATAAATAGGTTAATGAAAGAATCAAAGAGTAAGTAAAAATATATACGGAGATAAATGAAAATAAAAACACAAAGGCCCCAAAACTCAGGAGGTAGGAAAACATGTTCTGAGATAAAAGGTTATAGCAGTATAGGCTTAATTAAAAAAACAAACAAACAAACAAACCCCTCAAATAAAGAACCTAACGTTACGCCTAAAAGAGGTAAAAAAAAAATAATAAGAAACTAAATTAAGAAACAGTACAATGAAGGAAATAATACAGAGTAGAGCAGAAATAAATGAATTATAAACCTTTTTTTAAAAAGCTGATAAATGACACAAGTAGCTGGTTCTTTTAAAAGATTAACAAAATTGATAAAAATTGTTTATCCAGATTCCTCAAGAGAAAAAAGAGACGAGGTGAAAAAACAAAATCAGAAATGAAAATAGAGAACTGAATACCAGCACCACAGAAATACAAAGGATTTAAAAAAAAAGAAATACAAAGTATTTAATAGAATATTATAAAAAATCATATGGAAAGAAATTGGACAACTTAGAAGAAATGGATAAATTCCTAGAAACATGACCAGTCAAACTGAATCAGGAAAAAAAATTGGAATATTTGAACAGAGCAAATACTAGCAAAGAAATTGAATAAGTAATCAATAAACTTCTAACAAATAAGTCCATAACCAGATGACATCACAGGTAAATTCTACCAAACACTTAAAGAAGAGTCAATACCTATTCTCAAACTCTTCAAAAAATAGAAGAGGGAGGAAACCTTTCAAATTCACTTCAAGAGGACAGCATTATCCTAATACCAAAACCAGATAAAGACAATACATAGAGAGAGGAGAGAGAGAGAGAACAACAGACCAATATATATGATGAATATAGATGCAAAAAGTCCTCAATAAAGTAGTAGCAAACTAAATCCAACAATATATTTAAAAAATCATTCAGCATAATTAACTGGGATTTAGTTCTGTCATGCAAGGGTGCTTCAATGTTCAAAAATCAATCAACATGAGATATCATATGAACAAGAAATAGGACAAAAAGCATAATATCATTTCAATAGATGCAGAAAAAGTGTTTGACAAAGCGCAGTGTTTATTCATGATAAAACCCTCCACAAAGCAGGCGTAGAGGGAACATTATCTCATTGTAATAACTAGAAAGCCCACAGTGAACATAATGCTCAATGATGAAAAACTGAGAACTTTCCCCCTAAGATCAGGAAGATTTAAAGGACATACACTCTCACCACTTTTATTGAACATAGTATTAGAAGTCCTAGTCACAGGAATCAGACAACTCAAAGAAATAAACGGCATCTACATTGACAAAGAAGAAGTAAAACTTTCACTATTTGTAGATGACATGATGCTCTTAATAGAAAACCACAAGAAATTCACCAAAAATCTACTACAACTGATAAATGAATTCAGTAAATTTGCAGAATACAAAATCAGCATACAGAAATCCATTGCATTTCTACACAGGAATAATGAAGTAACAGAAAGAGAATTTAATAAAATAATCTTATTTATAATTACAACCAAAATAATGCAATATCTAGGAATAAACTTAAAAACAAGATGAAAGACCTATACTCTGAAAATTATAAAATATTGATAAAGAAACCTGAAGATGACACAAAGATTTTCCATGCTCATGGGTTGGAAGAATAAGTGTAATTAAAATATCCATACTACCCTAAGAAATCTACAGGTTCAATGCAATTTCTATCAAAATACCAACAACAATTTTCACAGGACTAGAACAATTAATCCCAAAATTTGTATGGAACTACAAAAGACCTTGAAGAGCCCAAGCAATCTTGAAGAAAACAAACAAACCAAAGGTATCACAATCCCAGATTTTAAAATATACTACAAAGCTGTGGTAATCAAAGCGGCATGGTTCTGGCAAAAACAAAACAAAACAACACCAAAAATAAACACAGAGGTCAATGGAACAGAATAGAAAGCCCAGAAATAAACCTATGATTGCATAATCCATTAGATTTTGACAAAAGCCAGTTTCTTCAACACATCGTGTTGGAAAAATTGGACTGCAAATCCAAAAAATGAGACTGGATTATATTCTTACACAATACACAAAAATAAGCTCAATATGGATGAAAGGCCTAAAAGTAACAACTGAAACCAGAAAATTTCTAAAATAAGTTATAGGTAGAAATTTATCTTTGACCATAGCAACATTTTTCTAAATATGTCTCCTGAGACAAAGGAAACAAAAATGAAATATACTATTGGTACTACATAAAGATAAAAAGCTTCTGTACAGTGAAGGAAACAATCAAGAAAAGTAAAAGACAACAGAATGAATGGAAGAAGATATTTGCAAATTGCATATCTGATAAAGGTTTAGTAACCAAATAAAGGTTTAGTAACCAAATAAACCTTATACAACTCAACATGGAAATGCAAATGCAAATCACAATAAGATATCATGTCACACTTGTCAGAATGGTTAAAATCAAAATCACAAGAAACAAGTGTTAGTGAGAATGTGGAGAAAAAGGAACCGCTCATACACCATTGGGAGGAATGCAAACTTGTACAGCCACTGTGGAAAACAGAAAGGAAATTCCTAAAAAGTTAAAAATAGAATTACCAGTAATTCTGCTACTGGGTATTTATCCAAAGAATATAAAAACACTAGTTCTAAAAGATACATTCACTCTTGTATTTACTACGGCATTATTTACATTAACCAAATTATGGAAACAGCCCATGTACATCAAGAGAGGAATGCATAAAAATGTGGCGCATATTGATCTAGACAGTATAATACTAAGAGAAATAATCAGTCAGAGAAAGACAAATACCATATGGTGTTACATTCATATGTGGAGTTTAAAAACAAAAGGAAACAAAGAATAAAAAGACAAACCAGAAAAACAGATTCTTAACTATAGAGAACAAGCTGATTGTTGTTGCTAGAAGGGAGGTGGGTGGGATAAAGGGTGAAATAGGTGAAAGGGATTAAGAGTACACTTATCCTCTAAACCTTTGTTGAGGTCTTTTATCATAAGTGAATGCTGTACTTTTTCACATGCTTTTTCTGCATATATTGAAATGATCATGTTTTTATTCTTTTTCTTATTCATGTGATGTATCACATTAACACATTTATGAATATTAAATCACCCTTGCATGTGGAGAATAATTCTCACTTGATCATGGTGAATAGACTCTATGTTAAACATACTGAAATTTAAATTCAATTTAATTAAAAAAACAAAGACTACACTTACCATGAAGAATGCTGGGTTATGTAAAAATAATGTAAAGAATTTTTGGACCACTCAATTGTACACCTGAATCTAATATAATATCTAATATAATTCTGTATGTTAACTATATTGGAATTAAAATTTTATAAATAGAAATAAAATAAAATTAGAATTTGTGATTTCCAAATAAATAATAATAAAAACAGAAATACCACTTGATCTTACAATCCACTTTTTTAGTATTTATCCAAAATAATTTAAACCCAGATCTCAAAGAGATAGATATTAACTATCCTATGTTCATTACAGCATTTTTTTACAGTAGCTGAGAGCTGAAAGCAGTCTAAACACTCATCAACAGATAAATGAATTAAAAAATATATATATATTTATACATATATATACACAAGGAAAGGCTATTATTAGCCTTAAAATAGAAAAAAATAGACGTTCTACAATATGCTACAACATAGATGAACTTTGAGGATGTTATGCTAATTGAAATAAGCCAGACACAGAAAGACAACTATTTCATGTTGTAATTTCATGTAAATACCTCAATAATATGAGGTATTTAAAATAGTCAAATTCATAGAATAAAAGACTAGAATGTTGATTTCCAGGGTATAGAAGTAGGGAAAAAATGTGAAATTACCAAAGTCCATGAATGTGATATTTCAGTTAAGCAAATTGAACAAACTCTATAGATCTGATGTAGTACCCTGTACTACAGTTAATTATCCTGTACTATACCCATAAAAGTTTGTTGGAGGGTAAATCTCATGTTAAACATTCCTACCATAAAATAAAATTAAATTATAAACTGACTTGCACAGTGCAGGAAAATGCTCAAGTTTGTAAGAAAAGGTACAACCTATTAACTAGTATCTTATCATCCCTCTCTCTTCCCATAATATATTCCTCAGAATGCTAACAGATACTTCACAAACAGGATATTTAATATTGTTACTTTCTTAAGATTTTTCAATGTCTCTCTATTACCTTCAGGTAACATCTTAGTTCAACATACAGGGATTTTCACAGTCACCAATTTAACTTTCCAATCTCCTCTTAAGCCACTCATTCCCACTTAATTTACACTCTAACATTATAGTAATATTCAACATTTTCTGAAAATGCAATGCTTTTTCATGCCTCATTTTACTTTTTGGAAAAATCCTTATTCATCCTTCAAGATCCAATTCAAATACTGCCACATAAAAAGTTAGTCACTTTTTCCCTTACACTCACTCTCAATAGGCCCTTCTAGATATCCTTCTTTTTTTGCCCAAATCTCTATTATAACATTATACTGTAAGTGTTTTACTGTTTTTTTTTATTCCTTTTATGAATTGTGGAACCTATGAAATTTCTCTCACTCACATTAATATCCACAGTGTCTATTTCAAATACAAGACAAATACTAGGATCTCTATTATTAGCCAGACCTATAAACATGCTAGCTATAATGTTTTGTGAAATCTTTGAATTCCAGAATTAAAATGTACCTTGAAAGGTTATTGACAATGTACTAAGTAGACGATTCTATAAAGTAGGTCCAAATTACTCTTCTCTCTTTAATAATAAGTAATGCTTTTCTATAATTGCTCATTTCAACTTTTTGATCATTTCCACCATCTTATATGTAGCCTTGCACATTTTTTTCCTATTCACATTCCATTGAGAATTTGAGAAATGGAAACATGAGTGGTTTGTCAAAAATCACATTACAAACCTAAGGGAGTGGCTATAGCTTCCTAAAGCTCAGAGCTTTCTTTAAATTTGCATAGAGTCATTAACATATTTTCAATATGAATCATAGAGTATAAAAATATGGATCCCTGAAAACATCAAATACAAGAATGTGAGTAATAGAAACTCTTACTAATTGCTGGTGGGAATGCAAAATGTTATAGCTACTTTGGAAGACATTTTGGGTTTTTAAATATAACTAAACATAGCTTTACCGTATGATTCAGTGATTGTGCATTTTGTTGTTCACTTAAAGGATTTGAAAATATACACCTACACAAAAACCTGCACAGTGATGTTTATTTAGTAGCTGTAGTCATAATTACCCAAACTGAAACAACTAAGATGCCCTTAAATAGGTGAATGGATAAATAAACTGTGACACATTCAAACAGTGGAATATTATTTAGTGTGAAAAAGAAACTATCAAGCTATACAAGTTATAGAGGAACTTTAAATGCATATTAAGTGAAAGAAATAAAGCTGCTAGGGCTATGTGTTGTACAATTGCAAGTATATGATACCCTGAAAAAGGCAAAACTATTTACAGAATGAAAAGGTCAGTGGTTTCCAGTGGTTAGGGTTAGGGGAATGAATTGATGGAACACAAGAGATTTTTAAGACAGTGAAAATACTTGGTATGATACTATATAATGAGGGAAACATGTTATACATTTATCCAAACCTATAGAATGTATGAGTGAAATAAGGTAGATGATGCATTTTGAGTGTTTATAATGTTAATGTAGGTTCATCAATTTTTAACATATGTACCACTCTAGTGCAGGGCATTGATATTGATAATGGGGTGACTAAACATGTGTGGGAGCAAGGGGCATATGGGAAATCTCAGGACTTACCTCACTTTTTTTGTGGAACTAAAACTGCTTTTAAAAATGGAGTGTACACACGCACACAAAACACTGGATATGGAAAAGAAATAATGTAAATAAATATCTGTCCAACTAATGAAAAAATATAGTCATTGAAATAAGAGAAATACTCTCAGTGGACAGATTAAATATCAGTGTAGCTATAGCCAAAGAAAGAAATCAGTGAAATATCAGCAAAATGAAATACAGGTCTGGAGACATCACTCAGAATGCAGTACAGAGAGAAAGAAAATAAATGAAAACAAAGTAAACAGATAAGAGACAAATGTAAACAAATAGATAAGAGATAAAGTATAATAGTACAAGCAAAATGAGAATATGAGGAATATGGCTGATAATTTTCCTGAATTTATAACAGATGTGAGAGCCACTTGGGTGGCACAGCAGGTTAAGCAACGACTCTTGATTTCAGCTCAGGTCATGATCTCGTGGTTTGTGAGATCAAGACCTGTGTCAGGCTCTGTGTTGACAACACAGAACCTGCTTAGAATTCTCTCTCTCTCTCTCTCTCTCTCCCCCTCCCCTGCTCTCTCTCATATGGGTATATGCACCCTCTCTTTCCCTAAACAAACAAACAAACAAACAAACAAAAACACTTGAAAAAATTATAATAATTGTGAATCCTCATTTTTCAAGTCTATATTGGGCCCCAAACAAATAAATAAAAATGAAACAAGAGATTCTTTTTAAAAATGCCTTTCTTGCATTCCAGTACCAGGTGAAATATTCAGTGACTATTTGAAGATACAGTTTATACATCTAAAAACAGAGTTTAAATTCATAGACGTTTACTGAAGTAACTGCCTAACCAGAATGAAAGTGAAACTAAAAGGAAAAAGTAGTATTTTAGAAGATTTATAGTTAGTTGGTTTCTTGCTGACCAAAGGAAAATAGCAATTTGGTCCAGAATGGCTGCTTCATAGGATGTTTGGGGCTCCAAAGTGGTGGCTCTGGCTCCTGGATCACAAGAGCACTGTGCTCGCCACAGAACCAAGGATCCAGGATCAGTGTGGGGACAAGAAACATCACCTGTAGAGGTCCAGTGATCACTGCATACAACATGCACTCCTTTATCTTTTCCAAGGCTACCTCAAAGAACAAGCCAAAGTACACATGGTGGAGAATCCTAAATATCACGATGAGTAGGGAAATAAAATAACCAAAATGACACCAAGAGAGACCAAGGGACACCATTTAAAGAACAATTACTGTATGGACAGGCCCTGGACAGTGTGTGAGTCTCCTTTAATATAGCAGTACTAACAGGTGCAGAGCAAATAAAAAGCTTTTAAAACTGACAAGAGACAGAAAGCTAGCCACAATGATGAAACAGAAAAACTCTCTTCAAAAGAAATTCCAGGAAGAAGTGACAGCTAAAGAATTAATCAAAACAGATATAAGCAACATAACTAACTGCCCAAGAATTTAGAACAATTGTCATAAAAATAGCTGGGTTTGAAAAGGCATAGAAGACAGCAGAGATATTATTGCTACAAAGATTATGCATCTTAAAAATAGTTATGATCAATTAAAAGATGCTATAAATGAGGTGCATAATAAAATGGAGGTGGCCACTATATGGATTGAAGACGCAGAGAGGAGAATAGGTGAATTAGAAGACACAATTATAGAAAAAGATGAAGCCGAGAAAAAGGGAGATTAATTCATCCAAGAGCACGAAAGGAGAATTTGAGAACTGAGTGATGCAATCAAATGGAACAATATCTGTATCATAGGAATTTTAGAAAGAGAGAACGGAGCTGAAGGGCTACATGAACAAATTATAGCCAAGAACTTTCTGAACCTGGGGAAGGAAACAGACATTGAAATCCAAGAGGCACAAAGAACTCCCACCAGACGTAAGTTGAATCGATCTTCTTCATGATATATCATAGTGAAACTGGCAAAATACAAGCATAAAGAGAATTCTGAAAGCAGCTAGGGATAAAAGGGTCCTAACATACAAAGGGAGACACATCAGGGTAGTAACAGACCTATTTACTAAAACTTGGCAGGCCAGAAAGGGATGGCAGAAAATTTTCAACGTGATGAACAGGAAAAATATGCAGCCAATAACCCTTTGTTCAGCAAGCCTGTCATTCAGAATAGAAGGAGAGATAAAGGTTTTCCCAAACAAACAAAAAATGAAGGAATTCATCACCACTAAGCCAGCCCTACAAGAAATCCTAAGGGAGATTCTACGAGGGAAATGTTGCAAGGAACATGAAGGGCCAAAGATACCACTACAGCTAGAATCCTAAAGAGAACACAAGACTCTAAACCCATTGTTTCAATAATAACACTAAATGTAAATGGACTAAACGCTCCAATCAAAAGACATACTGCATCAGAATGGATTAAAAAACAAGACCCACTGGGTGTTATATGGAAAACAACTTGACAATAAACTATTTAAAAAAAAGACCCATCTATTTTCTGTCCACAGGAGACTAATTTTAGATCTGAGAACATTTTCAGATCCAAAGTGAGGGGATGGAAAAATATCTATCACGCTACTGGAAATCAAAAGAAAGCAGAAGTAGCCATACTTATATTGGACAAACTGGACTTTAAAGTTAAGGCAGTAACAAGGGATGAAGAGGGCATTATATAATAATTACAGAGTCTATCCACCAGGAAGAGCTAACAATTATTAATATCTATGCACGGAATTTGGAAGAACCCAAATATATAAAACAATTAATCACTAACATAAGCAATCTTATTGATAAGAATGTGCTAATTCCAGGAAACTTTAATACTCCACTTAGAGCAATGGATAGATCAACTAGACAGAAAATCACTAGAGATACAAAGGACCTGAACGGCACATTAGACCAGATGGACTTGACAGATATATTTTGAACTCTATATCCTGAAGCTATGGAATTCACTTTCTTCTTGAGTGCACATGGTACATTCTCCAAGATAGATCACGTACTGTGTCATAAAGCAGCCTTCAATAAATATAAAAGAATTGAGATCATACTGAAACGCCCAGAGTTCGAGAGAACCCCAAAATCAGACCACCACAGACCAGAGTCAAAGCCAAGCGGCAAGGGTTGTTTATTCGCAGGTTCGAACCCGGACCTCCGCGCACTCGTTGCCGGTGACGCTAAGAGGCCCTGAACAAAGCCTTTGCAGCCTTTTTATAGACAAAAGTAAACAAGTCATGGGGAGGGACAGGAGATTTCCATGGTTACAAGTTTGCCATTGGTTAACATTTAAATGTGAACATATACCGTATCTGATTGGTTCCTGCTATCAGGTTTTTGGCGGGATCCAATTACAACATTTGGGATACCTTTGAATTCAGCCTATCATAGAGCGAATCTAAAGTCTTGTTTGGCGACTAGCAGGTTAACATCTTTCTCTCCAGGCCCTTCCCTCAGCAAGGTGGGGGGTAGCCGCTGGCCTTTTCGGATTGGCTGCCGCCAAGGTGGGGTGATGGAGGGAACATGAGGCTAGTCTCTTGGGCAATCCGGTGGCCTAGGACCGTGTGTAGCCGCCCGGTAGATCCGGGGAAGCGGGAAAGCAAGCCTTAAGCATTGTTACAGAAGCAGAAAGAGCTGGTTAGGTAATAGCTTCCCGTAGCGCAAGCACTTGTTCAGAAGCGGAAAAGCTGGTTAAGTTTTTGGTTTAGTTTATCTAGGCCTCTCAATACCAAACACACTTTCAGATCACAATGCTATGAAACTTGAAATCAACCATAGGAAGAAGTCTGGAAAACCTCCAAAAGCATGGAGGTTAAAGAACACCCTATTAATGAACTAATGGGCCAACTAGGCAATAAGAGAAGAAATGGAAAAAATATATGGAAACAAACGAAAATGAAAACACAACAATCCAAACTCTTTAGGATGCAGCAAAGGAAGTCCTCAGAGGAAAATGCATTGCAATCCAGGCCTATTTCAAGAAACTAGAAAAAGCACAAATACAAAATCTAACAGCACACCTAAAGCAGCTAGAAGCAGAGCAGAATGGACACCCCAAACCCAGCAGCAGAAGAGAAATAATAAAGATTATGACAGAAATAAACAATATAGAATCCAAAAACACAGTCGAACAGATCAATGAAACCAAGAGTTGTTTTCTGAAAAAATAAACAAAATTGATAAACCTCTAGCCAGGCTTTGCAAGAAAAAAAGAGAGAGCACTCTAATAGACTAAATCACGAATAAAAATTGATTTATTACCACCAATCCCTCAGAAATACAAGAAATTATCTGGGAATCCTCTGAAAAATTATATGCCAACAAACCGAACAACCTAGATGAAATAGACAAACTCCTAAATGCACAAACACTCCCAAAATTCACACAGGAAGAGACAGAAAATCTGAACAGACCCATAACTAGTGAAGAAATTGAATCAGTGATCAAAAATCTCCCAACAAATAAGAGCCCTAGGCAAGATGGCTTTCCCTGGGGAATTCTATAAGACATTTAAATCAGAGTTAATACCCATTCTGCTCAAGATATTCCCAAAAATAGAATTGGAAGGAAAACATCCGTATACATTTGAGGAAGCCAGCATCAGTTTGATTCTCAAACCAGACAGAGATCCAGCAAAAAAAGAAAACTACAGACCAATATCCTTGATGAATATGGATGAAAAAAATCTTCAAAAAGATACTAGCAAGTTGAATCCAACAGCGTATGAAAAGAATTATCCACCATGATCAAGTGGGGTTCATTTCTGGGTTACACAGCTGGTTCAATATTCACAATTCAATCAATGTGATACATCACTTTAACAAAAGAAGAGATAAAAACCATATGATCCTGTCGATAGATGCAGAAAAAGCATTTGACAAAATACAGCATCCCTTCTTAATAAAGACCCTTGAGAAAGTCGGGTCATACATCATAAAAGCCACTTATGAGAAGCCCACAGCTAACATCATCCTCAACGTGGAAAAAAGGAGAGCTTTCCCCCTGAGATCAGGAGCACGACAGGGATGTCCACTCTCACCACTCTTGTTTAACATAGTGCTGGAAGTCCTAGCATCATCCATCATACAACAAAAGGAAATATAAAGGCATCAGAATTGGCAAAGAAGTCAAACTCTCACTTTTCACAAATGACATGATACTTTACACGGAAAACCCGACAGATTCCACCAGTAGCCTACTACAACTGATCCATAAATTCAGCAACGTTGCAGAGTACAAAATCAAAGTACAGAAATTGGTTGCATTTTTATACACCAATAATAAATCAACAGAAAGCGAAATCAAGAAACTGATCCTGCCGGAGACCAAAACTGAACAGGCCATCCCTGGTGGCAAGGCCAAGAGAAAAACCTTTGGGAAAGGACTGCACAGGTAATTGCTGATGGCAAGGCCCAGGGAAAAACCTGTGGGAAAAGACTGCAACGCAGTCAGAAGAACCCCCTGAAGAATTTTTCTTCTCTGCTTAGTCTGTGCCTCTTACTGTCACTTCTGCTGTTAGTCTATTCTAGGGTTAATATGAAACCAGAATCACCCAAATTTCCCCCTCTTCTTCCAAAATGGAATTTACCTAAATATCATGTCTACCCCCTCAATCAGATGTTTTTTTTAATGGTTTATTGTCATGTCATACAACACCCAGTCCTCATCCCCACAAGTGCCCTCCTTCATCTAATGAATATTGTAGCAATTAGCAAACTTGGAGACTGTCCGGTCCCAATGGGGTCTATAAGGGACCTAGAATTCATTTTCCTTGTATGGGTCTAATTGCCAGTAAGAATACATATTATGCCATAAGCAGAGACAAAAACAAGACTTAATTGTTGTGGAGGACTTTCTCGGAAAAGTGTTAGAGACATATTTGCCTGCTGACCTCAAGCCTGTGAAGCAACTTATGGATTGTTCTGGCCAAAGAATGAGATCTGTAAATGCAGAGACCAAATTCTAGTTGATCCACGTAAAACATTTCCATACGTTATCTATGATAAAGGTTCTCTTTGTTCTTTCTTAGTAGGGGGTTGTGAGAGTCTATTACCTATACCTACAGGTGCAAGTATACCCTGTTCTTGCCTGCCCGCTGAACTTAAACAATCAAAGGGCACTTTGTTATTCATGCATTCTGGTTATATGCTTCACTTATTTCCTGCCATGTGTAGTAAAAAATGTGTAAAACTTTCTTGATTGCCTGGTTAAATGTTATCAATTTAAGTGGAAATTATGTACTGTGAAACTACTGTTGCTAAGAACATTTGGAAATATTAAATTCCATGACTGTTTTCAAAAAATGTAAATTGTTTAAGCATGATTGTTTGGGTTTGCTACATAAAAACCTTAAACTGAAAAATAAATTTGAGCAGTCCACCGGAAGAGGCTGGCCCCGTGTCTTCTTTGCCGACTCCGACCCTTACTCTCCGGGTCAACCCTGGCTTGCAGAGGCAGGACTCCTGCATGATCCTATTCACAATTGCACCAAAAACTATAAAATACCTAGGATAAAACCTCCCCAAAGATATAAGAGATCTGTATGATGAAAACTATAGAAAAATTATTAAGGAAATTTAAGACACAAAGAAATGGACAGCATTCCATGCTCATGGTACAGAAGAATAAATATTGTTAAAGTGTCATTACTACGCAAAGAAATCTATACATTCAATGCAATCTCAATTAAAACTGCACCAGCATTCTTCTCAAATCTAGATCAAACAATCCTAAAATTTGTAGGGAACCACAAAAGTACCTGAAGAGCCAAAGTAATAGTGAAGAAGAAAGCCAAAATGGGAGGCATCACAATCCCAGATTTTAGACTCTATGACAAAGTTGAAATTCTCAAGACAGTATGGTATTGGCACCAAAATGGACCAAATGGAATAGAGAACTCAGAATTGGACCCACAGATGTATGGCTAACTAATCTTTAACAAAGCAGAAATAAATATCCAATGGAAAAAGACAGCCTCTTTAACAGATGGTGCCGAGATAACTGGACAGCAACATGCAGAAGAATGAAACTAGACCACTTTCTTACACCATACACAAAAATAAACTCAACATGTATGAAGGGTCTGAATGTGAGACATGAAACCATCAAAACCCCCGAAGAGAAAGCAGGAAACAACTTCCTTGACCTCAACCGCAGCAATTTCTTACTTGACACATCCCCAAATGCAAGGGAATCAAGAGCAAAAATGAACTAATAGGACCTCATCAAGATTAAAAGTTTCTGCACACCAAAGGAAACAGTCAGCAAATCTAATACACAACTGAGGAATGGGAAAATATAGTTGCAAATGACATATCAGATAACGGGCTATTATCCAAAATCTGTAATGAACTCAGCAAATTCCACACGTGAAAAACAAATAATCCAGTGAAGGAATGGGCAGAAGACATAAACAGACAGTTCTCCAAAGAGAACACCAAGATGGCCAACAGACACATGAAACGATGCTCAGCATCCCTCATCATCAGGGAAATACAAATCAAAACCTCACTGAGATAGGACCTCACGTCAGTCAGAGTAGATAAAATGAACAAATCAGGAGACTATTGATGCTGGCGAGGATGTGTAGAAATGGGCTCCCTCCTACACAATTGGTGGGAATGCAAACTTTGCAGTCGCTCTGGAAAACAGTGTGGAGGTACCTCAAAAATTAACAATAGAACTCCCCTATAACACAGCAATACCACTGCTAGGGATTTACCCAAGAGATACAGGAGTGCTGATGCATAGGAGCACATGTACCCCAATGTTCATAGCAGCACTTTCAACAATAGCCAAATTAAGGAAAGAGCCTAAATGTCCATCAACTGACAAATGGATCAAGAAGATGTGGTTTATCTATACAATGGAATACTACATGGCAATGAGAAAGAATGAAATCTGTCCATGTGTAGCAACATGGATGGAACTTGAGGGTGTTATGCTGAGGGAAATAAGTCAGGCAGAGAAAGACAGATACCGTATGTTTTCACTCATATGTGGAATGGGAGAAAGTTAACAGAGGTCCATGGGGGAGGAGAAGGGGAAAAATAGTTAAGGAATGGGAGGGAGGGAAACCATAAGAGATTCTTAAAGACTGAGAACAAACTGAGGGTTGATGGGGGTGTGGGAGAGAGGAAAGGGGGGTGATGGGCATGGAGGAGGGCACTTGTTGGGATGAACACTGGGTGTTATATGAAAATCAATTTGACAGTAAACTGTAAAAAAAAAAAAGATACCGGAAACGTGGTGGGAAATAAAATATTGTGACGACAGGGATATTGTTTATTGAATGTGTTGAGTGTTTTGTGTAATATAGGCATTTTAACAGTATTTGTTCTTCAAATCATGAACATGGAAAGTAAATAAGTAAAATGCAATGGATATTAAAAATATTGTGATAATAATGACTAATTATTAGAAAAAATATCTAAAACATATAACAATAATACATGAAAAATGGGTATCTGGAGCTCTGCAAAGTTACCCTATAAGGTACTATTATTATTATCATCCTATTTTACAGATGAGGAAACTGAGGCAGCATATAAAGTTAAATAACTAACTGGCAGTTCTGGAGTTTGAATTCTGTAACTCTGGCTCTAGAGTCTAAACTCTTCAGGGCTACACAATTTTGGTAGCTTGCATTATGATTGCCAGTTCTTGATTCCTCTCTGATTTACAGCATTTTCTATTGAGTTTTGCAAGTCCTCCTACAAGAACTAAAGTATAATTCCCTGCTCCACTGATAATGTAGTTATTTATATGAATTGCTTTACCCAATGGAATGTTAACAGATCTGACTAGAGCAGGAACTTTAAACGTACTAGTATAGTTTTATTTGCTGTATGAAACTCTACCTTTTGCTCAGGGATAAGCTGTTTTTTCTATAACATATGTTATTGTCTAAATAGTGACCCCCTATTAAATTTACATGCAAAAACCCTAATCCCCAATATCTCAGAATGTGACTACATATGATGATAGAGTCTTTAAAAGAAAAGAGTTAAAATCAGGTCATTAGGGTGAGCCCTGATCCATTTTGACTTGTGTCCTTTTAAGAAAATATGGATAAAGACAGGTAAAGAGGAAGACCATGTGAAGACACATGGAGAAAATGACCATCTACAAGCCAAGGAGAGATGTATCAGAAACAAAAGCAATCTTGCTGAGACCTTGATTTAAGACTTCAAGTCTCTAGAATAGTGAGAAAATTAATTTCTGTTGTTTAAGCCAAGCAGTCTATGATACTTTGTGACGGTAGCCCTAGCAAACAAATACAGCATGTTTATGGCAGCTATTGGTCACAGAAGAAACTCATGACCTGAGCAGATTGTAGCTTGGAAAAAGCTGATCCAAGCTTTCCTTAGATTAACTGAATTCCCACTAACTGGGAGAAATGCATGAGTAAGAAATAAGTGCTTGTTGTTAAACTTAGCTGAAATTTCTCCTCCTATGTTATTTATATGATATTATATAATAATAGGCAACTATGAACTAAAAATAAACACTCATGTCACAATACTCAATGAGATAATAAAAGGATAAGACCACTACAAAGATGTGACAATTAAATTTTATATACCTAGCAGTGTACCCAAAAAAGTAATTAATTAAATTAAAAATCTAATTAATTAAAAGGAAGAATTGATAGACTCACAACGAGAATAGATTAGGCATGTACAAAATGAATAAAAATTTAGAAGACATGAATATCATCAACAGCAAGCTTGATCTAATAAAAATGGAAAACATTTATTAATTACTTACTATATTTCAGGTATTGTTCAAAGCACCTCTTCTGTAAAATGTGTAATACTGAGGCCTAGAGAGATTAAAAAGTGGCTTTTCATAGATGACACAGATTCTAAGAGGTAAACTCAACATTTGAGCTCATAGAGTCAGACTTCAGACTCCATGTTCTTAAATACCACACAATGCTGGCTACATATATAATAGGAAATATGTATGGAACTACTAGATAATATACACTTTTTTCTAAGTACAAATGTCACAATTACAAAAACTGACTATATACTTATCCATAAAGTATCAAAACATGTAAAGAATTAGTATAATTGACCACTTTTTCTTACAATAGATCAAAAGAAAACTTTGACAAAATGGTCCTCAAATCCCATATTATTTGGAAAATATAAGAAAGTATTCTATGTGACCCATTCATTACAGAGAAAATTACAATGAATGCTATGACATATCTAAATCCAAAGGACAATATTTAGAACTAAATGACACTAAGTATTAGTGCTTGCTAGGTGCTTCTCAAAATGATACTTATAAGGAAATGACCATCTGAAATACATATAATTTTTTTTAAAGTGCAATGAAAAAAAACTAATTATCAAAGGAAAAAAACCCACAATTACTTACCTGTATTAAGAAAGAATACAATATAATAAATAGGAAATAGAATGATAAAAACAGAACAGAAAAACAAAATTGAATATATAATAGAATAATACAATATAATATAATATATTATTATAGTTAGTTCAGGTGACAATGGAGGGTGGTAAGTCCAAGATTTGCAGAACTAATATGCCATTTAAAGTTTGAAGGTCCAGAAGCTGCTGTAGAAACAGGAGACCATATTTCCCAGTTCAAAGACTACCAGGCAGTACAATTGTGTCTCGCTCAGCCTTTGGTTCCAGTCAGGCCTTCAGATGATTGGATAAGGCCCACTCACATTACAGAAGGTAATATGTCTTATTCAGTCCACCAAATTAAATATTCATATCATTCAAAAACACATTCACAGAAATATCAAGAATAATAACTGGTCAAATATCTGGGCATCCTGTGGCCCAGTAAGTTTGACATATAAAATTAATCGTCATACTCTCCATAGTAGAAGATGACCAATAAAAAGATAGAATTGCCCAAAGTCCTAACAGACCCCCACCAAAGAAGATATACATATGGCACATAAGCATATGAAAAGATGTTACAGCAACAGCCAAGACATGGAAACAACCTAAGTGTCCATCGATGGATAAATGGATAAAGATGATATGGTATATGTGTATAAAATGGAATACTACTCAACCATAAAAATGAAATCTTGTTACTTTCAACAAATAGTTGTTGTGTATGGGGTATTATACTAAGTGAAATAAGTCATATGGAGAAAGAAAAATACTGTATGATTTCTCTTATATGTGCAATCTCTAAAAAATCAAACAAAGCAGAAACAGATTCATAGATACAGGAAACAAACTGTTGGTTACAAGAAGGGGAATATTTGGGGGTGGGCAAAAGAGATGAAGGAGATTTAGAGGTCCAAACTTTCAGTTATAAAGTAAATAAATCATGGAGATATAATGTACAGCATAGGGAATACAGTCAATAATATTATAATAAATTTGTATGGTGACTGATGTTATCTACACTTATTACGGTGATCATTTCATAATGTATAAAAATATCAAATCACTATGATATATACCTAAAACTAATAGGATATATGTCAAATATATTTATATAAAATAGAAATTTTAAAACAGGAAGAAAGAGGATTAAGAATACACTCAAAGTGATTTGCGCTATGTATAAAAATGTTGAATCATTACATTGTACACTTGAAACAAGTGTAACAAAGTATATTAATTACTTCAATTAATACAAAAATAAACTATTTACAATGTACTGTATCTTTTGAAAGGGTTGATAATAAATTATTTCAAAATTAATACAGAAAACTATAGCTTTAAGAGTGTCAAAGACATTTTGGATTAAAAAAATATAGAGAGGGCACAAAGGGAGTAACATGCTAATACCAATTCTTCTTCTTTATTATATGATTATATTAATGTTAAGTGTGCAGATTATGTAAATTTATAGGAACATAAAATGGATAAGTGGTTGCTAGGGGCTGGGAGAGTGGAGGAGAAATTTGGAGTGACTGCTAACAAGACAGAGGTTTCTTTTTTTCCTGTTTTATTTATTTATTTATTTATTGGTTTTAGAATTAAAATTTAGTGATTCATTACTTACATACAACACCCGGTGCATATCACAGAAAGTGTCCACCTTAATACCTATTACCCATTTAGCCCATCCTCCTCACCTCACCTCCAACAATCCTCAGTTTGTTCTCCATGGTTAAGAATCTCTTATGGTTTCTTCTCTCTCTTTTTCTTCCCAATTCCGCTATGTTCAATGGTTTGGTTTCTTAAATTCCACATATGAGTTAAATCATATGTTATTTCTCGTTCTCTGACTGACTTGATTTGTGAAGCATAATAGATTCAATCTCCATCCACATTGTTGCTAATGGTAAGATTTCATTGTTTTTGATTGGTGAGTAATATTCCACTGCATATATATATATATATATATATATATATATATATATATATATTTTATATCCCATTTTATACACATATACCATATATATATACATTCATCAGTCAGTGGACATTTGGGTTCTATTGATAGTTTGGATATTATCAATGTTGCTATAAACATTGGGGTGCATGTGCCCCTTCGAATCAGCATTTTTGTATCCTTTGGGTAAATACCTAAGTGCAGTTGCTGGGTTCTAGGGTAGTTCTATTTATAATCTTTTGAGGAAATTACATACTGTTTTCCAGAATGGCTGCACCAGTCTGCATTCCCACCAACAGTGTAAGAGGGTTCCCCTTTCTCCACATCATTACCAATATTTATTTTTTTCCTATGTTGTTAATTTTAGCTATTCTGATAGGTATGAGGCAATACTTCATTGTAGTTATGATTTGTATTTCCCTAATGTTGAGTGATATTGAGCATCTTTTCATGTGTCTGTTAGCCATCTGGATGTCTTATTTGGAAAAGTTTATATTCACATCTCCTATTCATTTCTTAACTTGTTTATTTATGAGTATTTTGGCTGTTGAGATTTATATTTTTTTATAGATTTTGTATACTAACTTTCTACCTGATGTATAATTTTTAAATATCTTTTCCAATTCTATAGGTTACCTTGAGATTTTGGTATTTGTTTCCTTCATTCTGCCAGAGCTTTTAATCTTCATGAAGTCCCAATAGTTAATTTATGCTTTTGGTTCCCTTGCCTCCAGAGATGTGTCTACAAAATGTTGTACCAGCCAAACTCAAAGAGGTTGGAGCCTGTGTTGCCCTCTAGGAATTTGATGGTCTCCTGTCTCACATTTAGGTCTTTCTTCCCCTTTCAATTTTTCTGTATGGCAAAAGAAAGTGGTCTAGTTTAATTTTTATGCATGGTGCTGTCCAGTTTTCCCAGAATCATTTATTGAAGATGCTGTCTCTTTTCCATTGGATATTCTTTCCCATTTTGTCAAAAATGAGTTGACTATATGGTTGTGGGTCCATTATGGGTTTTTTATTTTGTTCCATTGATCTATGTGTCTGTTTTTCTGCTAGTACCATACTATCTTAATAAACACAGCTTTGTAATATAGCTTGATATCAGGAATTATGATGCCTCCAGCTCTTCTATTTTCTTTCAAGATTGTTTTGGGGGTGCCTGGGTGGCTCAGTTGGTTAAGCATCCGACTTCGGCTCAGGTCATGATCTCATGGTTCATGGGTTCGAGCCCTGCATCGGGCTCTGTGCTGACAGCTCAGAGCCTGGAACCTGCCTCAGATTCTGTATCTTCCTCTCTCTATGACCTTCCCTTGCTCACATTGTCTCTCTCAGAAACAGATTTTTAAAAAACATTATAAAAAAGATTGTTTTAGCTATATGGTGTCTTTTGTGGTTCCATACAAATTTTAGGATTGTTGGTTTTGGCTTGGTGAGAAATTCTGGTGGTTTCTTAATATGGTAAAACATAGCAAACAGCTGGCATGAAGGTTAGCTTCATTGAGCATCTGACTCTGCCTATACTAATGAATGGGGTAGCTCAATGGTGCTTTCTGACTCTTTTGTCCCTAGAAAGTCAGTGTCACCTCTCCCATATGCACTGCAAAAAGGGGAACTGTCTCTCCCAGTGTGAAACAGGGGTCCTCAGACAACACTGTCTGCTCCAGGGCTTTTGCCGTCCTTATGGTGATAAGTGATGGTTCTAAAACCGCAGACTTTAGCTCCACTGTTTATAAAAAAAATCCTGATGATTATCAGCCCCTCTCATTTTCCCTGTCAATGGTTTTGGTGAAGTGTTTTCCTTGTGCAATGCTCTGTGCCTGTTTCTCTCCCTCTCTCTCTTTCTTTCTTTCCTCTCTCCATGATGAGAACCCTTCCCTTCTACAGCATCAGCATTTCTTTTCTCCCTTAAGTCTCATTTCCACACTTCCCACCTTCCATAATATGGCCTATTTTATCCCTCTAGTTGTTACGTTTGTTCTCTCAGTCTTTAGATTGATTTCCTATGTATTGAGAATGATTTGATATTTATATAGCTGTGATCAAGGGATGAGGCAAGCTTAAGGTCCTCATAATACCATATGATCATAATTCTTCCAATATCAATGCTTCTTATATAGATTTCTTAAATGAAGAATTGTACTCTTTGTATAGGAGCATAGATTAATGAAACAAAATAGAGTACAGATATAAATTTAAGTATACATGGGAGTGTGGACCTGCATTTCCAATCGGTGGGAAAGAATAGACAGTTAAATAAATACCCTTCAACAACTGGTGATACTCACTGGGGAAAAAATAGAAGTGTATTGCTATTTCAGACTATACATAAAATATAAATTCCAGTTGGATCTTTTTTCAAGTCAAGTAAAAGGAACTGAAAACAATTAAAGCTCAAAACTATTTGGGGAAAAACAGGAGATTTTCATTAGGATCTCAGGAAAGAATATAATTTATTTGAGAAGACACAAATAAAATTCATTGAGAAAAGACTGACCACATAAAAACATAAATTACATAGGAAAAATGAAACTGAACACTTTGTTAAAAGTCTCAAAACAGACATGGAAAAGATATTACTACATATACAAAAGACAAATTAAAAGTATTCAGAATTTTAAACGGACTTAAGCCAAGATAAATGATGCAATGGAAAAACAGAGGATGAAATGGATGGTAAATACATAGGACAGAGAACCTGAATGACCACTAAAGGTAAAACAAAATATTAATCTGTCTAGAAGTCACAGAATTAGAAATTAAAACAATAGTAAAATACTATGTCTCAGGCACCAAATAGGCAAAATGAAAATTGAGTATTAAAAAAAAATGAAGATGTGAGAAAACGTAGACTCACACACTCTATTGGTAGGAATGTAAACTGTCAGAACTGAACATTTTTATTAAATAATGAAAACTGTCATTCTCTAAGCCTATACATTTTTACAATTATATATTTTAGAGAAACTTTTCCATTTTTGCATCAAAAATATGTACATACTGCCATTATTGTTAAAACCAAAAAGTATAATCAACCTGTGTTCTTCAGTAGGGGAATGACTAAATAAACTATGAGTATTTGTTCAATGAATTAGTATATAGCAGTTGAAAAGTGGAAAGAAATGAGAACAAAGAGGTCTGAAAACTTAATTTTTAATGTACTATTGGTTTATATAACAGTATCTGAGGAGTATAGAAGAAAATGTTCACGTTTGTTAATTCCAGCCAGGACAGGTGTGCATGGATTGTTGTTAAACCATTCAATTGTTTCCTGTATTTTTAATAATTTTAAAGGTGGCCTCAAAATAAAGAAAAAAAAAGAGAAAATCATATATCATCATAAGAACCACTTGATCTCTTCCTCTTGGGCCATTTTTCCATTTACTGGAGTATTTGCCCTTCCTACTCAAACCATTTTTTACTCAGACACTTAATCCACTTGTCAGATGACCTGAATGTAAAATCTTACAGAGAGCTTTCTAATTAAACTGAGCAAAATGAGAATGAGTACCCTCTGTGTTTGATATCTTTCTGTTGTGCTGAAAACGTTTACCCTTAAAACACAGAACACAAAATATACACCAAACATTTATATACAGTGTTTTTAGGGGCGTCTGGGTGGCCCAATTGGTTAAGCATCTGACTCTTGGTTTTTGGCTTAGGTCATGATCTCATAGTGTGTGGGTTTGAGACCTTCATTTGTCTCTGTGTTGGCAGCACAGAGCCTCCTTGAGATTCTCTCTACCTCTCTCTGCCTTCTCCCCCTTCTTGTGTTCTATGTCAAATATAAATAAATAAACATTAAAACATAAATTCAATGTTTTTAATAATATAAAACCAAAAAGAAACAGGTCATACAAAAACAGTTACTTAGATTCAGTAAATAGATATTTCAGAAAATTTTAAATGAAGATTGACCAAATTATGCAAATTACTATTTTAATAATGTAGTACTGCAATATATAGTGTTCTTATGCAAAAGAATATAGCTAGGAAAATTAAAGAAATCATTATAATAAAATATGTGACTATATTTGCCAAAAGAATTGTTTTTTTTATTTTGTCTAAAAAGTATTTTCCTTAGATATGTCTATATTTCATTGTACTATTCTGAACATGGATTACCATCAGCAATTTAAAAATGATTATATACACGGACATTCAAAGTTGCTTCTCAGATGCAAGTATGTTTTCAAATATCCTCTATTTTCCCCTATTTTAGAAATACCTGTAAGTATAAAAGTGTAAGTATTACCAGAACCTACATGTAGGTATATAATTTTCAGTCATCTTTTACCTTCAGGTGTACTTATGCCTCAGAAATGACAAAAAAAAATATAAACTTCACTAAAAAGTTTAGAAGGCTGAAAGCGCAGAAAATAATCCTGCACAGAAATGCACCACAAAACTTGAATACTTAATGCTATAAAGCCATATAACAAGATCTAGTATAGTGCATAAAAGATGTGGAATACCCTGCCCCTTACATGTTGGCTAAGTTTCTAAGTACAAAAGAAGCCAGAGAGCTGCTTTTCCTTAACCTGTAGTACTTCCTCAAACCTGGTCTGAGTAGTTTGAATAAATGGAAGACATTTCTCATTCTTTAAATAAAATTGCATGCATTATGTGAAAGAAAAATGTTAGATAGCAACTTAGAGAGATGTGATATTCTTGTCTTTTTTCCAAATCAAGCCATCCTGTGGAACACAGGAATATAGGCCAGACACCAATAAGACCAAAAATGTGTTTCCTTCAAATATTGTGTATGTGTTCAAAATGATGATGCATGCTTCTGATGGATTTACAACCCTCTCTATTCCAGTATCAATTTTCTTCCTCCAAAATGAGAAAGAGGAATGAGTAGACATCAAGAGTAGGAATACAAGAGAAGCTGACCTTCTCCTTCCTCCTGAAAAGTAATCATGATAGGTACAGAGCCTGTAAGGAATATTAGACTAGATGCTCTATCAGCACCATTGATTCCTTTAACCTCTGTCCATGCTTTAGATCATATTCCTCCCCAGTACTCTTTCAGGTACCCTCAATCTCATGGCTTTCTTCTCTCAGAATATGTGTGCTCATCTTTGGTTTAGTAAAACAAAATAAAATGAAAACTAACTATTCCTTTAATCATTCATCTACCTTTAGCTTGTTTCTGCTCTAACTTCTTCATTCTTCCTCCTTTATTTGATAGCCAAGCTCTTTTGACAGCATACATTAGCTATCTTAAATTTATGGCTTCTGCCTCCATGGTTGCACTAAAAGAGCTTTGACAAAGGTTACCAGTAACTTCATTATTGCTAAATTAATGACCGTGCTTCAGTTCTTCCCTTTTTTATCTCTATGATATGTAAGTCCCTTCTTAGTCAAATTGCTTGGCTATCATGATACTATTCTCTCCATTTATTCTTCCTGCATCTCTGGTCAATATTCCTTGATCCCCTTCATTAATAACTATTCTGCATTCCACTTTCCTCAACTAATTACAATCTGCTGATTGAAATGATGTTTTCAGGTGGGATATGGTAGAATGGAAGATAGTATTGAGACAGGATAAATGGGAATAGAAGGATGAAAGAAAAATGTGGAAGGTCCCCTTTGTATATACTACAGAGCTGCTAAAAATAAGGTGGGCTCTCTGATGTGCTGAATTCCTTTTGAGACTAGTATGTGAATAGATGTCTCAGAAACTGAAGAATCAGTTTTACCAACTGCTTTCTTATATATTCAACCATCTAACAAGTATTTGCTGATTTGCCTTTAATGTTCCAGATTTTGTACTAGACCCTAGGGATAGAATAATAATAAATAACACTACCTACCTTTCAAGAAGCAACATAACTAAAACATTTTTAAAAGTTCAATAATAGATGTATGTCAGTCATATGATAGCTTTAAATATAGAAAGGGCTTGGGAATTAAAAAATGGTGAATTCTGCTTTGGATAGGAAATGAGATAGTTAGGCTTCCCAAAAGAAGTAATTCCTTTACTGAATCATAAAAGACAATTACATCTTTGTCACTGAGAGAGTGATGGAGTAGGAGAACAAAGTCAGGCAAAGGAAGTATATGATCAAAAACACATAGGCATGGTGAATTCAGGGAATCATTTATATTAATTTATGAAAAATCAATGAGGGGAATGGAAAATCACCATTAGAATACCACAGTAATTGTTGCAGGCAAAAGATCCATGGATGGAATGTTAAACTAGTAGATGAAACAATAAGGAGAAAGAGGATATTTATAGAGCCTCAAAATATGTAACCCCAAATATTTAAGTCATGTAGTTTGTTTTATATATATTTCTAAACTCTTTGATATTCCCCTTTCCAAGAGGTGGATTTTTTAATTTTCCACTTTGATAATATTTTAAATTAAATTTTGTTTAGTATACATTGCAATATTAGTTTCCGAAGTAGAACTCAGTGATTCATCACTTGCATAAAACACCCAGCACTCATTACAACAAATGCCCTCTTTTTTTAAACAATAATTTATTGTCAAATTGGTTTGCATACAACACCCAGTGCTCATCCCAACATGTGCCCTCCTCAATGCCCATCACCACTTTCCCCATCCCCCCCCATCGACCCTCAGTTTGTTCGCATTATTTGATGATCTTTTGTGGTATGCCTTCTCAATATTCACATATGAGTGAAAACATATGGTATCTGTCCTTCTTTGACTGACTTATTTCACTTAGCATAATACCCTCCAGTTCCATCCAGGTTGCGGCAAATGGCCAGATCTCATTCTTTCGCGTTGCCATGTAGTATTCCATTTTATATATAAACTACATCTTCATGATCTATTTGTCAGTTGATGGATATTTAGGCTCTTTCCATGATTTGGCTATTGTTGAAAGTGCTACTATGAACATTGGGGGAACACGTGCCCCTGTGCATCAGCATTTCTGCATTTATCCCTCGGGTAAATTTCTAGCAGTGCTATTGATGGGTCATAGGGGAGTTCTATTGTTAGTTTCTTGAGGAACCTCCAACTGTTTTCCAGAGTAGCTGCAGCAGTTTGCATTCCCACTAACCATGTAAGAGAGTGTCCGTTTCTCCTCATCCTCACCATCATCAATAGTCTCCTTATTTGTTCATTTTAGCCACTCTGACCTGCGTGAGGTGGTATCTCAGTGTGGTTTTGATTTGTATTTTCATGATAAAGAGGAACACTGAGTATCATTTCATGTGTCTGTTGTCCATCTGGATGTCCTCTTTGGAGAAGTGTCTGTTCATGTCTTCGGCCCATTTCTTCACTGGGTTGTTTGTTTTTCAGGTGTGGATTTTGGTGAGTTCCTTAGATTTTGGATACTAGCCCTTTATCGGATATGTCATTTACAACTCTCTTTTCCCATTCTGTCGGTTGCCTTTTAATTTTGTTGATTGTTTCCTTTGGCGTGCAGAAGCTTTTTATCTTGATGAGGTCCCAATAATTCACTTTTGCTCTTTATTCCATGGTCTTTGGAGACGTGTCGAGTAAGAAATTGTTGCAGCTGAGGTCAAAGATGTTGTTTCCTCCTTTTTTCCGCTAGGGTTTTGATAGTTTCTTGTCTCACATTCGGGTCCTTTATCCATTTTGAGTTTACTTTTGTGTATGGTGTGAGAACGTGGTCTAGTTTCATTCTTCTCCATGTTGTTGTACAGTTCTCCCAGCACCATCTGGTAAAGGAGCTTCATTAGTTGGCCATACATTGGTGGGTCCAATTCTGGGTTGTCTATTCTACTCCACTAGTCTATGTGTCCGTTTCTGTGTCAATACCATACTGTCTTGAAAATTTCAGCTTTGTCTTAGAGGCTGAAGTCTGAGATTGTGATGGCTCCCATTTTGGTTTTTTTCTTCAATATTACGTTGGCTCTTCGGGGTCTTTTATGGTTCCATACAAATTTTAGGATTGTTTGATCTAGCTTTGAGAAGAACACTGGTGCAATTTTGATTGGGATTGCATTGAATGTGTAGATTGCTTTGGGTAGTATTGACATTATAACAATATTTATTCTTCCACTCCATGAGCATGAAACATTTTTCCATTTCTTTGTGTCTTCAATTTCGTTCATAAGTTTACTATAGTTTTCAGCATACAGATCTTCTACATCTTCTATTAGGTTTATTCTTAAGTATTTTATGGTTTTTGGTGCAATTGTGAATGGGCTCAGTTTCTTTATTTCTCTTTCTGTTGCTTCATTATTGGTGTATAAAAATGTCACTGATTTATGTATGTTGATTTTGTATCCTGCAACTTTGCTGAACTAATAGATCAGGTCTAGCAGACTTCAGGTGGAGTCTGTCGGGTTTTCCATATAGAGTATCATGTCTTCTGTAAAAAGTGAAAGTTTGATTTCATCTTTGCCAAACGGATGCCTTTTATATGATTTAGTTTTCTGATTGCTGGTGCTAGGACTTCCAACACTATGTTAAACAACAGTGGTGAGAGTGGACATCCCTGTTGAGTTCCTGATCTCAGGGGGAAAGCTCTCAGTTTGTCCCCATTGAAAATGATATTCTCTATGGGCTTTTCATAAATGTCTTTTAAGATGTTTAAGTACGTTCCATCTATCCTGACTTTCTTGACGGTTTTTATTAAGAAAGGATGCTCTATTGTGTCAAATGCTTTTTCTGCATCTATTGATGGGATCATATGGTTCTTATCTTTTCTTTTGTTAATGTGATGTATCACATTGATTTGTCAGTATTGAACCAGCCATGCAACCCAGGAATGTATCCCACTTGATCATGGTGAATAATTCTTTTTATATGCTGTTAAATTCTATTTGCTAGTATTTTGTTGAGAATTTTTGCGTCCATATTTAAGGGTTGGCCTGTATTTCTTTTTTTTTTTTTTTTTCTGAGTAGCCAATTCCTTCTTTAATACCCATCACCCATCTAGCCCATCTCTCACTCCCTTCTCTCCATCAATCATCAGCTTGTTCTCTATAATTAAGAAACTTTTGTTGTTTGTTTCCCTTTCTTAAATATTATATGATTTCACTCATGTGCAATTTAATATACAAAGTAGATGAACATATGGGCGGGGGTGAGGAACAAGAGGTGAACTTTAATTCCCCTCCCCTTGAGTGATTTACCTTTAATGATAGAATATGGAAAGAAGAAACTTGACAGGTATGACTTTAACCATGTTATCAGGGTTAACATTACCTGGTCTAAATTATGTTGATAGCTAGTCTATGGCATGACCATTATAATACTAACAGCTGACAATACTGGATCATCATGAAATTCCAGTAACCCTGCTAGTTGTTTTATGCATGCTAACTCATTTAATTCTTGTATCATCCTATAAGGTAGCCACTATCATTTGTTCTATATTTTAGACGATGGTACTGAGATACAGAGAGATGAAGTAACTTCCCCATCTCACACAGTTATTGAGTTATTAGTAAATATTTGAGCTAGGTAATGTTTATCATTGTGTTATCCCTCCTCACATATAGAGAATATGGAAAGTGTCAGATACAAATAGCCTAGCAATTCTGAAAATGCTGTTAATGAAATATGTGTAGGCTGAAAGTGGTCCATCTAGTGTTATTCATTCTATATTTTGATCCTGTTTCACACACAAAAAAATCTTAGCTCTGTTGTGTTATCTTTATGGAGCTCAAGATTTTACTATAAGGTGTAATCAGGTACAAAAGGTCCCCTGACAGCTTTCTATTTCTAAGTGACTAATGTATTTAGCTACCACAAAACAGTTTCCACACAAAACCAGTTAGGTTAAATATTCAGGTGCCATATTAAGAACATCTTGTTTATCTCTTTACTTATTTATATTTGTATTATATGATGTACATAATTTCAGAAAAGATTGTTTTTAATTTTATTAATGTTTATTTATTTTTGAGAGAGAGCATGAGCAGGGGAGGGCAGAGAGAGAGAGAAACAGAGGATTTGAAGCACCCTCTGTGCTGAGAGTGAAGAGCCTGATGTGGTGCTTGAGTTCACAAACTGTGAGATCACGACCTGTTTTGGGGCTCAAACTCACAAATCATGAGATCATGACCTGAGACGAAGTCAGATGCTTAACCAACTGAGCCACCCAGATGCCCCAGAAAAGATAATTTTTGTATATATTTTACCTATAACAATGATTGAAGTACAAGAAATTCACATTGTTAGTGTAAGAGCTGCTATTATTTACAGTCTGGGGACATGATAATCTTCCTTTTTACTAAAAATATAATTGAAAGCATAACTCACTCTTTAGCAGCACATGAAACAGCTGATGAAAACACCAGCAATAATACTGAGCCATAAGTTGAAGTCAGTATAGGCAAATGTGATGTTACCTCAGCATGGGTTTAATTAATTTCAAACTAATTTTAAGAGTATTTTAGTAAACAGTTATTTTAGTGAGTCTAATGTGCTTCATTTTAATGTATTACTGTGATATAAAAGACTGATTAAAACAGAAAACTACTGCTGAGAAATGTATTAATGCTTTTGAAATAATTTACCTATGAAAGCATATTTTCTTAAATAAGTGGTTTACTTTTGTTTGCCTGTTTGTTTTGTTATACAAAAAGAATAAAAACTTTTGTACAGTTAGGAAAATTCTTCCTTATTTCTTTAATTCCTTCTACATAGAACAATTTCAATTAATTCAAAAGTTACAATTTCTCACAAGTTCTACCTGCCCTCCCAAATATTGTACTAGCAAAATCCTTATACTATCATCTACAATCAGCCAGTCCATTGTGTAGACAAACTAAATATTGTGACCATACTTTGTTTCTAAGGATATATCCCTATCTCTACTATTAAACCATTATCTATGTATTATATATAACACTGTTATACATGTAGGTGTGTAGAAAGTGTAGGGTAGAAAAGAGAATATTTCTTCTCCAAAATTTCAATATCTTTTTGTTTAATCATCTAAAAAATCTACAGTCTCTTTCCACTATTTTTAATGGAAACTACTTTAAACAGTGCATTCACATGGTTACTTTCATGTATTGGGATAATAGATTTTGTTGAATCCAACTTAAGATGTGACATAAATGCTGAACTAAATATCAAAGCAATAAGGTGGTCAAACCATACTAATCCACTCTCTAGTACAATGATAACCTATTCAAAACAATTCAAATATGTAAAAGTCCTTCACCTATGACAGACTGTCATTCTGGCTCCTCCCTATTATGATAGTGGTAGCAGTTGAATTCTAGTTTTGGCATAAAGCTTATTTCAGCTTTTGACTTATAGCCCAGAAAATGAAGTTAAGGTTATTCTTGAATAGCTAATATGAGTTTGCCGAAGTCTCTGGAACCCTAACATGAAATATGATCTTCAGGCATTCTCCTAGCCTTAGATGCACCTCAACAGTCCAAAATCAGTTGATCACTGTGATAGGCAGAATAATGCCTCCCCTCCAAATATTCACACATCAATCTCTGGAACCTGTGAATAAGTTGCAGTATATGTTGCAAGGAATTTTTCATATACAATTAATGTTATACATCTTAAAATAAAGAGGCTATCCTGGATTATCTGGGTGGGCCTGATACAATCACATGAGCCTTTAAAAGTGGAAGAGAAAGGCAAGACAGAAAGAGATGTGATTGAAGAAGAAGCAGGAAAAATCTGATGGGCTATTGCTGCCTATAAGGATAAAGGAAAAGAGCCATGAATCAAGGAATGTTGATGGCCTCTAGAAGCTGGGAATGGTGCTTGGCTGACAGTCAGCATGAAAAGGAAGGCCTCAGTTTTAACACTTTAAGAAACAAAATTAAATGAACAATCTTAGTAAAGAAGGAAAATATTCTCCTCTAGAGCCTTCAGAAATGAAATGAGCCCTCCTAGTACCTTGATTTAGTCTGGTAGACCCATGTCAGATTTCTACCCACAGAACTATATAATGAATGGGTAACATAAAGTCATTAAATTTGTGGTAATTTATTATGAAATCAATAAAAAACTGCAATCACTTTTGTTTTCTCTCTCTCTCTTTTTTTTTTTTACAAATAGTTTATTGTCAAGTTAGTTTCCATATAACACCCAGTGCTCACCCCAAGTGCCCTCTTCCATGCCTATCACCCTCCTTCCCCCCACTACCATCAGTCCTCAGTTTGTTCTCAGCATTCAAGAGTCTCTCATGGTTTGCCTCTCTCCCTTTCCTCCACTATTTCCCTCCTTCTTCTTCCCCATGGCTCTCCTTTAAGATCCTCCTAATCCTCCTATACGTGCAAACATATGATATTTGTCTTTCTCTGCCTGACTTATTTTGCTCAGCATAACACCCTCAAGGTCCATCCATGTTGCTACACGTGGACAGATTTCATTCTTTCTCATTGCCATGTAGTATTCCATGGTATAGATAAACCATATCATCTTGATCCATTCGTCCGGTGATGGACACTTAGGCTTTTTCAATGTTTTGGCTATTGTTGAGAGTGCTTCTATGAACATTGGGGTACATGTGCTCCTATGCACCAGCACTCCTATATCCCTTGCGTAAATTCTTAGCAGTGCTATTGCTGGGTAATAGGGGAGTTCTACTGCTAATGTTTTGAGGAACCTCCACACTGTTTTCCAGAGGGGCTGCACCAGTTTCCATTCCCACCAACAGTGTAGGAGGGTGCCCGTTTCTCCACATCCTCTCCAGCATCTAGACTTCTCTGATTTGCTCATTTTAGCCACTCTGACCAGTGGGAAGTAGTATTTCAGTGTGGTTTTGATTTGTATTTCCCTGATGAGGAGGGATGCTGAGCATCGTTTCATGTGTCTGTTGGCCATCTGGATGTCCTCTTGGGAGAAGTGTCTGCTCATATTTTCTGCCCATTTCTTCACTGGATTGTTTATTTTTCGGGAGTGGAGTTTAGTGAGTTCCTTATAGATTTTGGATATTAACCCTTTATCTAATATGTCATTTGCAACTATCTTTTCCTATTCCGTCGGTTGCCTATTAGTTTTACGGATTGTTTCCTTTGTGATGTGTCATTACTACCCAGAACAATCTACATATTCAATGCAATCCCAATCAAAATTGCACCAGCATACTTCTCAAAACTAGAACAAACTATCCTAAAATTTGTATGGAACCTCAAAAGACCCTGAATAGCCAAAGTAATATTGAAGAAGAAAATGAAAACCGGAGGCATCACCATCCCAGACTTTAGCCTCTACTACAAAACTGTCATCATCAAGACAGTATGGTATTGGCACAAAAACAGACACAGAGGCCAATGGAGTAGAATTGAGAACTCAGAATTGGACCGAAAAGTATAAAGCCAACTAATCTTTGACAAAACAGGAAAGAGTATCCAATGGAACAAAGACAGCCTCTTTAACACATGGTGCTGGGAGACCTGGACAGCAACATGCAGAAGAATGAAACTAGATCATTTTCTCACACCACACACAAAAATGAACTCAAAATGGATAAAGGACCTGAATGTGAGACAGGAAACCATCAAAACCCTAGAGGAGAAAGCAGGAAGCAAACTCCTTGACCTCTACAGCAGCAATTTCTTACTTGACACATCACAAAAGCACGGGAATCAAGAGCAAAAATGAACTATTGGGACCTCATCAAGATAAAATCTTCTGCACGGCAAAGGAAACAATCCATAAAACTAAATGGCAACCGACGGAATGGGAAAAGATAGTTGCGAATGACATATCAGATAAAGGGTTAATATCCAAAATCTGTAAGTAACTCACCCAACTCCACACCCGAAAAACAAACAACCCAGTGAAAAAATGGGCAGAAGATATGAACAGACACTTCTCCAAAGAGGGCATCCAGATGGCCAACGGACACATGAAACGATGCTCACCAATCACTTTTGTTCTAATGTCTAGTCATTAGTCCAAATATCTTTCTTTATGGCACAGAAATACTCATTATACAATAGTGTTCAATAGAAGTTTCAAAGTGTCTCTCTTCTTTCTCCAATAATTAGAAAAAACAATTCCACTCTCTCAGATTGGCTGAGGAAGACCAGAATAATGGTTAAAAATGGAAGAGATGGATTTTGTACTATGTAGTTACACAAAAGTTCTGCAACAAGTTGTGTATCATTATATATCAAACTTAAATGAAAACCATAGAATTCTATCATATGAAATTCCTCTAGGGAGGAAAAATCATGTTTATTCAGGGAAAAAAAAAGCTTTTAATAGAAACTAAAATAGAGTTCTGTTTGACAATTCAATAGTAATGTCATAGTAACTTCACTTTAGTAGGTAACGTTTTTCTTCAAACCATTCAAATACTTCCAATTATATACCACACAATATGAGAGTTCACAACTCATTTGGTTTCACATTATAGTCTTTTTTAAATAAATAAAAAACTTGTTTGAGAATTTGGATTAAATCATTAGAGTACATGGAGTTGACATCTGTCAAAAAAGGTAGGTGTATTTATATTAAGGAAATGACATTAAATTAGAGTAAATGGCAATTGTCAAGGAAGTGAATGTAAAAAAAATTGGTTAGGGCACAAATAGAGATATTGTTTAGTTTTATGCCAATAGTTTAAGTTTTTCCAAATCACAGGGAAAAAGATTTAAGTCAATGACAAGATTCATGGAAACCATTTAAGGGGGAAAACACATTTCATAGTCTTAATACAAAGTTAATTTTCATCCTAGATTTTTTTTTCTCCAGCTTGAAAATGTCAATTATTTGGGACGCCTGTTGCCTCAGTAGGTTGGGCAGCCGACTTTGGCTCAGGTCATGATCTCACGGTTCCTGGGTTCAAGCCCCAGGTTGAACTCTGTGCTGACAGTTAGCTCAGAGCCTGGAGCCTGTTTCGGATTCTGTGTCCCCCTCTCTCTCTGACCCTCCCCTGGTCACGCTGTGTCTCTCTCTCTCTCAGAAATAAACAAAACATTAAAAAAAAGAAAGAAAGAAAGAAAGAAAAGAAAATGTCACTTATTTGATCAACAGTTTCATGAAAATCCAAAGTGATGAAATTTCTCACTGGCAATATTTCTATCTATCCTTTATTTGAACAGGGATTATTTTAATATGACTTCTTTCTAAGGCCATACCAGGCCAGAGGTAAGTTTATGTATAAGTTCATGTAACACAAAAATGACAATGTGGAATAAAATTAAAAATTCTCTGAATCTCCTTTTTGCCCTGTATTTCCCCTCTTCCATGGGAATTCTTGTTCATTAACTAAATAAAGCTGGGGCAACATACAGAGTTTGTCACCTGTGATGTGTTCTCATGGTTTGCTTATGGCCTTCATCATTTTTGCTTTTTCTTCTTTCTTGGTCAGGGTCAGATATGTTCAGATATCTCTAGTCGTTGATGATGGGGTTTTTCGTGGAGTGATGGTGGGTTCCAGAGCTAATGGACAAGAAAAAATTCTTCAGTGCAAAATTCTTTGATGTAGCTAGGTGGTTTTTATTAAAGCATGGAACAGGACCCTTGGACAGGAAGAGCTGTCCCAGAACTTTGAGGATTTACTGATTATATACCTGGGAGTTGGGAGAGGTAAAGTCAAGGGGAAGGTTTTGAAGGGATTTTCATATGCTAAAAGAGACTCACAAGATGCTGGATGCCTAGCTATTGTCATACTAATGTTGTTTTTCCCTCTAGAAAAGTATTAACATTTAGACAGTAGGGAGTTCCTGGAGAAGTGTTATACTCTGCCTGTTTCAAGTGTTTTGACAATGGGCTGCAGGATATAAGGACATTTATTTTATCTGCCATTTCCTTCTGTTGCAGGATTTTTTTTACCACAATACCTGGGATTCATTGTTTTACTTCTTCAAAGAATGAAGAGGTGTACACAAAATCAGCAGCAGGCAAATATTTATTAGAATATAAGATTAGAAAGTAGAAAAACTCTCTTTACAGAGAGGGGGCATTCTAAGGCAAATGCTCACTGACTATAGGCAACCGTCCTTGTTTTATAAGGTTCTGGTTGTCCTACCTCTTTCCTTCCTCCTTGTTTCTTCTCAGGTTTTATCCTTATTTGCTGGATAACTCTAAGTGCTGGGTTGTCCATTCCTGACTGGTTTGTTTCCATCGTATGAGGGGTGGTCTATGTCCATAGCAGTTCTTTGTGAGTCATAGGTTTTATGGTCTATTTATTATTAGTCAAGTCTTTTGTAAAATTCCTAAAGGGAACCTGAGACAGAGTCACGTGAGGGGGTTTGCTGTGGTCAGATGCTCCCAACAGAGTTACAAAATATGTCTTTCCCCACCCAGGGACCTCAGGTTCTAATCCTTTCTTTCTCTGCCTATTTTATCTTTTTTTTTTTTTCATGTCATACTTCCGCCTTTGTTTCCCACAACACTGTGGAGGGGAGGGTGATGTTGGGGCTCCAGGAAATTGAGGCTTTAGGTTTCTGGAGATTAGGTTACTGATACGATTGCTACTTTCTTGTAATTTACTAAGGTAGGTAAACTGATGGAGATTCAAGTCCTGCATGACAGTGATCTCTATCAGTTAACCATTTGTTTTCCCTTTTCCTTTGTTAGCACACAGGAGTGCCTGTAGAATGTCATACATATTCCACCTGAGGGGGGTGGCGGTGTTTGCAGGTTGTCATCTTACCTTATGCTCTCTCATCAACTGATAATGAAATAAAGGCATAGTTTTTCCAGTGATGCCCAATGAAGGCATACTTACTTCAGCTCTCTACTATTGGGTAGAGCTTAGTAGGATCAGTGTCATTGAATAGATATTGTCAGTTGACCCATGAGCTAAACTTAGGTTAGGTTCTTTACCACTGTCTTTTGAATGTGGATTTACTTGTCTTTCCCACTCTCAGAGGCTGTTCCAAGGACATAGCCTTGAGACAGTGATATGGTATTAAAAACAGTATATGTGACTGAACTCAGTTAAGGTCTGTATAAACTTTCAAGATTTAATGGGTGGATGAAGGAATCCATTCATCTTACTGCCACCCAAGACAAGCCTCAGATATAAATTCTCTTTGATTATTAAAACTGCTACCTACCAATCTGGAGTGGCCTGCTTCTTTTTTTTGTCTCTCCCTGACCTTTGTATATGGGGGCTGTTTTTAGATTTCACCTAGGAAGCTCCAGAGAGGGTTATGAACCAAAAATGTGGCCATAGGAAAGAGATCACAGAGGCTGTTAAAGTGATAGGGAAAAATCTGTTATAAGACAGCCAACAGGACTGATAAGGAAATACCTGTCCCTGATCAAAGACTCCACCTTCCTTTCTTCTTCCCACCCTGCTTGTCCCATGCATTAATGAGGAATGAGGAAGTAACAGGCTATAAATTATTCCCTCTGCTGATGCTTTGAGCCCA
Source organism: Proteles cristata cristata (assembly GCA_017311185.1). NCBI lineage: Eukaryota > Metazoa > Chordata > Mammalia > Carnivora > Hyaenidae > Proteles > Proteles cristata. The sequence continues at coordinate 159,503 of JAESUZ010001759.1, read as the reverse complement.
GACCCTGGAGAATGATCTCTAAGCCCACCCATGTAAAATATACTTCCTCATTTCAAGATCTCTGAGTGCTGTTTGGTTCTTCCACCTGGTGATCCAGACCAGATTCCACAACAAGAGAGCTAGCTCTAATTTAAGCCTCACCTTAATGCTTAACTTTTCTACTAAAATACACTAAAGAGAGAAAAAAGGGTAATAAAACCCTCTAAGCTAGTCTGCTATAATACATTCCTTGAAGTCAAAGTTTTAACAATGTATAAACATTTTATGCTTTATTCCATTACAAATCTTCATTTCTGTTAATATAAAGTAATATTTTCAACCACTCACAATCAAGAAAATTTGATGACCTGAGAATATAATAGAAACGTGAAAATATAAACAGGTTTAATGATTTTTTATCAAGTTTATTTTTTTAAGATAAAAAAATTGTTATTTATTTGACAGAAAACTTTTGAATTAAATAAATAATGGCAATAATCAATACTTATGATGAGGAAGCATAAGGCAAGCTGACACTTTGCAAACATCCCCACCCAGGTGGGATATGTGTGGCATTCCTCAGGTATTCCTGGCTTAAAGCTAAGAGAAGCAGAAAACAAATCATTAACTGATTTGAGATCACAGTCATGCAGGACATGAATCTCCACAAGTTTACAAATCTCTTGGCAAATTACAAGAAAAAGGCAATCTTATCAATAGCCTAATATTCAGAAACCCATAGACTCAGTTTCCTGGAGGCCTAACATCACCTACCCTCCATAGTGATGTGGGGAGGAAAGGCAAGAAAGAAACAGGAAACCAAATTAAATTTCCTAATAACTTGGAGCCCACTGACAAATACTTGAGGTAAATAAAGAGTATAACATTTCTCCAGGAACCCCCTAGTGTCTTCACGTTAATGCCTTACTGAAGGGAAAATAACCTTAACTTTAAAATAGCAAGGCATTTTATGAGTCCCTTTAGTATATGAAATTTCTTCTGGCGGTCTCTCTTTGGCTTTTATCTCCCCCAACTCCATAGTATATAACTAGTCACTTTTTACAACCCCAGTGCATCTCTTCTTGCCCTGGAGTGCTATTCCTGTGTTTTAATAAAATAACCTCTTTGCAACAAAGACTTCCCAAGAATTTTTTCTTGGCCATCAGCTCTGGACCCCACCACTCCAAAACCATATTACTTACATGAATTAAAAATATTTTCACTAAGCGGAGGGGCAAGATGGCGGAGAAGTAAGGAGCTCCGTACATGCACTCGCGCCCGTGCCTCACACGGAAAAGATTTGACGCCATAGGAAACCTTACGAAACACAAGAGATTGGGAGAAAAAGGACGCAGAATCCACTGAGAAAGCCTTCTAATGTTAGTGCCAACTGGGGAAGATAAAATCGGGCTGGGATCAGAGACTCCAGGGTCAGAGACGATCCCCCTCTGCGGGGAGTGAAAGGGAAAAAAGAGAGAGACAGAACCAGAAAAACCTCCACTCAGGACATAGAAAGACCTTGCGCACAAAATACCTGCACACCAGGTCCCCACGCACCAACTCGCCCCGGAGGGGCTGCGCTCGCGGACTGCTGCTTTGTGTTGGTTCCTGGCTGGCTGGGAGAAGCTGTGCGCCTGCCGCCATTGCCCTCCTGGTGGGCTTGAACCCCTGGAGGTGCCGTGTGCAAGCACTGGGTGTCCACGCTCCTGGCTGGCTGGAACTCTAGAGGGAAGGCAAAGAGCTAAAAACTGGGAGATTTGCCCGCAAGTTCGTGTTTTGGGTTAAGAGACAGCGGGCTCAGTGTGCCCGGCAGGCAAGCCCCATGCCCCGCCCAGGCTCCCCAGCCAGACCCGAAGGAGAAGGGAGCAGAGGCCTCTGGCTCCACCCCCAGAGCTAGACAGGAGGCTTGGAAATGCCCTGAGGGGATTGCCAGGGGATTGCCTGCAGCAATTTCAGCTGGGCACTTGGACTGGGATTTGGAGGCAGGGACTGGTCTGGGTTGAAGAACACAACAAACTTTGTCTGCCCCCCTGGCCCTGGGAGCTTACACGCCCAAAAAGGCAAGGTGGAGCGCTTGATTCAAGAAGGGACTGGAGCTCCAACAATCTCCTCCCCACAACCAACAAGGCAGAACTCCATCCTGAGCATTGGATCACACCACACCCATCCTTACTTGAGAGCTGCCTCCTCCTTTTTTTTTTCTTTTCTTTTTTTTCTTTTCTCCCCCAGAACACTGACCTGATTAACTCTGGTCACAGAGTCCCTTAAACAATCAGATTTAGTCCATTCTGTAGATGTAAATTCTACACCTACCAACATTTTCATTTCTTTCTCTCAGGAGTAATTAAACTATATAGTTTCTCTGGATAACACCAGCATCCTTCTCTCACCTTACCAACCATACTCCACCCTTTAACTCTTTGAAAAAAGCTTCTTATTTCTTCTGCCTGTTCATTCTATTTCCAATTTTGCTTATCCCCGCCCTGTCTTCTCTCTCTATGCTCTTCAACCAGCACTACACACATCCAGCTATTTAATTGTACCTGGGAAATCCGGTTATATGCTATACACCATTCTTTGTCCATTGGTATTCTTCTTTTTTCCTTTTGTTTTCTTCCTTTTGATCTTTTAATATATTTTCTTATTTTCTATTATTCGTACTTCCTCCTCCATCTTTTCTCTTAAATTTTTCACTTTCCCTCTCGGTTTGCATCTTAGTCATATTTGTCTGTGCATTTGTGGGCCACTGCTCCCTGTGTGTTTGTCAATCTGTTTTCTTCTCCAACGCTACCTCAAGAAAAAAGCCAAAGTACACATGGTGGAGAGATCCAAATATCACTATGAGTAGGAAAACAAAATAATCAAGGTCTGAACAAGAGAGACCAAGAGATACCATTCAAAAAGCACTCTCTGTTGGGGCGCCTGGGTGGCTTAGTCAGTTAAGCGTTCGACTTTCACTTAGGTCATGATCTTGCGGTTCGTGGGTTCAAGCCCCGCGTTGTGCTCTGTGCGGACTGCCAGCTCAGAGCCTGGAGCCTGTTTCAGTGTGTGACTCCCTCTCTCTCTGACCCTCCCTTGCTCCCGCTGTCTCTCTTTCTCTCTCCTAGAAATAAATAAAACATAAAAACAAAACAAAACAAAACAAAACAAAACAAAAACACTCTCTGAAAGGATAGGCCCTGGACAGAAAAGAGTCTTCTTGGAAACAGCAGAGCTCACAGGTGCAGAGAGCATAACAGGTCTTTAAAACTAACAAGAAACAGAAAGCTAACTAAAATGATGAAACCAAAAAGCTCTCCTCCAAAGAAATTCCAAGAAAAATTGACAGATAATGAACTGCTCAAAAGAGATATAAGCAGCATAAATGAACAAGATTTTAGAATAATAATCATAAAATTAATAGCTGGGCTTGAAAAAACATAGGGGATATCAAAGAAACTATGGCTACAGACAAAATGGAGAATATAAATAGGCATGAAGAAATAAAAACAGCGATAAATGAGATACATAATAAATTAGAGGCCTCCAATGCACGGATTGAAGAGGCAGAGAGGAGAATAAGTGATTTAGAAGACACCACTATAGAAAAACAAGAAGCTGACAACAAAAAGAGACAAACTGATCCAGGAACACGAAAGAAGAGTTCGAGAGCTCAGCGACACGGTCAAACGCAACAATATCCATATCATAGGGATCCCAGAAGAGGAAGAGAGGGGGAAATGTGCTGAAGGAGTCCTGGAACAAATTATAGCAGAGAACTTCCCCAACATGGGAAAATAAGTAAACGTTGAAATACAAAAGGCTCAGAAGACCTCCCCCCCCTCAGACGTACTCTGAATCGACCTTCTGCAAGGCATATCATAATAAAAATGGCAAAATATAAGGAAAAAGAGAAAATTTTGAAAGCAGCTTTGGAGAAAAGGGCCCTAACATACAAAGGGAAACCTATCAGAGTGGTGACAGACCTATCTACTGAAACGTGGCAGGCCAGAAAGGAATGGCAGGAGATCTTCAATGTGATGAACAGAATAAATATGCAGCCAAGAATCCTCTACCCAGGAAGCCTGTCATTCAAAGTAGAAGGAGAGATAAAAATCTTTTCAAATAAGCAGAAATTGAGAGAATTTGTCACAACTAAGCCAACCCTCCAAGAAATCCTGAGGGGCACGCTCTGAAGGAAAAGTTGCAAGGAACAAAGATATACAGCCAACTAATCTTTGACAAAGCAGGAAAGAATAGCCAATGGAAAAAAGATAGCCTCTTTAACAGATGGTGCTGTGAGAACTGGACAGCAACATGCAGAAGAATGATCATTTTCTCACACCATACACAAAAATAAACTCAAAATGGATAAAGGACCTGAATGTGAGACAGGAAACCATCAAAACCCTAGAGGAGGAAGCAGGAAACAACCTCTTTGACCTCCACCACAGCAACCTCTTACTTGACACATCTCCCAAAGCATGGGAATCAAGAGCAAAGATGAACGATTGGGATCTCATCAAGATTAAAAGCTTCTGCACGGCAAAGGAAACAACCCACAAAACTAATAGGCAACCAACGGAATGGGAAAAGATAGTTGCAAATGACATATCAGATAAAGGGTTGATATCCAGAATCTACAAGGAACTCACCAAACTACACGCCCGAAAAACAAACAACCCAGTGAAGAAATGGGCCGAAGATATGAACAGACACTTCTCCAAAGAGGACATCCAGATGGCCAACAGACACATGAAACGATGCTCAGCATCCCTCCTCATCAGGGAAATACAAATCAAAACGACACTGAGATACCACCTTACACCAGTCAGAGTGGCTAAAATGAGCAAATCAGAGAATACGAGATGCTGGCGAGGATGTGGAGAAACGGGCACCCTCTTACACTGTTGGTGGGAATGTAAACTGGTACAGCCCCTCTGGAAAACAGTGTGGAGGTGCCTCAAAAAATTAACAATAGAACTCCCCTATGACCCAGCAATAGCACTGCTAGGAATTTACCCAAGGGATATAGAAATGCTGATGCATAGGGGCACATGGACCCCAATGTTCATAGCAGCACTCTCCACAATAGCTAAAACCTGGAAAGAGCCTAAGTGTCCATCAACAGATGAATGGATCAAGAAGATGTGGTTTATCTATACCATGGAATACTACATGGCAATGAGAAAAAATGAAATCTGGCCATGTGTAGCAACATGGATGGACCTTGAGGGTGTTATGCTGAGGGAAATAAGTCAGGCAGAGAAGGACAAATATCATATGTTTGCACGTATAGGAGGATTAGGAGGAACTTAATAGAGGACCATGGGGGAGAAGAAGGAGGGAAATAGTGGGGGAAAGGGAGAGAGGCAAACCATGAGAGACTCTTGAATGCTGAGAACAAACTGAGGACTGATGGATGTGGGGGGGAGGGGGGAGATGGGCATGGAGGAGGGCACTTGTGCAGATGAGCACTGGGTGTTATATGGAAACCAACTTGACAATAAACTATTTGTAAAAAATAAAATAAAATAAAATAGAAAATAAATAAATAAAATAAAACATATGGGAGGGTAAGTGGATGGGGCGAAAGATGAAATAGGTGAAGGGGATTAAGGGTATACCTATCTATGATGAGCACTGAGTAACAATGTATAGAATTGTTGAATCACCATATTGTACACCCGAAAATAATATAACACTGTATGTTCACTATACTGGAATTAAAATTTTAAAAACTAAAATAAAAGAATGAAAGAGTAGTGGTAAAATAAAATAAAATAATTATTGTTATTAATTGATCTAACATAACAACATATAACAGATAACACTTTGTTCAAAATAATACAACAATGTATTTGATTTTGTATATATACTTAAGCATATATATACTTATATGTAAGTGAATTGTAGATATATATGTATATATTTATAATTTCTTATATATAGATTAATATAATGTACTATATGAGGGGCAGGAGGAAGAAATTAGGATTATTTTGTTATAAGGTATTCCTACAACACATGAAGTGGTGTAATGCTATTTGCAAGTGGACTTGGGTAAGTTGTAAATGTATATTGCAAGTTATAGAGCAATCACAAAAATGATAAAAAAGTATATCCAATATGCTAAAAACTTGAATCATATAAAAGGCTCAATTGAAATCAAAAATGACAGAAAAAAAGTAGAATACAAAATTTCCATTAAAAAGGCAAAAAATAGAAAAATATAACATATATGGTAGCTATCTATCCAACTATATCAATATTCACTTTGAACTTAATAATTTAAATGCACAAATTAAAATACTGAGATTGTCTGAGTGGATCAAAGCCCAAGATCTAACTATATGTTGCTTAGAAGAAACCCACATTAAAGATGAATATGCATATAGGGACACCTGGGTGTCTTAGTTGGTTGAACGTCAACTTTGTCTCAGGTAATGATCTCATGGTTCATGGGTTCCAGTGCCAGGTCAGACTCTGCACTGACAGTATGGAGCCTCTTAGGGATTCTCTGTCTTCTCTCCCCTCTTTCTGATCCTCTCCCACTTGCACTCTCTCTTTCTCTCCCAAATAAATAAACAAAAACTTTAAAAATAAACAAAAATACACATATAGATTAAAAGTAAATAAATGGACAAAAATATACCATGAAAACATCAATGAAAGGAAAATAAGATTAACTATATTAGTTAACAATTAATGATTTTAATTTCAGACAAAGAAGACTAAATGTATACACCAGCAAGAGTGCATCAAGCTATGTGATCTAAAAGCTGGAAGAATTTCAAAGAGAAATAGGTAAAACTACTATCATAGTTGGAGACTTCAACACACATTTGTCAGAAATGAACAGACCTGACAGGTAGATAATAAGTAAAGGCGGAGATGAATTCAACAATGCATGAATCAACTGGATATAATTGACATCTATACACCACTTCATTCAACAACAACAGATAAAGATCTAGGTATGGGGCGCCTGGGTGGCTTAGTCGGTTAAGCGTCCGACTTTTGCTTAAGTCATGATCTCACGGTTCGTGGGTTCGAGCCCCACGTCGGGCTCTGTGCTGACTGCCAGCTCGGAGCCTGGAGCCCATTTCAGTCTGTGACTCCCTCTCTCTCTGACCCTCCCCTGTTCACGCTGTCTGTCTCTCTCTTTCCTAGAAATAAATAAAAACATTAAAAAAAAATCTAGGCTTACACAGAGCATTCTCCAAGATAGTCCATATTCTGGGCTATAAAACACAGCTTAACAAAATTAAAATAATAGTATAAAGGTCTGTCCTCAGACAATAATAGAATTAAATTAGAAATTGATAACAGAAAAATTGCTGAAAAATCCTGAAATACATGAAGATTAAACATCACATTTTAAATGAAAATGAGGCCAAAGAATAAACCTGAAGTTTAATTAGAAAATATTTTGAAATAAACATTAAAACGTAACTTATCAAAATTTATGGGATGCAGCAAAATCAGTTCTTAGAGGAAAATTTATAGCATTTAACGCATATATTAGAAAGGAAAAAAGGCTTAAAATATCGATTCTTAGTTTCTACCTTAAGAAACTAAAAAAGAAAAAAGAAAGAAAAAAGAACAGCAAATTAAATTCAAAGTAGGTAAAGGAAAAAAGAACAAAACTTAGAGCAGAAGTCAGTAATACTGAAAGAAAGAAATCAATAATGAAAATCAATAAAGTTGAAAGCTGTTGTTTTGAAAACAATAATCTATTGTTATGCTCATTTCTTAGCATAAGAACCGAAGGACCTGTTGAGGGCAGCTAACTTAAATGTTGTTTTTTGCTATGCTTTAACATAATCTCCACGCCCCTGCATTTGTGCAACTGCCCTTCATGAACTAAGCAGCACAACCACAGCACTGCAAGACCCTCCCCCAGAGAGAGGATCAACACGCGTCCACACAGCACCACATCCCTAAAAATTGGAGTTTTGAAACACAACCAGCATACCTGAGTTAAAACACAGAGGCAATGCACTGCTGAGAGGGCAGACAGCTCAGACACAGACAGGGTGCAGTCAGAGACGTGAGGGATGCCTAAGACACATGAAGGGAAATTGTTCCATTTTTTGGTGAGGATTCCTTGAACAGCACTGAACACAGATACACTTATCCTGAGAAAAGAGAGTGGGTTGGTGTCATTTCCCTCTCTCCCCATCAGCACAGACTGACTTCAGTGAGCAGCAAAACACCTACAGCAGAGGCGTTGGCCACTTACACCAAGCCTATCCCCCTGCACCATTCATGCACATCTTTATTAGGGCAAGATGGCCTGAGAACAAACACAGCAGGCCCCTTACTTGAAGATAGCACAAACCCTTTGCAGGAACCAAGTCTACGGATCATAGAGTGATACAGCTCTAGGGTAAATAGGATCTAGCCTCTTTTAACAAGCAAACCAAAATACACCTAGTTAAAACTTGCCACTGAGTGGATAAGGTCCAAATACTCCCAACTGTAGGCAAGTAGAAACTCCACAGAGGACTGACCTGAGGGAAAGAGCAGTCAAAATACAACTGCAGAATGCATGCCCTAAAACACTTCCAGAAGCACAAAGCTCTTTACAGTCTATGACATCTTCTTAATATAGCCATTACTCTCAAAAGCAGGAAACATAAAGAGCTTTCTTAACACACAGAAGACAGAGACCTAGACAAAATGCCAAGATGAAAGAATTCATCCCAAACAAATAACAAGAAAAGGTCATGGCCAGGGATCTAATTAAAACAGATATAAGTAATATGCTTGATCCAGAATTTAAATAATAATCATAAGGCTAGTAGCTTGGATTGATAAAAGCATAGAAGACACCAGAAAGTCCCTTATTGCAGATATGAAATACCTGACTACTGGTCAGGCTGAAAAAAATAATACTATAACTCTGGTGCAACACCAATTGGATATAATGGCCACCGTATGGAAGGAGCAAAGGAACTATTCAGTGATATAGAAGAAACAATTGTGGAAAATAATGAATCTGAAAAGATGAGAGAAAAGAAAATAATGGATCCTAAAAATAGACTTAGGGACCTCAGTTGACTTAGTGAGTCTATAAAGCATAGTAACATTCTTACCATAGGAGAAGAAGACAAAGACGAAGACGAGAAGAAGAAGAAGAAAAGAAGAAGAAGAAGAAGAAGAAGAAGAAGAAGAAGAAGAAGAAGAAGAAGAGGAAGAGAAAGAGGAAGAGGAAAAGAGGGAAGAAAGTTTATTTAAGCAAATTATAGCTGAAAACTTCCCTAATCTGGGGAAGGAAACAGGCATCCAAATCCAGGAAACACAGAGAACTCCCATCAAAATAAGCAAAAGCAGGCCACTACCAAGACATACCATAGTAAATTAGAAAAATACACACATAGGAAAGAATCCTGAAAGGAGTGAGGGAAAAGAAATCCATAAATTACAAGAGAAAACAAATAAGTTTAGTAGAAGATCTCTCCACAGAAAAACGGCATCCCAGAAAGAAATGGCATAATATATTCAATGTGCTGAATGGGAAAAATATACAGCCAACAAGAAAATTTTATCCATTAAGTCTGTAATTCAGAATAGAAGAAGAGTTTCCAAGATGAGCAAAAAGAAAGGAGTTTGTAGCCACTAAACCAGCCCTGAAAAAAATATTGAAGAGGACTCTGAGTGGGAAATTAAGACCAAAAGCTATAAAGACTGGTAAGGAACAGAGGAAATCTCCAGAAACACCAACTTAACAGGTGATATAGCGGCACAAAATTCATATCTGTCAATAATTATTTAGAATGTAAATGGACTACGGGCACCTGAATGGCCCAGTCGGTTAACCTTCCGACTTTGGCTCAGGTCATGATCTCCCAGTTCTTAGTTTCCAGTCCCGAGTCGGGCTCTGTGCTGTCATTTGGAGCTTGCTTCAGATTCTGTGTCTCCCTCTCTCTCTGCGCTTTCCCTGATCTCACTCTGTCTCTCTTCCTCTCAAAAATAAATAAACATAGGGAAGCTTGGGTGGCTCAGTCAGTTAAGCGTCTGACTTCAGCTCAGGTCATGATCTCCTGGTTTGTGGGTTTGAGCCCTGTGTCATGCTTTGTGCTGACAAACTCAGGATTTGTGTCTCCCTCTCTCTCTGCCCCTCTCCCGCTTGTACTCTGTCTCTCTCAAAAATAAACATTAAAAAATTAAATAAATAAATGAACATTAAAAAAAAGAATGTAAATGGACTAAATCCCCTATCAAAACAAAGGGTATAAGAATAGATTAAAAGATGGGGCGCCTGGGTGGCTTAGTCGGTTAAGCGTCCGACTTTCACTTAGGTCATGATCTCGCGGTGTGTGGGTTTGAGCCCCGCGTCAGGCTCTGTGCTGATTGCCAGCTCAGAGCCAGGAGCCTATTTCAGTCTGTGACTCCCTCTCTCTCTGACCCTCCCCTGTACACGCTGTCTCGCTCTCTCTCTCTCCTAGAAATTAATAAAACATTTAAAAAAAAAAAGAATAGATTAAAAGAATAAGACCTATCTATCTGGTGCCAAGGGACTCATTTTAGAACTAAAGACATCTAAAGACTGAAAATGGGGAAATGAGGAACCATCTATTATGCTAATTAACATCAAAAGAAAGCTGGAGCAGTCATATTTATGTCCAACAAACTATATTTTAAACCACAGACGGTACCAAGTGATGAAAAGCACTATATCATAACTAAGGGGTCTATCCAACAAGTAGATCCTACAATTATAAATATTTATGCCCCAACTTGAAACACTCCAATATATAAATCAATTTATAACAACCATAAAGAAACTCATTGATAATAATACAATAATAGTAGGGCACTATTTATAGCAATGGACAAATCATCTAAGTAGAAAACCCACAAAGACATAATGGCTTTGAATGACACACCAGATGAACTTAATGGATATATTCAGAACATTCGATCTCAAAGCATAAGAATACACATATTTTTAAAGTGTAAATGACACATTCTTCAGAATACATCACCTACCAGGTCACAAATCAGGCCTCAGCAAACACAAAATGACTGAGAACTTACCACGCAACTTTTCTGACCATAACACTATGAAACATGAAGTCATCTGCAAGAAAAACTTTGGAAAGACCACCAATATATAGAGGTTAAAAACATCCTACTAAAGGATGAATGGGTTATCTAGGAAATTAAATAAGAAATTAATTTTAAAAATACAATACATGGAAGCAAATTAAAATGAAAGCACGACAGTCTAAAAACTTTGAGATGTAGCAAAGGAAGTCATAAGAGGGAATTATATAGGAGTACAGTCTTACCTCAAGAAGGGAGAAAAGTCTCAGATACACAACCTAACCTTACATCTAAAGGAGCTACAACAAACAACATCAAATAAAGTCTAAAACCAGCAGAAGAGAAACAATAAAGATAAGAGCAGAAATAAATGATATAGAAACAAACTAAAAACAATAGAAGAGATCAATAAAACTAGGAACTGGTCCTTTAAAAGACTTAATAAAAATTTTTTAACCCCCAGACAGACCAAAAAGAAAAGAGAAAGGACCCAAATAAACAAATTCATGAATGTAAGAGGAGAGATTACAACCAACACTACAGAAATTGTAAGGGAATATTATGAGAAAATTACATGTTGACAAACTGGGCAACTTGGAAGAAATGGATACATTCCTAGAAACATAAACTACAAAAACTGAAACAGTAAGAAATAGCAAACTTGAGCAGATCCATAACCAGCAAAGAAATTGAATCAGTAATAAAAAAAATGTCCCAACAAACAAAATTCCAAAGCCAGGTGGCTTCAAGGAATTATACCAAACACTTAAAGAACAGTTAATACCTATTGTTCTCAAACTTTTCCAAGCAATAGAAATGGAATGAAAACTTCCGAACTTCTTCTACAAGGCCAGCATTGCCTTGATTCCAAAATCAGACAAAAATCCCACTAAACAGGAGATTATTGGCCAATAACCCTCATAAGCACAGATGCAAAAACTCTCAACAAGATAGTAGCAAATTGAATCCAACAGTACATAAAAGGAATGGTTCACCAAGATCAAGTGAGATTTATTCCTGAGCTTCAGGTGTGTTTCAATATTCACAAATCAATCAATGTGATACAGCACAGTAACAAAAGAAAGAATAGGAATTATATGATCCTCTCGAAGTATACAGAAAAAGCATTTGATGAAATACAGCATCCATTCTTGATTTAAAAAAAAAAAACCTCAACAAAGTATGTATATATGGAACATAACTCAACACTGTAAAAGCCATATATGAAAGGCAGACCTTTAAAATAATAATCAATGTAGAAAAGTGAGATCTTTTCCTCTATAGTCAAGAACAAGACTGGGACGCCTGGGTGGCTCAGTTGGTTAAGCATCCTACTTTCGCTCATATCATGATCTCATGATTCATGGGTTTGAGCCCCGCATCGGGTTCTGTGCTGGCATCTCAGAGCCTGGAGCCTGTTTCAGATTCTGTGTCTCCCTCTCTCTCTGCTCCTCCCGTGCTCATGCTCTGTCTCTGTGTCAAAAATAAATATTGTAAAAATGTTTATACTACCCAAAGCTATCTATATATTTAATGTAATCATTATCAAAATGATAAACTATTTTAAAAATGTTTTAAAAAGAACAAGACAGGGATGTTCCATCTCGTCATTGCTAATTAACATATTACTGGATGTTCTAGCCTCAACAATCAGCCAACAGAAAGAAATGAATGGCATTCATATTGGCAAGCAAGAAATCAAGCATTCACTATTTGCAGATGAAATGATATATCTATTATGAAGCAGCAGAAAGCTATATGAAGGAATCAATCCCAGTTATAATTGCATCAAAAACCATAAGATACTGGGAATAAAACTACCCAAATAAGTAAAAGATCTATACTTTGAAAACTTTAGAAAAGTTATGAAAAGAATTATGGATGTGACACAAATAGAAAAATATTCCATATTCATGGATTACAAGAACAAATATTGTAAAAATGTTTATACTGCCCAAAGCTATCTAAATATTTAATGCAATCATTATCAAAATACCACCAGGATTTTTCACTGAGTTAGAGCAAACAATTCTTTTTTTTTTTTTAAATAGTTTATTATCATGTTAGTTTCCACATAACACCCAGTGCTCATCCCCACAAGTGTCCTCCTCCATGCCCATCCCCCCTCCCACCCACATCCATCAGTCCTCAGTTTTTGTCAGCATTCAAGAGTCTCTCATGGTTTGTCTCTCTCCCTTTCCCCCACCATTTCCACCCTTCTTCTCCCCCTTGTTCCTCCGTCAAGTTCCTCCTAATCCTCCTATACTTGCAAACATATGATATTTGTCCTTCTCTGCCTGACTTATTTCGCTCAGCATAACACCCTCAAGGTCCATCCATGTTGCTCCACATGGCCAGATTTCATTCTTTCTCATTGCCATGTAGTATTCCATGGTATAGATAAAGCACATCTTCTTGATCCATTCGTCCGTTGATGGACACTTAGGCTCTTTCCATGTTTTGGCTATTGTTAAGAGTGCTGCTATGAACATTGGGGTACACGTGCTCCTATGCATCAGCATTTCTGTATCCCTGGGGTAAATTCCTAGCAGTGCTATTGCTGGGTCATAGGGGAGTTCTATTGTTAGTTTCCTGAGGAACCTCCACACTGTTAACAGCACAAGAAACGATAGATTTTGGTGAGTATGTAGAAAAAGGGTAAGTCTCTTACACTGTTCGTGGGAATCCCAATAGGTACAGCCACCTGGAAAATAGTATGGAGGTTCCTCAAAAAGTGAAAAATAGAACCACCCAATGACCAAGCAATGACACTACTAAGTGTTTACCAAAGGATACCAAAATATTGATTTGGAGGGGCACATGCACCCCAATATTTATAGCATCAAAAATAACCAAACTATGGAAAGAGCCCAAATGTCCATCAACTAATGAATGGATAAAGAAGGTGTGATATATATGTATATATCTATATCTATATCTATATCTATATCTATATCTATATCTATATGGAAAATTTCCCCAAATACAAAAATGCTAATTCAAAAGTATACATCCATCCCAATGTTTATGGCAATATTATCTACAATAGCCAGACTATGGAAACATCCCAAATGTCAATTGACTGATGAATAGATAAAGGAGAAATGTAATATATATATATTCCATTATATATATTATTCAGTCATCAAAAAATGATATCTTGCCTCTTGCAGCAATGTGGATGGAGCTAGAGTGTAACGTGCTAAGTGAAATATGTCAGTCAGAGAAAGACAAAGACCATATGATTCACTTTTATGTGGAATTTAAGAAATAAAGTTGGGGACACCTGTGTGGCTCAGTCCGGTGATTGTCCAACTTCAGCTCAGGTCATGATCTCATGATTAGTTGATTTGAGCCCCACATTGTGCTTGCAGCTGTCAGTCTGTCAGCACAGAGCCCACTTCAGATCTTCTGTCCCCCTCTCTCTGCCTCTACCTTGCTTGCACTCTCAAAAATAAACAAACATTTAAAAAGAATAAACATCCCCACCAACAGAGTAGGATGGTGCCCTTTTCTCCACATCCTCGCCAGCATCTATAGTCTCCTGATTTGTTCATTCTAGCCACTCTGACCTACATGAGGTGGTATCTCAGTGTGGTTTTGATTTGTATTTCCCTGATGAGGAGGGATGCTGAGCATCATTTCATGTGTCTGTTGGCCATCTGGATGTCCTCTTTGGAGAAGTGTCTGTTCATATTTTTGCCCATTTCTTCGCTGGGTTGTTTGTTTTTCAGGTGTGGAGTTTGGTGACTTCCTTATAGATTTTGGATATTAACCCTTTATTTGATATGTCATTTACAACTATCTTTTCCCATTCCGTCATTTGCCTATTATTTTTATGGATTGTTTCCTTTGCCATGCAGCAGTTTTTTATCTTTTTTTTTATTTTTTAATGTTTTTTATTTATTTCTAGGAGAGAGAGTGAAACAGCGTGAGCAGGGGAGGGTTGGAGAGAGAAGGAGTCACAGACTGACACAGGCTCCAGGCTCTGAGCTGGCAGTCCGCACAGAGCCTGACGCGGGGCTCGAACCCACTAACCGCGAGATCATGACCTAAGCGAAAATCGAACGCTTAACCGACTAAGCCACCCAGGCGCCCCCAGAAGCTTTTTATCTTGATGAGGTCCTAATAGTTCATGTTTGCTCTTGATTCCCTTGCCTTTGGGGATGTGTCAAATAAGAAATTCCTCTGCTTGAGGTCAAGGTGTTTGTTTCCTGCTTTCTCCTCTAGGGTTTTGATGGTTTCCTGTTTCACATTCAGGTCCTTTATCCATTTTGAGTTTATTTTTGTGTATGGTGTGAGAAAATGGTCTAATTTCATTCTTCTGCATGTTGCTGTCCAGTTCTCCCAGCACCATCTGGTAGAGGCTATCTTTTTTTCCATTGGATACTTTTTCCCGCTTTGTCAAAGATTAGTTGACCATACATTCGTGGGACCAATTCTGAGTTCTCTATTCTATTCCATTGGTCTATGGGTCTGTTTTTGTTCCAATATCATAGTGTCTTGATGATTACAGCTTTGTCGTAGAGGCTAAAGTGTAGGACTGTGATTTCTCCCATTTTGGTTTTCTTCTTCAGTACTATTTTGGATATTTGGGGTCTTTCGTGGTTCCATACAAATTTGAGGATAGTTTGTTCTAGTTGTGAGAAGAATGCTGGTGTGATTTTGATTGGGATTGCATTGAATATGTAGACTGCTTTGGGTAGTAATGACATTTTAACTATATTTATTCTTATGAACCTTTAGCATGGAATGTTTTTCCATTTCTTTGTGTCTTCTTCAATTTCCTTCATAAGTTTTCTATAGTTTTCAGCATAGAGATCTCTAGTATCCTTGGTTAGGTTTATTCCTAGGTATTTTATTTTTATTTATTTTTTGTGTGTGTGCAGTTGTGAATGGGATCAGTTTCTTGATTTCTCTTTCTGTTGCTTCATTATTGGTATATAGAAGTGCAACGGATTTCTGGGGCTCCCGGGTGACTTAGTCGGTTGAGCGTCCGACTTTAGCTCAAGTCATGATCTCGCCGTTCGTGGATTCGAGCCCCGTGTCTGGCTCTGTGCTGACTGCCAGCTCAGAGCCTGAAGCCTGTTTCAGTCTGTGACTCCCTCTCTCTCTGACCCTCCCCTGCTCACGCTGTCTCTCTCTCCTGGAAATAAATAAAACATTAAAAAAAACTTATAAAAAAAAAGAAGTGCAACGGATTTCTTTACATTGATTTTGTATCCTGCAACATTGCTGAATTCATGGATCATTTCTAGTAGGCTTCTAATGGAGTCTCTCGGGTTTTGTATGTAGAGTATCATGTCGTCTGCGAAATGTGAAAGTTTGATTTCTTCTTTACCAATTCTGAAGCTTTTTATTTCCTTTTGTTGTCTGATTGCTGATGTTAGGACTTCCAGCACTATGTTAAACAGTAGTGGTGAGAGTGGACATCCCTGTTGCGTTCCTGATTTCAGGGGAAAAGTTCTCAGTTTTTCTCCATTGAGGATGATGTTAGTGTCTATTATTGAAATGTTTGTTAATGTTTTCCTGTGAAGCTATCTGGCCCAGGACCTTTGTGGGTTGGAAGTTTTTTTGATTACTGATTCAATATTGTTGTTATTAATTGATTTGTTCAAATTTTCTATTTTTCTTTCCTGGGAAAGCTATATGTTTCTAAGATTTTCTCCATTTCTTCTAGGTTGTCGAATTCATTAGCAAATAACCTTTCATAATACTCCTTTATATTATTTTTTAAAATTTATTTAGTTTGATAGAGCGTGCATAAGTGGGAAAGGCAAGAGAGAAAGGAAGAGAGAGAGAATCCAAGCAGGTTCCACACTGTCAGAACAGAGCTCTATGTGGGACTCAAACTCAAAAACCTCAAGATCATGACCTGAAATGCAATCAAATTAGATGTTTGACTGGGCCACCCAGGCGCTCTATCATAATATCCTTTTTTAGTTCTTTGTATTTCTGTCATGTCATTTGTTATATCACCTCATTTTATGATGTTGTTTATTTGAGTCTTCTCTCTCTCTTTATGAATCCGAGTCTAATGCTTATGAATTTTGTTGATCTTTTCCAAGAACCACCTTCTGGTTTTGTGAATATATTCTATCAGTTTTGGTGTGTTTTTTTTTTTTTTGGGGGGGTCTCTATTTCATTTGTTTGTATTCTAATCTCTATTATTTCCTTTCTACTATTTTGTTGGGGTTTTGTTTCTCTGCTTTTCTAGCTTTCTTAGATATAAATTAACTTTCTTACTAGATTTTTCTTGATTCTTGAAGTAAGCCTGTAATTCTATAATCCTCTTTTTTAGAACTTCTTTTGCAGCATCATTTTTATTTGTCTATATGTATGCTTTGTTTTTTTCCGTTTTTATTTCTTGGTTGATAGATTCATTGTTTAGTATCATACTCTTTAGCCTCCATGTGTTCCTTTTTCTTTCCTGATTTTTTTCTTGTGACTGATTTTTAGTTTTACAATGCTGTGGTTGTAAAAAAAAATGTATGATCTCAACTTTCTTGAATTTATTGAGATTTACTTTGTGGCTTAACATTTATGGTATTATTTTTTTAAGTTTATTTATTTGATATGGAGAGAGTGCATGAGTGAGGAGGGGCAGAGAGAGAAGGAGAGAGAGAATCCCAAGCAGGCTTCATGCTGTTAGCATGGAGACCAGTGTGGGACTCAATCCAATGAACCATGAGCTCATGACCGGAGCTGAAATCAACAGTCAGATGCTTAAGCAACTGAACCACACAGGCATCCCTATATTAATCTATTTTAAAGAAAGTTGCATGTACACTTGAAAAGAATGTGTATTTCACTGTTTTCAGATGGAATGCTCTGAGTATAACTTTTATGTCTGTCTGGTCCAGTATGTCATTCAAAACCATTGTTTTGCTATTGTTTTTCTGTCTAGATGATCTATTCATTCATGTAAGTGGACATTAAAATCCCCTACTATTACTGTATTGCTTTTCTATTTCTTCTTTTGTATCCGTTAATAGTTGCTTTACGTATTTAGATTCCTCCATGTTGGGTGCATAAATATCTACAATTGTATCTTCTTGTTGGATTGTTCCCTTTATCATTATATATTGTGTTTATCTGTCTCTTGTTACAATCTTCGTTTTAAAGTCTATTTTGTCCAATATAATTATTGCTACTTCACCTTTTTTTTGACTTCCATTTCCATGATAAATATTTCTACATTCTTTCACTTTCAATCTATATGTGTGATTAACTTTGACATAAGTCTCCTGTAGATAGTATATTGCTGGGTTTTACTATTTTATCCATTAAGTCACTTTATGTACTTGGATTGAAACCCTTAGTCCATTTATATTTAAAGTAATTATCAGTAAGGATATACTTACTGCTCTTTTTGTTACTTCTTTTTGTAGTTCTTCTCTGTTTCTATCTTCTCTTTTTCTTTGTGGTTTGGCTGCTTGTGTTAGTGATATGCTTGAATTCCTTTCAATTACTTTTTGTGTGTATGCATTGTAATTTTTTTGATTTGTAGGTACCATTAAGTTTATATATAACAGTTTATTCATATATCAGTATATATGAAGTTGATGGTCCCTTAAATTTGATCCCATTCTAAAAGCACTAAATTTTTACTCTCCCCATGTTTTATGTATATGATATCATATTTAAATTTTTTATTATGTGCCTTCTTGACCTATTTTTATAGATATAATTGATTTTAATATTTTTGTACTTTAGCATCCATACTGCTGTACAAGTGATTAATCATTTTTTTCCCGTCATTCAGCTTTATTTTAAGTGCTGGTATTTAGTTCCCCAAGAGCTGCAGGAGTGATAGTCGACCACCTGACTGAGGCCCCTTGGGGACTCAATTGTTTAATTATATTTGTATTTCACTGTCAATCTATTCTTTTCCTTTCATACTTTTATTACTCCTGATTATGGCTTTTTTTTTTTTCCCATTCAAGGAATTCCCTTTAACATTTACTGTAATGCTGTATTAGTGATTAACTCCTTTAACTTTTGAACTTTTGCTTATCTGGGAAATTGTTTATGTCTTGTATGCTGAATGATAATTTTCTCAGTATGATATCCTTGGTTGCACGGTTGTGTTTTTTTTTTCCTCTCCATTCAATACTTTGAATATATCTTCCTCTACCATCTGGACTGCAACATTTTCTTTGAAAAATGAGTTGATAGCATTATGGGGTTTCCTTTTATGTAACTGTTTTCTTTTTTCTTGCTGCCTTTAAATTTCTTTATTTAATCACTACTATTTTTGCCATTTTAATTATTGTGTGATTTGGTGTGGACCTCCAAGTGTTGATTTTGTTGGGGATTCTCTATCCTTCCTCAATCTGGAATTCTGTTTCCTTCCTCAAAGAAGTTTCAAGCTATTATTTCTTCAAATTCATTCCCTGCCTCCTTTTCTCTCCTCTTCTGGGATCTCTATAATGCAAATGTTATTATGCTTGATCATGTCATTTAGTTACCTTAACTTATCTCATTTCTTATCATTCCTTTTGCTGTTCAGCTTGGTTGCTTTCCATTACTCTGTCTTACAATTCCCTGATATGTTCTTCTGCTTTCTGTAATCTGCTACTGATTCCCTCCCATTTATTTTTAATTTCAGTTATTGAGCTTTTCATCTCTGATTGTTTTTTTAATATATTCTATCTCTTTGTTGAAGATCTCACTGAGATCCTGATTACTACAAGTGATAAATTTGAATTCTTGGGGTGCCTTGGTGGCTCACTTGATTAGGCGTCTGACTTCATTTGGCTCAGGTCATGATCTCGTGGTCTTTGAGTTCGAGCCACACATCCGGCTCTGTGCTGACAGCTCAGAGCCTGGAGACTGCTTTGGATTCTGTATCCTTTCTCTCTCTCTCCCTGCCCCCTCCCAATGGTGCTCTGTCTCACTCTGTCTTTTTCTGTCTCTCAAAAATAAATGATAAAAAATTTCAAAAAATTTTTTGAATTCTTTATCATATATATTGCTTATCTCAATTTCATTGAGTGTGTGTGTGTGTGTGTGTGTGTGTGTGTGTCCAGTTTTTCATTTGGGACATATCCATCTGTATCCCTCTGTCTCATTTTGTCTAAATTTCTGTGTTTGTTTCTATATATTAAGAAAGTCAGCTCTTATCCCGATCCTGATATAGTGGCTTTATGAAGAAGAGGTCTTGTGGTGCTCTGTAGTGTAATATCCCTTTTTCATAAGGACTAGACATTTCAGATTTATCTCCTATGTGGGTTGTTATTCACCCTACTATTGTGTCTGAGCTGTGTTTGCCTTCAATTTAGTTTGCTGTAATCGTTCACACTGCACGTTGTATGAAAGATTTGATCCTTGGATTGTGAAGGATCCTGTAGTTGGATTGTTTCAACAGTCAGATAAGCTGCTTGTTTTCAGGCTTTCTGCTGAGGATGCATTTGCACCAAACTGCACAAAGTTTTTCCTGTGTTTTTGTTTGTAGGAGGTTTTTGTTGGTGATCAAGGCCAGTTGTCAGATAAAATAACCTGGTCCTAGTTTGTCTACTGGGGCTTCAGATGCACTGATTGTCAGGGCACCCTCTCTGCACTGCCAGTTATAAGCTTTAGCTGCTGGTATTTTGAGTGCACTGGTGTGTGTGGTTAATTTACTCTTTCCTCAGGTCAGAAGTCACTTTGGAGTGGTGGTGGTCCCTGCTGGGGCTTCTTCAAAATTGTGCTGTGGCAGGAGCCACATTGGAGGGCATCAGCCAAAATGCAGCAAACTAGATGAGGTGGACCTACAGGAAAATCCCTGGGAAGAACATGAGGTAGTAGCAAGGTAAATGGATACTGTTCATGCTACTTCCTCCATGAGTCTGGCTATCTAGGCTTGAGGAAAAGGAGGGAAATGGAGCTTGCCAACTTTTTTGTTCTTGTAGTCTTTTAAAGATCCTTGTTTCTCCACTGTACATTCTGAGATTAGTAAATAAGTATTCATGTATACTCCAGGCACTTTTCATACTGTTGCTTTTATACTGTATCTCTTTATTTTATTGTGTCTGTTTCATAGTGAGGACTCAATTTCATATTACCTTCTGACTCTTCATAGAGCTATACCTATTGATATTTTCTCTAAATTTTATTTAAATACAAGTTAGTCAACATAAAGTGTAATATTTATGTGATTATTTATAATTTAGTGATTCATTACTTACAACATCTAGTGCTCATCACAAGCGCCTTCCTTAATACCTATCACTTATTTACCCCACCCATAGACATTCTTACTTTCCCTCACATAGCTATCAGTTTTTTTTCTCTATAGTTAAGAGTCTGTTTCCTGGTTTGACTGTCTTTTAGTCCCTCCATGTTCATTTGTTTAGTTTCTTAAATTCCACATATGGGGGAGAAGCCAAGATGGTGGAACAACATGAAAGTTTTTGTGTCTCCTGTCACTGAAATGCAGCCAGATCAACACTAATTCATTTTGCATACCTAGAAAACTGATCTGAGGATAAACACAACAATCTGCATAACCTGAACCACAGAACTCAATAAGTACACAATGTGGAGAGGTGAACTGGGGGAGAGAGAAGCCACAGAGGGCAGGGAGTTGTTTTGACTTGTGGAGAGAGGACAGAGACAGAGTGAGAGTACGGGAAAAGCAGTTCCCCCAATAAGCAATTGGAGAGAAAGTGGATAAGTACAAACTGCCATAGGAACTGAAGAAAAAAAGGGGAAGAAAAGATAAAGAAGAGGATTAAAATTCCACCAAGACTATAAACAGTGGGAGGACAGAGTCTGAGGCTCCACAGCTCAATACTTGGTGTGCTTTTGTCAGAAGGGTGAATCCCCAAGAGAAGACAGTGAGGTCCAAGGGGTCCACGGGCCACACAGGGAGTGGCAGTTGCCCTGCGGGGAGGACTTTTTGTAGAGGCTGTGTGAAAACCCCAAAGGGAAAGGTCCCAGCAGACCCTGGAGAGCAACCACATTCAGTGGTGTTGGAACAAATAAATTAAGGGGGAAGCCCGGCACTAGATGTGTGTTGTGATTTTCCATCAACCCTGAAGCACTGCTGCTACAAGATCTCCTGAACTTTTTCTGGGGTGGGCAGGAACCCAGTCACAGTCTCTAGGCACTGGCAGCAGTATGATCTCAGGAATATTCCTGGGGACAGGCTGGCATCCGGCCATTGCTCAGAGAGACCCTCCCCCAGAGGATCTGAGTGGGTAAAAGCCACAGTTCCTCAGAAAGAAGGGGTTGGAGAGAGGGGCTACATGGCAAAGAAGTAGGGGGATCTGACTCTCAAACAAAGCGATGTTGAGGCCAAAGGATTTTGAACCCCAAGAGTCCAGAAAGAAAAGAGGCAGAGTTGCTTGCACGGACCCACCAGGACAACCTGATGGGCCATAGGTGGGGCTCTTCAGGGAACAGACAGTGCAACAACAGTGGAAGCAGTAACTGCCTACACCAAACCATGCCCTTCTAAACCTGGTAACTGCATACCTACTAGAGTGGGTTTGACGCTGATGAACCAGAAAGCCGCTCCTCCAGACAAGCACTGTTGCACTGTCTGGTTTAATTCTCAGACATGTCTTATTATAGAGATATATTCTTCCTTCCTTTTCGTCTTCTTATCTCTTCCTTCCTCTAATCTGGTTACTCTGGTTGCTGGTCTAAGGAGACATATTTAATCCATTCTCTTGATACCTGTTCTACACCTCCTTTCTTTTTTTACTTTCTCTCTCTCTCTCTGGATTAAGCCATATGGTTTCTCTGTCTGGGCAATTTTATCATACCTCCATTTTACCCACTTCCTTCTTGATTTTCCTTTCTCTCTCTCTCTGGAGTAAGCCCTACAGTTTCTTTGATCGATTTTATTTTCTATTCTTTTCCCCCTCCCACTTCTTTATTTTTGTTTCTCTTTCTCTGGATTAAGACATATAGTTTCTCTGCCTGGACAACTTTGTCTTCTTTTCTTTTCCCCTGCCTCCTTCTTTATTTTATTTTCTCTCTCTCTGGATTAGGCTTGTAGTTTTTCTGCCTGGTCAATTTTTATTTTTATTTTTTTCCCACACCTGTCACTTCTTTCTTTGTATGGGATAAGACCTCTTACATCAGCACTGCCTTCATCCTGTTGCTTACTTACAGCGGGAGGTTCTGGTGTGTGCGTGTGTGTGTGTGTGTGTGTGTGTGTGTGTTTGGTGTGTGTGTTTGTTTTCTGTTGGTTTGTCTATTTGTTTTCATTTCCAGGGCTGCTTCAATGAAGAAAATAAAGAACACCAGGTGGAGGGTCCAAAACATCACTACGAGTAGGGAGATAAAGTAACCAAAGTCACCACAACAGAGAGGAAATAACACACTCCAAAAAACAATGCCTGAAAGGCCAGACCCTGGAGAGTGTTTGCCCCCTCTTTAATATAGTAGTGGATGCAGGAGTAGGGGACATAACAAACTTTTTTTTTTTTTTTTTTTTGGGACATAACAAACTTTTAAAACCCATAAAGGACATAAAAATAGCCAAAATGATGAAACAAAAGAAATCTTCTCAAAAGAAAATCCAGTAATAAATGACAACTAAAGAAGTGATCAAAACAGATATGAACAATATAACTGAACAAGAATTATAGCAATAGTCATAAGATTAATCGCTGGGCTTGAAAAAAGCATAGAAGACAACAGAGAATCTATTGCTGTAGAGATAAGGAACTGAAAAATAGTCACGATGAATAAAAAATGGTGTAAATGGGGTGCAAAATATACTAGAGGTGATGACAGTGAGAATTGAAGAGACAGGTGTAGAACAAGTGAAATAGAAGATACAATTATGGGAAAAGATTTTTTTATTAGAAAAAGAGAGATAAAAACTTCTGGATCACAAGTGGAGAATTAGAAAACTAAGTGATTCAAAGAACTGGAACAATATCTGTATTGTAGCAGTTCTAGAAGAAGAAGAAGAGAGAAAGGGGCCAAAGGTATACTTGAACAAATCATAGATGAGACTTCCCAAATCTGGCAAAGGAAAGAGACATTGAATTTCAGGAGGCACAGAGAACTCCCTTTACAGGTAACTTGATTCAATCTTCTGCATGGCATATTGTGAAACTGTAAAATACAAAGATAAAGAGAGAATTCTGAAAGCAGCTAGGGATAAATGGTACTTAATCTACAAGGGTAGACACATAAAGGTAGTAGCAGACTTATCTACTGAAATTTGGCAGGCTAGAAAAGAGTGGCAAGAAATTTTCAATGTGATGAACAGGTAAAATATGCAGCCGAGAATCCTTTATCCAGTAAAGTTGTCATTCAGAATAGACGGAGAGATAAAAGTTTTCCCAAGCAAACAAAAACTGAAGAAATCCATCACCACTAAACCAGCTCTACAACAGATCCTAAGGGGAAACACTATGAGGGAAATGTTGCAAAGATCATACAGGGTGAGAGGCATCACTAAGCATGAAACATACAAATAACACAATGACTCTAAATCCATGTCTTTCAATAATAACACTGAGTGTAAATGGACTAGATGTTGTAATCAAAAGACGTAGAGTATCAGAATGGATAAAAAAACAAAACACCAAGATGCATCTGTCTGCTGTGTACAAGAGATCCATTTTAGACCTGAGGTCATCTTCATATTGAAAGTGAGGGGATGGAGAACCATCTATCATGGTACTGAAAGTCAAAAGAAAGCTGGGGTAGCCATCAGACACAGCAGATTTTAAACTAAAGGCTATAACAAGAAAAGAAGCAGGACATTATATCATAATTACAGGATCTATCCATCAAGAAGAACTAACAATTTTAAAGAATTCAGGAGCAGCCAAATATATAAAACAATTAATCACAAACATAAGCAATCTCACAGGTAAGAATGTGGAAATTGCAGGAGACTTTAATACTACACTTACAACAATGGACAGATCATGTAGACAGAGCATCAATAAAGAAACAATGGCCCTGAATAACAGATGTATTTAGAACTTTTCGTCCTAAAGCAGCAGAATATACATTCTTCTCAAGTGCACATGGAACATTCTTCAAGATAGATCACACACTGGGTCAAAAAACAGTCCTCAATAAATATAAAATAATTGAGATCATACTGTGCACAAATTCAGGTCACAATGCTATGAAACTTGAAATCAACCACAGGAAAAGTTTGGAAAGCCTCCAAATGCGTGAAGGTTAAAGAATATCTTACTAAGGAATGAATTGGTCAACGAGGCAATTAAAAAAGAAATTAGGGGCGCCTGGGTGGCTTAGTCGGTTAAGCGTCCGACTTTCGCTTGGGTCACGATCTCGTGGTTCGTGGGTTCGAGCCCCGCGTCGGGCTCTGTGCTGACTGCCAGCTCAGAGCCTGGAGCCTCTTTCAGTCTGTGACTCCCTCTCTCTCTGACCCTCCCCTGCTCACGCTGTCTCTCTCTCTCTGTCTCCTAGAAATAAATAAACATTTAAAAAAAATAAAAAAGAAATTAAAGAATATATGGAAGCAAATGAAAAGGAAAATATAGCAATCCAAACCCTTTGGGATACAACAAGGGCAGTCTTAAGAAGAAAATACATTGGAATCCAAGCCTATCTGAAGAAACAAGAAAAATCCCAAATACAAAATCTAGCATCACACCTAAAAGAACTAGAGGTAGTACAGCAAAGACACCCCAAACCCAGCAGAAGAGAAATAATAAATATTAGAACAGAAAGAAACAATATAGAATTTAAAAAAAAAAAACAGTAGAAGAGATCAATGAAATGAAGAGTTGGTTTTCTGAAAATAAATAAAATTAAATGAACAAAAATGATATTCCCCTAGCCAGTCTTCTGAAAAAGAAAAGGGAGAGGACCCACATAGATAAAAATCATGAATGAATATGGACTTATCACAACCCATCCCTAAGAAATACAAGTAATTATCAAGGAGTACTATGAAAAATTATATACCAACGAACAGGACAACCTGGAAGAGATGGACAAATTCTTAAACACGCATACACTACCAAAACTCAAATGGGAAGAAATAGAAAATTTGACCAGACCTATAATTAGTGAAGAAATTGAATCAGTTATCAAAAATCTCCCAACCTGGACCAGGTTGGAGTCCTGGACCAGACGGCTTCCCTGGGTAATTCTACCAGACATTTAAAGCAGAGTTAACACCCATTTTTCTCAAGCTGTTCCAAAAAATAGAAATGGAAGGAAAACTTCTGGACTCATTCTACGAAACCAACATTAATACCTTGAGTCATAAACCAGACAGAGATATCACCAAAAAGGAGAATAACAGGCCAAACTCTTGTTGAACAAGGATGCAAAAAAATCGCAACATGATACTAGCGAGTCAAATTCAATAGCATATAAAAAGACTTATTCACCATGATCAAGTAGGATTCATTCCTGGAGAGCAGGGCTGGTTCAATATTCACAAATCAATGTGACACATCACCTTAATAAAAGAAAGGATTAGAACAATATGATCTTGTCAATAGATGCAGAACAAAGCCTTTGACAAAATACAGCATCCTTTAATAAAAAAAAAAAAAAACCCTCAAGAAAGTCGGGATAGAAGGAACATACTTAAACATGGTAAAAGCCATTAATGAAAAGCCCACATCTAATATCATCTTCAATGGGAGAAACTGAGAGCTTTCTTGCTGAGATCAGGAATACAACAGGGATGTCCACTCTCACGACTACTGTTTAACATAGTGTTGGAAGTCCTAGCCTCAGCAATCAGACAACAAAATGAAATAAAAGGCATAAAAATTGGCAAAGAAGAAGTAAAACTTTCACTTTTCACAGACAACATGATACTATACATGGAAGACATTAAAGACTTCACCAAAAGACTCCTAGAACTGATACATGAATTCAGCGATGTCACAGGGTAAAAAAATCAATGTACAGAAATCGTTTGCATTTTATATACTACTAATTATATATATAATTATATATATTAACCCATTCATCAGTTGATGATGGACATTTGGGCTCTTTCCTAATTTGGCTATTGTTGATAATGCTGCTATTAACATTGGGGGCCATGTATCCATTTGAATCAATGTTTATAGCAGCACTATCAGCAGTAGCCAAATTATGGAAAGAACCTGAATATCCATTGACTGATGAATGGATAAAGAATGTGTGTGTGTGTGTGTGTGTGTGTTTGTGTGTGTGTGTGTGTGTGTGTGTGTATAAAACACGGAATATTACTCAGTGATCAAAAAGAATGAAATTTGCCATTGGCAACAATGTGGATAAAACTAGAGTGTATTATGCAAAGCAAAGTGAGTCTGTCAGAGAAAGATAAATATCATGTGATCTCACTCATATGTGGAATATAAGAAACAAAACAGATTAACATAAAGGAGGGGAAAGAAAAATTAGATAAAAACAGAGAGGGAGGTAAACTGTAAGAGACTCTTAAATACAAAGAACAAACAGTGTTGCTAAAGAGGTGTTGCATGGGGGGATGGGCTAAATTGGTGACAGGCATTAAGGAGAGCAGTTGTTGGGATGAACACTGGGCATTTTATGTAAGTTATGAATCACTAAATTCTACTCCTGAAACCATTATTACACTATATGTTAGCTAACTTGGATTTAAATAAAATTCAAAAAATTCCAATTTGCATTTTATAGAAAGCACTAAGGATGATTCTTAATTAGGCTTAAATACTATCCAGCCTAGCATTCTATCTGTACATGTAATAGCAAAAACTGTATTTGAAAGGCCATAGTTGGCCTCATGATTTCATCTCTAGTGGGTTCTGCCACTAAATGTTACCTTTCCTTTAAATTTCATCTTGGTTTTCTTATTTATGATTTTTGAAGTCTTTTAATGTTTATTTATTTACTTTGAGAGAAAGAGGGAGCATGCTCAAGTGGGGAGGGACAGAAAAATTATGAGAGAGAGGATTCCAAGCAGGCTATGCACTAGTGCAGAGCCGATATGGGACTCAATCCCATGACTGATGAGATCATGACTGGAGCTAAAATCAAAGAGTAGGGCACTTCATTTACTGCCCCTCCCACATGCTCTGAAGTTTGAAATCTTTTCAGACTATATTTTACGGTACACCAAATTTTGAGGTTCCAAAACCACTAAGTAATCATCTATAACTACTTTTTATATTGACTATAATTAAATTATATACCTTCTTATATGAAAGACCACATTCTTTTCCAGTAACTTCTTTTACACTTGCTCTAAAGTATGTGACCATTTTCTAACATTCTAGGAGTTAGTGTCTAAATCCATGCTTATCTTACTCTTAGTGTCCTTATTTTAGCATAATGAAATAAAATAAAGCCAAAGGTCTGGTACACATTTTTACCAACAAACAAATACATAAAAGAAGAAGCATTTTTCAGAAAAAAAAATGATACAAGTGTCTAGGTCCTTGAAATATGACAAAATATACACGTAATGGGTAAAATAAATCAACTATAAGTGTATAAGGAACTCATTAAACTCCACACCCGAGAAACAAACAATCCAGTGAAGAAATGGGCAGAAGATATTAACAGACACTTCTCCAAAGAGGACGTCCAGATGGCCAACAGACACATGAAACGATGCTCAGCATCCCTCCTCATCAGGGAAATACAGATCAAAAGCACACTGAGATATTCCCTCACGCCAGTCAGAGTGGCTAAAATGAGCAAATCAGAGGACTCTAGATGCTGGCGAGGATGTGGAGGAACGGGCACCCTCCTACACTGTTGGTGGGAATGTAAACTGGTGCAAACTCTCTGGAAAACAGTGTGGAGGTTCCTCAAAAAATTAACAATAGAAATCCCCTATGACCCAGCAATAGTGCTGCTAGGAATTTACCCAAGGGATAGAGGAGCGCTGATGCATTGGGGCACATGTACCCCAATGTTCATAGCAGCATTCTCAACAACAGCCAGTTAAAGAAAGACCATTGTCATTTTGCAGGGATTATGGAAGACCAAATCTGAAAATAATTTCCAGTAACAAAAGTTTGTTTACTTCTTCGGGTTTTTCAGTTTTGCTCAGCAAGGCCTCAATCTACCCGGTGAAAGTATCAACAAACACTAATAGTAATACAAAACCTTTGCAAGGAGGCATCTGTGTGAAATGAAGCTGCCAGTCCTCTCCTGGATATGATCCTTGCTTTTGGACTAGTTTTAAAAGTTGGGGCAGCGGGTGGCACCTGGTGGCTCAGTTGGTTAAGCATCTGACTTTGGCTCAGGTCATTCGGACTCAGTTCATGATCTTGCAGTTCGTGAGTTCAAGCCCCGTGTCAAGCCCCGCATTATGCTCTATGCTGACAGCTCAGAGCTGGGGCCTTCTTCAGATTCTGTGTCTCCCTCTTCTCTCTCTGCCCCTCCCCTGCTCTCTTTCTCTAGCTCTCTCAAAAATAAATATCACAAAAAATTTAAAAGGGGGGCACAGACTGTGCCCTCTTGATTTACCTGTGTGCAAACAATACAGGATTGGCAGACCTGTTTTATCATAGCTATTAAATTCTTTCCATCAAACACATTACTGATTAAACATCTTAGAACATTTTTGCCCAAATGGGTACCTTGATGTAAATTCTGCATTACTTTCCATTGATTATTTTTGGATATAAAGATTTTTCCCTCATTATTAACAAACCAGTCCTGTGTATTTTTAGTGTAGCCTGGTTCCTGGGCTATGTGCATTTCTTGGTCTGAATAGACTGGAGCTATGGATTCCATTGGTGTTAAGACTGGTATTAGGCTTTGTATCTATTTATTTTGTGCTGCCAATTTGGCTGCATGGTCTGCTAAGTTTTTTCATTTAGATTCTACAGTCATATCTTTCTGATGCCCTTTGGAGTGAATCATGGCTACTTCCTTAAGCAGGTGCCTCAAGAAGAGCAAGAATTTCAGGCCCATATTTTGTTTGGGAGTTATGGCTTGATAAAAGTACACTTTCCTTTCAAATTGCTTCATGGGCATGTAGCACCAGAAAGGCATATTTGGAATCAGTATAAATATTAATTTTTAGACCCTTCACCGATTGAAGAGCACAAGTAAGACTTTTGAGCAGAAGAATTGGTTGGAAGTGCTTTTGCCTCAATGGTCTTAATTAAACTAACTATAGCCTGCTTCCACTTCAGCATCAGCTGTACTTTAGCATCAGCTGGATATAGCATATACAGCTTTTCTTTCTCCTTTATCCACGAGTAACTACCCTCAGTAAACCAATTGTCCTCTGCAATTTTAGTAAGGAACCTTTGAATCTGGCCTGCCAGAATAAACAAGATCAGTAATTTCTGAGCAATAGTGCTCTGTCCTAGAAGTATGAAATTCAGGTCCAGGCATAAAGGTAGCTGTGTTTAGAGTCTGTCATGTTTTAAGTGTTATTTCAGGCATGTCTAAAAGCAAAGCCTGGTATTTAGCTAGTAAGCCTCCCATCATCCATTGGTGACCCTTGGTTTCTAAGACACTCTAGTCTTGATGTGGAGACCTCACTGCCAGAGTCTGTCCCATGGTAAGTTTTGAGGCCTCTTCTACCAGGAGGGCTGTTGCAGCCACTGCTCAAAGACATACCACCCACCCTTGGGTTACATTACCAAGTGACTTCTAAAAGTAGCCTGCTGGTCTTATTTCATTTCCTAATTTCTGAGTACAACCCCCCAAGGTTTGTCCTTGTTTCTCTGGTACATATAAAGTAAAAGATTTTTCTAAATTTGGTAAAGTCAAAACTGGGGCTGATGAAAGCCTAGCCTTTAATGTTTGAAAAGCTGTTTGCTGAGTTTTAGTCCAGGGTAAACGTTCCTCATCAGGGCCTTTAACTTAGTTATACAACGGTTTGGCTAAGTCCCCAAATCCAGGATCCAAGATGGCAAAAGCCTGCCATACCTAGGAAAGTGCAGAGTTGTGTTTTTGTAGTTGGGGGTCCAAGATCCATTATAGCTTTTTTTCCTGTTAATAAATAAAGTACGGTTATCCGGTGTTAGCTCATATCCCAAGTATTGTACCTTTTGTATAGATATTTGCACTTTTTTTTTTTTTCAGAGACAGGATACCCTCTGTCTGCCAGGAAATTAACTAAAGTTATATAAATGTTATCAGGCATTTCTTTTGTGGGACTACAGACCCAGCTGCCTCATCAGGATGCTCCCTATGTAGAACACCCCAGAACACTTTTGCCTGTGCCAACCACAGCTTCAGTTACCTGTCCAGGACACCCACTATATTGAACACCTTGCAACACCCTGGTTTTCACCCACTTCAGTTTCAACTGTCTTGCAAGGACACCTTTGCACAGGGAGCCAAGAGACTACACTGTCCCATGCCCACTTTAGATTTAGCGTCCTGCTAGGGTGCCCCCTGCACAGATTTCCTCAAAACTGCCTGGTCTGTACCCCACTTTGGCTCCAGCCACACTTTTAGGGTACCTTCTGTGTGGAGAGTCTTGGAACACCCCAGTTTATATCCACTTTATCTGCACCTATCCCACTAAGGTGCCCTTTGTGTGTAGAGCCCTGGGACACTTCAGCTGGCTCTTATTTCAGCTCCAGTTCTCCAGGTAGGGCACTCTGATTAGAGAGCAGGGACCTCCTGGCCTGCATATCACCTCAGCTCTAGCCACCCCACTAGGGCTCTCTGGCTCTCCCTGCATGGAATGCCTTGGGACACCCTGGCTTGTACCAACCTCAGCTTCAGCTATCCTACCAGGGTGCCCTCAGCACATAGAACCCCAGGACACCCCAGCCTGCTTCCACTTTAGCATTAGCTGTACTGACAGGTTGATCAATTTGTGGAAAAGCCGCAGGATCCCCCAGCTTGCACCCACATTAAATCCAGATGCTGCCAAGATGCCCTCTGTGTGAAGAGACCAAGAACCTCCCAATCTGCATACCACCTTAGCTCTAGTCATTCTGACAGGGCATACCTCTCCAGGAGTTCCCCAAGATCCACCAGTTTGCACTCAGTTCATCTAAACTGTTCTGGAAAGGTGCCTTCATAATGAAGAACCATAAGACCCATTAGGTTACACCTACTTTAATATCAACTATCCTACCAGGGTGCCTGCTGTATAGAAAACACAGAGACTTCTCATCCCACTCCATGCCTTAGCTCCAGCATCCTTGCCAGGGCACCTTCTCCAATTATACCCCCTTGTTAGCCCAGCTTACACACACTCCAGCTTTAACTGTCCTGTCAGGCCATCCATATAATGTGTATAGATCTCAGGGACCACATCAATCTATGATCACTTAAGTTTTAGCTCTCTTTCCAAGGTCCCCACTGTGTGGAAAGCCCCAGGACACCCATCTCATGACATCCGCAGCTCCAACCAGTCAGCAAAAGTCACCAAGCACACAGAGTCTGCACAAGGGATGACCATACACAAAACCATTCATTCAAGTTTAAAAGAAGTAGCTGTTCCACCTAATCCATAGAAACAAGCACAGAAAAATAAAGCAAAATTAGAAGACAAAGGAATATGCACCAAAAAATGATAATTTCTCCAAAAAACATTAAATGAAATAGAGATAAGAAGTATGCCTGATAAATAATTTAAAGTAATGATTGTAATTAGGCTCATCAGGCTGGAGAAAACACATGAACTCAGTGAAGAGTCAATAAAGAGATAGGGAATATATTGGTTGTGTTTCTATACACTAATAATAAAGTATCAGAAAGTGAAAATAAGAAAAGAATTCTATTTACAACTGCACCAAAATGAATCAAATATTTTATCGAGTATTTGGGATAAACTTTATTCCAGGAATAAACTTTGTCAAGGAGGTGAAAGACCTGTATTCTCAAAACTATAAAACACTAATAAAAGGAACAGAAGACAACATAAATGGAAAAAATATTCAATGCTTATGCATTATAATAATATTGTTAAAATGTCCATACTACCCAAAGCAATCTACAGATTCAAAGATTTCCCTGTTAAATACCAATAGCAGTTTTCACAGAACCAGCACATTACTAAAATTGTATGGGAAAACAAAAATCTTGAATCACCAGAGCTATCTTGGGAAAGAAGAACAAAGCTGGAGGTATCCTGGTTTCAAGATACACCATAAAGCTGTAGTAACCAAAACAGTATGGTACTTGCACAAAAATAGACACATAGATCAATAAAACAGAATAGAGTCCCCAGAAAAAACCCACACATATATGGTTAATTAATCTATGACAAAGGACATAGACCATACAATACAGAAAATATAGTCTCTTCAATAAATAGTGCTGATAAAACCAGGGTGCTACATGCAAAATAGTTGAACCGGACCACTTTGTAACACCATACACAAAAACAATCTCCAAATGGATTAAAGATTTAAATGTGAGACCTGAAACCATAAAAATTATAGAAAAAAACACAGGTAGTGATTTATTTTGCATTAACCACAGCAACATTTTTTTAGATGTGTCTCCTAAGACAAAGGGAAACAAAAACAAAAGTAAACTATAAGATTTATATCAAAATAAAAATCATTTTTGCAGTGAAGGAAACCATCAACAAAAGGCAATCTACTGAATGATATTTATGAATTATGTATTGAATAATGAGTTAATATCCAAACTATATAAAGACTATTACACAACTCATCACTAAAAAACAGACAACTTGATTTAAAAATGTGCAGATGACCTGGATAGACATTTTTTTTCCAAAGAAGGTGTATATATGGATAACAGACACGTGAAAATATGCTCAGCATGTCTAATTATCATGGAAGTGCAAATAAAAACCACAATGAGACATCACATTACACTTGTCAGAATAACAACAACAACAACAAAAAAAAAAAAAACAGAAAAAAAGGAAAGAAAAACCAAGTGTTGGTGAGGTCATAGAGAAATAGGATATCCTGATGCACTATTGCTGGGAATGTAAATGGGTACAACCACTCTGAAAAACAGTATGGAGTTTCCTAAAAAAGTTACAAAAAGAAATACTGTATGATCCAGTAATTTCATTACTAAGTAAAAATCCAACAAACATAAAAACACTAGTTCAAAAACATATATATATGCTCTCCTATCCTTATTTCAGCATTATTTACATTAGTCAAGATACAGCAGCCACCTTAGTGTCTTTCAATAGACAAATGGATAACATAAACAAGAAAAATGATCTTGTCATTTGGCAACATTGATGGACATAGACGGTATTATGCTAAGCAAAGTAAGACTGAGAAAGATAAGCACCACATGATGTCATTCATATGTGGACTCTAAAAAACAAAACAAATAAACAAACAAAAGGTAGAATTAAGACTATAAATACAGAAAACTGATGGTTACCAGAGGTAAGGGGAGATGGACAAAAGGGGTGAGGGGAAGTGGGAGTGCAGACTTCCAGTTATGAAATCATTCATGGAATAAAAGGTGCAACATAGGGAATGTAATCAATGATACTGAAATAGTGTTGTATGGTGACAGATGGTAACTTATACTTGTGAACATAGTATATAGAGAAGTTGGAGCACTATATTGTACACCTGAAACTAATGTAACATGTCAACTCTACTCAAATTTTTAAAAATGTTTAAAATATAAATTTATATTTTATCCTGAGGACAATAAGCAGCAATTGAAATGTTAAGTAAATATGTATATATTTTATATGTAACATCTTTATACGATAACATATTTTATATTTAATTTAATATGTATGTATACATATATATGTATATAACTACTATTTTCTCTATGTTTGTGTCCCCTCCAAATTCATATGTTGACATTCATGTGTTGAAATCATCCCAAGACAATAGTATTAGAGTTAAGGCTATCGGGAGTGCTTAGGTCATGAGAGTGGAGCCCTCATGAATGGGGTGAACTTTCTAAAAGATGCTTCAGTGAACTCTAGTCTCTTTCATCATATAAGGACACAAGATGCTGTCTATGCGCCAAGAGGTGAGCCCGCATAAGAATGTGCTCAAATTGATGCCTATTGGACTTCCAGCATCCAGAACTATGAAAAATAAATTTGTTTAAGCCCTCCAAAAAACAAAACACAATAAAAATAAAACTAAAAAAATAAAAAAAGTATCCTCTAAAAACAACTATACTGTAACTAACACCTGAAAATTACCATGTAGAATTTTTATGTCTTTACTGAATACTCATTACTAGTATGCCAAATACGAGTGAGTCCTTATCTGTAACATGTTTATGAATTCATTGTATTTTGACTCTTATGTTTACCCCCCTGCAGAAATCAGCTACTTCTTAAGATTGTCAATCTAGTATACAAAGGAAAACATAAAATTGAGATTTTCACAAATACTCAAACATTAAAATGACACCAGTGTTGTTGCAGTCATCTTTTATAGAGCCTTTCTTTTCCATTATTCATGGTGACCAACAAGGAAAATTAGAGAGAGGGAGAAAGATTGGTGCTGTGATATTTACAGCAACCTTGGGACCAACAAGTCTGATTAAAAAAGTCAAAGCAAGGCTTCTGAAGATGTGTCAGTACTGTGTCTAGTATCAGGTATATTGGTCTGATTGTCTGAAGCCTTTAAACCTAGGAGATAGTAGAAGTAAAGAAGATATCTTCACTTTAACGTTAATCATGATGACAAGTCCATCTGGAAACACTGAAATATCTAGCAGAATTGAGTCCCAATAGCTGGTAATGTTACTCATGAACCCCCTAGAAAGAAAAATGTCTCTATAAAAGATAAAATATAGGTTAGTTGGAGGAGCATAAATGGATCTACCACTGTAGACAAGGGACTAACTACTTGAGAATTTTAGGGACATTGGATATCATGGATTGGACTCTTCCTGCTTCTGTAGCTCCAATTCTGCAGCCCTTTGCACAGCTGCATCAACCAGCAACTGGAAGCTGCTGAAGTCATTGTACTCCTCTGTTAACACAGGTGTGGGAGATGACATAAGCACAGGCTTTCCAGTAGAAATCTTGACCTGTTTTTTTGGCTGGGCCTTTGAGGTGAGTT
The DNA here is from genome assembly GCA_017311185.1 of Proteles cristata cristata. NCBI lineage: Eukaryota > Metazoa > Chordata > Mammalia > Carnivora > Hyaenidae > Proteles > Proteles cristata. The sequence continues at coordinate 123,597 of JAESUZ010001759.1, read as the reverse complement.
CCTGATCTATAGACAACTCTGGATCCAGCAGCTTCTCCTCTGACTGCTGGCCCATTAAAGGGAAGCTCAGGGGCAGGAACTGCATCTTGTCTGCATCTCTGGGGCCTGACCTGGCCTGTATAGATGAATCTGTGCTCCGTTTATGGGTCACATCAACAGCCTTGCCTTTTTGGTGGTACATGGTGATCTGATTGGGGTCATTTCCATCCCGTTGAAGCATTTCTGGGAGAACACGTCTACGGGCATTGATAAACCAGTTAGAGACCCGCAGGAAAGACAAGTTAGTCTGTTCAGACAGCATTCGCTTCTCTGCTTCTGAAGGGTAGGCCTTAAAACGGTGTTCATACAGCCAGTCACGGAGAATCTTCACTGACTCAGTTGGCAAGTACCCTTTCCGCTTCCTCTTGCCCTCTAGTGAGGCAAGAACTTTATCTGCACCAGTGTCACTATTCAATATGATTGAGGTGGCTTGAGCCAGGCTTTGGTTCTCTGCTGGGCTTTCTTCAGTGGCTTCCATGTTCATGAGTCCTGTCTTCACTCTTTCGGGAATCAGGAATGGCTGAGTTAGGACTAATGTGGGTCTGGGAGAACCAGTGAAGAAGGCATAGACAGGTCTCTAAGGGGAAGTCTCACCTTTCACTTCCCAAGCAGGTAAACAGTGCTGGTAACTGCTTTGAGCCAGTGGGCTTTGTGATGTCACATCCTTTCTGTCCTGTGTGCTGCCCCTCCCCCCTGTTTCCCGATTCCCCCTTTCCTTGCTTTTTTCCCCCATAGATTCAAATTCATTTGTTTTTACCTCATCAATTTAACACTTTCCAGACTTTTATTTCTCTGCTGCTATCTCCAGTTTCTGCTAACTAATGAATTCTAATTCTATTGGTTACATCTGGCTAATGCATAGGTTCCTCATTTTCTTCTTCCTTTCTGACTTCACTCTGATATTGTTATTCCTTTTATTCCTTATAATTGCATTATTGGCTCATCTACACATGTCAGAAACAACCTATCTATTAAATATTAACCTCAATAAAAGGAGTGTAAGTAATGTACACTGACTCCTCCCTTCCATATTTAAAACTAATTTAAGAGTAATTTTTAACTAGACAGTTAGTTTTGAAACCCTGTCCTTTCAATTTTTCTTTATGGCATTGAAAGGTATTGGTTTGACATGACTTCACTATGCCACCAGGATCCTTATGCCTGCACTTTGGGCTTTGAAATCCAGTTGTGATAATTCTCTTCGAAACTTCAGTCAGAATTCAGGGTCTTTCAAAAACATGGAACAATATAGGATTCAAGAAATAATGGTGATCACAGACTTCGATTATTTAAATCATTCTTGATAGTTTAAGTACATAGACATTAGCCTTGAACCAGATGCCAATAATTTGTAACTTGTACATTTTAATTTCAGATAGCTGAAAACAAGTGTTCTTTCAAGATTACTATGATCCATTTAGAAGACAATCATGGACTCTGACTTCTTACAGACACTGTATTATGGTATTACTGATTTCTAATTTCAGAGGATTATCAGAGGAAAATCCAGGTCATCATATTAAGCATCATATATTATCTACAATTTTGATTTGGCAAAGACAATATCATTTTACCCTTAAGACTTCTTGGAGCACCTGTGTGGCTCAGTTGGTTAAGCATCCAACATCAGCTCAGGTCATGATATCGCGGTTTGTGAGTTCGAGCCCCACGTCGGGCTCTGTGCTGACATTTCGGAGCCTGGAGCCTGCTTCTGATTCTGTATCTCCCTCTCTCTCTACTCCCCCCTGCTCGTGCTCTCTCTCTCTCTCTCTCTCTCTGGTTCTCTCGTTCTCTGTCTCTGTCTCTGTCTCAAAATAAATAAACATTAAACAAAAGAGTTCTTATTTGGTATCACTGGTCTGGACATCAGAATATAATCTATTGATTTTTTGTTTGTTGGTAACCTTACCAGTGATGACTTTCATAGCTTAAAATTTGTTATAAGGAATATCTATTGAAATACACAGTCAAATCTGATGGTCATTTTTTCAAAGTTCCCAATAACCAGGAAGTGCATGTGTTGGCTACAATTGAAGGTTTCCTTTGGGATACTACTACTCCCATTGGTCTTGTGGGCTCCTGGAATACAAAAGATACTGTTTTCTGTTCATAATGCAAACTCATTCCCCTTAATTATTTCCTACAAATATATTCATGGCCCAGGTTCACTGAAACTACACTTGTCTATCAGTATGATTTCTAGTAACTTATCCTCCATCACTTGTTGCTTCTATATGCTCTTTGTATTTTTGGGATTAAGATCTCTCCTGAAGGATCGACAGAATTGTATATATTTAAGGGAACCTGACCGGCTCACTTGGTTAAGGGACTGACTCTTGATTTTGCTTCAGGTCATGATCTTGTGGTTCATGAGTTGGAGCCCTGTGTCATGACCTGTGCTGTCAGCTGCTCAGGATTCTCTCTCTTCCTTTCTCTCTCTGCCCTTCCCCAGCTTGATTTCTCTCTCAAAATAAATAAATAAACATTACAAAAAAAGAATTGTGCATATTTAATTCTAAATGACATGATCTAGGTTCCTGATTTTTAATGACTCCTTTATTAATCCCCTTTGAAATGGAAAATCATGGTAGTTCAAAATTATCACTAAGAAATTTGAAGATTCTTTTCCTTTATTTTTTTTAAATATTTTTTATTTATTTCTAGGAGAGAGAGAGAGAGACAGCGTGAGCAGGGGAGGGTCAGAGAGAGAGGGAGTCACAGGCTGAAACAGGCTCCAGGCTCTGAGCTGGCAGTCGGCACAGAGCCCGACGCGGGGCTCGAACCCACGAACCGCGAGATCATGACCTAAGCGAAAGTCGGACGCTTAACCGACTAAGCCACCCAGGCGCCCCAGATTCTTTTCCTTTAATAACAGCTATAGGGACATAGAAAAATCTGGAAAGTAGGTGAAAAATTAGAAGAATCCTTTTAGCACTGATTAAAAAAACACATGGTTTTGTTTCCTGATGTAACAATAGAAAAACTATATAGAACTCATATTATCTCTCTTTAAATATTTGAGGATGCAAAATATGAGTTAAAAAGATATAGAAAACAGTGATGGATTCATTCCGTTCATTTCTTTAAAACTTCTAAGGAACTCAAATTATCTAAATGGTTTCTATAAGAGTTTTTCTTCCTTCATTGATTCTTCTAACATAAAACACCATGGGATATTATCGAAAATAGTGTTATATATATTTATAAGCATCGATTTATTTACATGTGACTCTGAAAAGTGTCTTCTCGTGATTATGTAATGAATTAACATGGCATTATGCTATAATATGCACCTTAATTTTAAAAATATATAAGGCATGACAAGACTAAAGTCTTTTATACCTTGCTGCTCATTGTTTCTACTAACTTACTCATAACTGAATATAAGCTTAAGTATTCTACTTTCCAAATATGTTAGTCTATCTGCAGAGTTAAAAAAAAAGAAAAGCTTATATTTGGACTTCCAAGAAACAGAGTAATACAAAAACAATTTGAAGACAACAATAACAACAAACTGAAACTAAAACTAAACACGTTCTCAAGCAAAACACAGTGATTTAAGAGAAACAACAATTGATGCTATGTTAATAGAACTTTGCCAAGTCTGAAAATAGAAAATGTTAAGTGCGTAGAGCTCATCACAATGTAAATTATCTGGATAATTTTGGGTAGATATTTTACACTTTGAAATGAATTGAAGGAACATTCAGAAAGCCATTAAAAAACTTCCAAAGTTCAAGGAGAAGTGGCAAGTTAGGAAGAGGAACTGAAAAAAGGTCTGGTAAATTAAATTAATGCTTCGGGGCGCCTGGGTGGCTCAGTCGGTTAAGCGTCCGACTTCGACTCAGGTCATGATCTCATGGTTCGTGGGCTCGAGCCCCGCATCGGGCTCTGTGCTGACAGCTAGCTCAGCGCCTGGAGCTTGTTTCAGATTCTGTATCTCCCTCTCTCTCTGACCCTCCCTGCTCATGCTGTCTCTCTCTCAGAAATAAAAACATTAAAAAAATATTAACAAAATAAATTAATGCTTCCTTAACATAAGTCAGATTCATAAGGAGATAAAAATCACCAGAACCCCAATTCATACCCACTAGTAAAACAAATGATTCTTTTAATTTCATGACCAAGGCAAATTTGTCAATTTTTACTACTGTGGCATTGCTTAGACAATGGAGCCAACGGAATTAATAAAAAAAAAAAAACATGAATGTTATGTATACAAGAAAAGAGGGTAAAGTAGTATGATTTTTTGATAGCTTAATTAGCCATTTAGGGAATATTTAAAAATCAATTGAGAAACTATTAGAAATAATAAGTTAGGTGATGTAGCCAGTTACAAACAAATTAACAATAAGCTTTAACATGTACCAATAATTATTATTTAGAAAATATATTGGAGAAATTATCTAGCTCATAATCATAACAAGAATAAAGATCTAAAATTCCTAAGCATAAAATTAGGAAGTATTATGCAGAGATCATACTTAAACAAATATTAAATCCTATTTAAGAACATAAATGAGATGTTCACAAATGGGAATATCATTTGCTTTTTGGATAGGAAATCTCAACATTTTAATTATGTCAATTTTCTTTAAATATTTCTTTGAAAAAAATAAATATTTCTTTGTATCTGTTTTCTATCAAAATCACAAGTACTGTCAACCTCTTTCAACATCACACCTTACAACATATGTTGGAAAATAGATCTAAAATTAATCTGGAGGGATAAATGTATGATATACTCTGATATTTTTTGGATGAAAACAAACTAATGTGGAATCATTTTTCCTACCAGATATTATACAGTATTTTAAAGTAAAAAGTAAGTAAAACAGCATGATAAACAGGTAGACATAAACAGATAAATGACACAAACAAAATATGGGAACAGTCTTATGGACTTAATGGTACTGGGTATAGGATAGGTATGGCTTTTCATGTTATTGATGAAAGATGCTTATTCATCCTGAAAATAATGAATGTTGCCAAGAATATACCATAAACCTTAGATACTTTCTTCTAGTTATTTTAGTTTTAAATAAATTGAAAAAATACACAGGGAAACTTCCTTAAAGTCATTCTATTGGTACAGTGATATGGGTAGAAAATGTGGAGAATTCTGGCAAATTAATTTAATATACTTTTATTAAAATGAATGAAGATGAGAGTGAACAGACCCTAGAAGAAAGGATAAATCTGGACAAGTGACTTGCCTGTGAAAAAAGGGAATAATTGTCCTTTACCATTAATTATGAAGTTGGATATTGGGGATTTTATCTACTGCACGCACATGGGCACACATTAATGCACAATTGAGCAAAAGGCATCATGAGTGTAAAGATTGTTGAATGTGATTATATAAATATTATTTAGAAACTTCTGTATGAAAAATCTCAACCTACAGGCAAACAAAAACTTCCATAAGCATACATTTTTAATTTAAAAAAAATTAAAAGTTTATTTTTTTTGAGAGAGAGAGAGAATAAGCAGGAGAGGGGCAGAGAGTGAGGGAGAGGAAAAATCCCAAGCAGGCTCTGCGCTGTCAGCCCAGAGCCTGGCGTGGGCCTTGAACTCACAAGCTGCAACCCTATGACCTGAGCTGAGTTGGACACTTAACTGATTGAGCCACCCAGGCACCCCAAACATACATTTTTAAATGACAAAAGACAAAAAAATATTGACAATACATATGGTAGGTAAGGTTTTAGTATCCTCATGATTTGCATGTCCCCTGCAAATCAATAAATGGGCCACCTAATAGAAAAATAAATTAATAATATGAGCAATTTAATAAAGAATAAATATGAATGACAAATAAATACATTAAATTTTTACTATTTTTTAATAATAATCAACAGTATGAATAAAAAAAGAACATTTGGTATGTTTTTCTCTTATCAACTAACCAAAGACCAAGTAAATTCTAAAAAGCAGATTGTTGAGAGTCTGTATGTTGTAATAAGCATATTGATATACTTCTGGTAGCAGTATAAAAGGGTAGAGCCTTCTTAGAGCTGTTTTTACAGGAGCAAAGAAAAATAAGGTGGACTGTACTGTTTAACCCAGGAATGTTGCTTCAAGAAGTTGAGGATATGGAAATTATTTGATAAGATTATAGAGATTAAATATGCAAAATAGTTTTTATAGAATTAAATATACTTGTGAAAAATTAAAAACATTATTTCTGGGGTGCCTGGGTGGCTCAGTCGGTTAAGCATTCGACTTCAGCTCAGGTCACGATCTCATAGTTCATGGGTTCGAGCCCTGCATCGGGCTCTGTGCTGACAACCAGCTCAGAGTCTCGAGCCTATTTCAGATTGTGTGTTTTCTCCTCTCTCTGACCCTCCCTTGTTCACGCTGTCTCTCTCTTTCAGAAATAAATAAAACACTAAAAAATGTAAAAAATAAAAACATTATTTCCAACATTATTGAATTGATTAAATAAAATGATACTTTATTATGACCGAAAAGAATCGAGCGATTAAATTTGATTATGTAGGCATTCATTAACGTGGATTAGTTTAGAATGTGAAAAGAACACTTATAATGGTATGCAAATTATTAGTCATTTTTTGGAAAAAGGTAAAGGAAAAGAAACAAAAGCATGTATATCTGTATATATAAATTTGCAGTGTGCTTATGTCTGTGTGTTTGCATGCTCTTGTGGGTATAGACAAACGAAAAAAAAAAAATTGAAATCCTCACTATTTTGAGAGAAAAGAAAACCACACTCTTTATATAAAATAAACCATTTTGAGAAATCCTCAAATATAGTATCAGGGCTCAATAAAGACTTCACATACGTAAATGTTATATTCCAAAATAGTTATGAAAAGTTAAGCATTACAGAGTATAAGAGCATGAGATCCCTTAGTCTTCCAACACTTTATGTAGCGTCAGGAATAGGTGTGCACCTTGAGACTAAGAACTCTGAAACATTTTACTCCAATCAACAAAGATGAAAAGGGGCTTGTAACTTACTGTGATTATTGACTGACAGAGGAATCCACAAATGCATAAATTAGAACATGCACATGTGGAGTAAAATTGCCTATTACTCAATATTGTTCAAAAGTTAGCTAGTGAAAGGAGACTAATACTACTTCTTTCTTAGGATTCTACTCTAGTCATCAGGGTAAAATGAAAGCCCTAAAAAAACTACCTCTCCCAAATATCCAAAACAGTCTTGCCATTATTATCTGCTTTGAATATTTGAAATTAATTGTGTTATGCCATTTATCCCTGTATACACAAACAATTCAAGAAATTGGTAAAATCTAAATAAGGTCTGTACTTATTTATAGCATTATACAAAAGTCAGCCTCCCATTTTGATAATGTGCTCTTATTTTAGATATTTTCATTATGGAAAACTGAGTTAAAATACACAAGAACTCTGTACAATTTTTCAAAATTCTTTAAGCATTAACTTATTTTAAAAATAGAAAAAGTGGGCTGTTTTTCAAAATAATTGAACCATTTTACATTTCCATCTTCAGGTTTTGCCAGATCTATTTGCTCTATATCCTTGCCACCACGTGGAATGATCAGTTTCTTTAAATTTCATTATTTTATGGTGTACCTGGTATCCATTTTTTAAAAAATAGGTATTTTCTTTCTGAGTATTGATATCAACAGATGTTGCCAAACATTCTGTGTAAAGTATATATACATATATAAGATGCACATATTTTGGGGTTTGGGTGTCATAAGACCTCTTGGACATTACTCAACTCTGTAGTGTAAAAATAGTTGTCATTAACAAGTAAACAAATGAGCATTGTATTGTACCAAAATAACTTTATTTATAAAAATAAGCTGTATATGGCTCAAGAGCCATAGTTCACTGTCCTTAGAATTAAAGCATTGCTTCTTGTCCTTTGTTATCATCTATATATTTTTAAATGTTTCTGTTCAATTATTTAATATATTCAAAAAATATGTTTTATTGAGTTGTTACCATGTTGTGTAATATGTTAATCTGCAAGTAGTTTAGAAGATATCAGATTTGCAAATTATTTGTTAAATATATTTTCAAAAAATATTTGACTCAGTATCCATTTTTTATGTTGTAGTTACATAATATTGTCTCCTGAACTACGAAAGTGTTCAATTTTTATGAAAACTAATTTGTTGATTTGTTTTTATGCATTTCATACTTTATGTGTGTAAAACTTTTACCTAAAAAGAGAAAAAAAAAAGAAACTTTTCCCTAGGTTTAAATTTTGAGGTAAGGAATTTAGGTCCATTTGTTATCTAGAGTTATTTTATGATGCATGATACATAGTATTGTTGAAGTTCTTTTTGTTTTTCACATGCACTTATTCAATTGTTGCAATACGTTTTATGGAAAAGATGATCCTTTTCTCATTGATTTATTTTGGTAACTACGTTGAAAATATTGATTTATATGTATGAATATACGTTTGGACTCTATTGTATTTCATTGATCTAGTTTTCTTCTTACACCAATTCCACATGCTGTTGATAATTGTAAAGCTCCCAATGTTAATTATTGAAACGTATTACATTTACATTTTACATTCACACGTCATGATTACCCAAATTCCATAGGTTACATTATGGTTCACTCTTGGTGGTATACATTCTACAGGCTTGGGAAATGTATAATGACCTGCATTTATGATTATGTTATCATACACAGCATTTTCACTGCTCTAAAATACTTATCTTTTGGTGTTATATATTCTATGGGTTTTGACAAATAAATAATGATATATATCGAATAGTATAGTATCACAGAAAACATTTTTGCTGTCCTAAAATTCCCTGTGCTTCACCTGTTTATTGCTCCCTCCCACAAAATCCCCAAAAGCCACTGATATTTTTATTACTTCCGTAGTGTTACCTTTTTCCAGAATGCATTGGTTGTAATCATAAAGTATGTAGCCTTTTTAGATTTCCTTCTTTCGTTTAGTAATATGCATTTAAATTTCTCCTCTGTCTTTTTGTGTCTTCATAGGCTTATTTTTTTCTTTTTAGCGCTGAATAATTTTCTACTGTATGGCTCTAAGATAGTTTATTTGAACATTCAGTTACAAGGGAACATTTTGGTTGCTTTAAACTTTTACCAATTTTGAATAAAGCTCCTATGAAAGTCAATGTACAGTTTTCATGTGGACATATATTTTCAATTCATTTGAATGAACACCAAGAATCACAATGCCTACATCATATGATCAGAGCATATTTAGTTTTATAACAAATTCTCAAATATCTCCTAAAACGGCTTTACCATTTTTCATTCTCACCAGCAATGAATGAAATTCTTATTTCTCCACATTCTCATCAGTGTGTTTTTGATATAAGCCACTTGACAAGTGGGTTTTGGTATCTCGTTGTATTCTTTTGTAATACCTTAATGACATATGACATTGAATATGTTATATTTATTAATATATATATATATTTATATATGTAAATCTTTGGTGAAGTGTCTGGTCAGATATTTTGCACAATATTTTATCAAGTCATTTGTTTATTGTTTTTTTTAAAGTTTTATGTATTTATTTTTGAGAGAGAGAGAGAGGCAACATGAGCAGGAGAGAGGCAGAAAGAGGAAAAGAGAGAGACCATCAGCACAGAGCCTGATGGAAAGCTCAAACCTACAAACCATGAGATTATGACCTGAGCTGAAATCAAGAACCAGACACTTAACCAACTGGGCCACACAGGCACCCCTCCTTTTTTTTTTTTTTTGTAATTTTAAATGTTTATTTATTTTTAGGGGGGGATAGAATAAGCGGTAGAAGGGCAGAGAAAGAGGGAGACATAGAATGCTTAGCAGGCTTCATGTTCTGAGCTGTCAGCACAGAGCCCTATGCAGGGCTTGTACCTATGAACTGTGAGATCATGACTTGAACAGATGTTGGAAACTTGACTGAGCTGCACAGGCGTCCCTTCTTATTGTTGTTTTTAATTTTTTATATTTATTTATTTTTGAGAGATAGTACATAAGAGAGTGGCAGAGAGAGAAGGGGAAACAGAATCCAAAGCAGGCTCCAGCCTCTGAGCAAGCTGTCAGCACAGAGACTGATACGGGGCTCGAACCCACAAACTGTAAGAACATGACCTGAGCTGAAGTTGAACTGACTAAGGCACCCAGGTGCCTCAGGCTTATTTTTATTCTTAAGTTTTAAAAGTTGTTAGTATACAATGCTAATAAAAATTGCACAAGCATTCTTCTCAAAAAATAGTTGGCAAGGAATAGTGGGAGGAAGGGAAACCATGAGAGACCATTGAATGCTGAGAACAAACTAAGGGCTGATAGGGATGTGGGAGAGTGAAAGAGGGGTGATGGGCATGGAAGAGGTCACTTATGGGGATGAGCACTGGGTTTTATGGGAAACCAACTTGACAATAAACTATGAAAGAAAAAAAATGCCATTGTCAAACCTAAAGTAACCTAGATTTTCTCCTATATTATCCTCTAAGACTTCTAAGACAGACATCGGTCTGTGATCCATTTTGGGATAAATTTTGTGAAAAGTATAAGGGATGTGTCTAGATATTTATTTGTTTTCTTGGTTGTTTACTTGTGGATGTATATTTATTTCAGCATTATTTGTTGAAAAGACTATTATGTTTCCATTGAATAGCTTTGCTTCTTTGTCAAGGATTAAGTGACAACAATTTTATAGGTTGACATCTGGAATCTCTATTCTGTTCTATTGATATATTTCTCTTTTGCTTTCACCAACACCACACTATCTTAATATCTTTATAGTTTTATAGTAAGACTTGAAATCAGGTATCGTCTGCTTACTTTATTCCCCTTCAATATTTTGCTGGCTATTCTAGTTCTTTTGACTGTCCATTCTAACATTAGAATCAGTTTATTAACATCCACAAAATGAATTTCTGGGATTTTGATTGCAATTGTATTTTATGTATAAATCAAGCTGGGAAAAATTGAGAGTTTTGAAATATTGAGTATTCTTATCTATGAACAGGAATTATCTATTTATTTACTTTAACTTCTTTCACCATACTTTTGTATTTTTCATTGTAAAGATATTGTGCTTATTTTTTTATTAGATTTATACATAAATATTTAATTTAGGGGTGTAAAGAATCAAGATCATTTGCTATTGCTTTTGAATTTTTATTTCTAATTGTTCATTGCTGGCATAAAGGAAAACAATTGAGGGAGAGAGGGCAAGATGGCAGAGAAGTAAGGAGCTCCGTACTTGCACTCGCGCCCATACATCACACAGAAAAGATCTGAAGCCATTGGAAACCTTACAAAACCTGAGAGATTGGGAGAAAAAGGATGCAGAATCCACTGAGAGAGCCTTCTAACGTGAGTGCGAACCGGGGAAGATAAAATCGGGCCGGGATCGGAGACTCGAGGGTGGGAGGCGATCCCCCTCTACCCTCTACGGGGAGTGAGAGGGGAAAAGGAGAGAGTCCAAAACAGAAAAACCTCCACTCGATGGGGGTGGGGGGGGAACCTCCGCTCAGTACATAGAAAGACCGTACTTGCCAAATACCTGCACACGAGGTCCCCTCTCGGCAAGTGGTCCTGGGGTGGGGTGGGGAGCTGAGTACACCACTGCTTCTTTGTGCTTGCTCTTGGAGACTGGACTTCAGAGTGGTGGTGCGCCTCCCGCCATTGTAGCTCCCGGGCTGCTGGGGCCCCTGAAAGAGCCATGCGGACACTGGGCATCCGCACTCCTGGCGGGCTGGAACTCGAGAGGGAAGGCGAAGAACCGAACACTGGGAAATTAGCCTGTGAGTTCCTGTTTCAGGTGACGAGCCATAGAGGGACCCGGTTTTCCTCACTGCAGCGGGCTTGGGCTCAGGGCACCCAGCAGGCAATACCCTGCCCATGCTCGCCAGCCTGACCCAGAGAAGGAAGCAGCGATTCTGACTCCACCCCCAAAGCTCCGCAGGGGGCCTGGAATTGCCCGAGGGCGTTGCCTGAGAAGCTGTTTCCAAGGCAATTTCAGCGGGGCGAGCGGACTGGGATTTGGAGATTGGAACTGGCCTGGGTTGAAGAGCGCAACCAACTTCGGCTGCGCCCCCGGTACGGGGAGTTTACAAGCCGAAAAAAGCGAGGTGCAGTGCTTGGTTCAAGAAGGGACTGGAGCACCATCACTCTCCTCCCCACAACCGCCAAGGCAGAGCTCCCGCCTGAAGCATTGGATCACGACACGCCCATCCCTGCCTGAGAGGTGCCCTCCTCCCTTTTCTTTTTTTTCCTTTTTTTGTTTTTTTTCCTTTTTTTTCTTTCTTTTTTTTTCTTTTCTTTCCCTTATTTTTCTTTCTGTTTTCTTCTTCTTTCTCTTTTCTCTCTTTTTCCCCCATTACACTGACTGATTAACTCTGGACGCCAGCTTGCTTAAACAATCACAACAACTCCGTTCTGTAAATTTAAATTCTACACTTACCGACATTTTCAGTTCTTACTCTCAGGAGTAATTACACTATATAGTTTCTCTGTATAATTCCAGCGGCCTTATCTCACTTATCCAACCATATTCTACCCTTTATGTCTTTGAAAAAAGCTTCTTATCCCTTCTGCCTGTTCATTCTATTTCCAATTTTGCTTCATTCCGCCTTGCCTTCTTTCTCTTTCTCTGTGCTCTTCAACCAACACTGCATACACACAGCTATTTAACTGTAGCTGAAAATTCAGGAATATGCTTTATACCGTTCTTTGTCCATCGGTTTTCTTCTTTTTTTCTTTTCTTTTCCCCTTTTTGACCCTTTTATGTATTTTATACTCCCTATTATTCGCCCTCCATCCTCCATCTTCTGTCTTAACTTTTTCGTTTTCCCTCTCGCTTTGCATGTTAGTTGAATTAGCCTGTGCATTTGTGTACTCCTGCTCCCTGTGTGTTTCTCTGTCTGTTATCCTTTCCAGGGCTACCTCAAGAAAAAAGCTAGAGTGCACAAAGTGGAGAGTTCCAAATATCACTACGAGTAGGAAAATAAAATAACCAAGGTCCCCACAAGAGAGACCAAGGGATACATTTCAAAAAACACTCTCTGAAAGGATAGGCCCTGGAAAGTCAAAGAGTCTTCTTGGATACAGCAGCGCTCATAGAAACAGAGAGCATAACAGGTCTTTAAAACCAACAAGAGCCGGAAAGCTAACTAAAATGACGAAACGAAAGAACTCTCCTCCAAAGAAACTCCAAGAAGAAATGACCACTAATGAACTGCTCAAAACAGATATCAGCACCATAACTGAAAAGATTTTAGAATAATAATGGTAAAATTAATAGCTGGGCTTGAAAAAAACATGGGGACGTCAAAGAAACTATGGCTACAGACAAAATGGAAGATAAAAATAGGCATGAAGAATTAAAAGATGCAATAAATGAGATACATAATAAATTAGAGGCCTCCAATGCACGGCTTGAAGAGGCAGAAAGGAGAATAAGTGATTTAGAAGACACCATTCTAGAAAAACAAGAAGCTGACAAAAAAAGAGACAAACTGATCCAGGAACAAGAAAGAAGAATTCGAGAGCTCAGCGACACAGTCAAACGCAACAATATCCGTATCATAGGAATCCCAGAAGAGGAAGAGAGAGGGAAAGGTGCTGAAGGAGTCCTGGAACAAATTATAGCAGAGAACTTCCCTGACCTGGGGAAGGAAGTCAATGTGGAAATACAAGAGGCTCAGAGGACTCCCCTCAGACGTAACAGGAATCGATCTTCTGCACTACTTATCATAGTAAAAATGGCAAATACAAGGACAAAGAGAGAATTTTGAAAGCAGCTAGGGAGAAAAGGGTCCTCACATACAAAGGGAAACCTATTAGAGTGGTGACAGACCTATCTACTGAAACGTGGCAGGCCAGAAAGGAATGGCAGGAGATCTTCAATGTGATGAACAGTAACAATATGCAGCCAAGAATCCTCTATCCAGCAAGCCTGTCATTCAAAATAGAAGGAGAGATAAAAACATTTCCAAATAAACAGAAATTGAAAGAATTTGTCACCACGAAGCCAGCCATACAAGAAATCCTGAGGGGGACACTCTGAAGGAAATGTTGCAAGGAACAAAGATACCAGAGACACCAGCACAAACATGAAACCTACAAAAGATACAATGACTCTAAACCCACATATTTCAATAATAACACTGAATGTAAATGGGCTGAATGCTCCAATCAAAAGACATAAGTTAGCAGAATGGATAAGAAAAACAAAATCCATCTATAGGCTGTCTACAAGAAACTCATTTTAGACTGGAAGATACCTTCAGATTAAAAGTAAGGGGATGGAGAAATATATATTATGCTACAGGAAATCAAAGGAAAGCCAGAGTAGCGATACTTATATCAGACAAACTGGACTTTAAATTAAAGACAATAACAAGAGATGATGAAGGGTACTACATAATAATTACAGGGTCCAACCATCAGAAAGCACTAAAAATCATAAATGTCTACGCACCGAATATGGGAGCACCTAAATATCTAAAACAATTAATCACAAACAGAAACAAGCTTATAGACAAGAATGTGCTAATAGCAGGGGACTTTAATTCTCCGCTTACACCAATGGATAGGTCAACCAGACAGAAAATCACTAAAGAAATAATGGACTTGAAAGACACTTTGGACCAGATGGATCTGACGGATATATTTAGAACTTTACATCCTGACGCCAGGGAACTTAATTTCTTCTCAAGTGCGCATGGCACATTCTCCAAGATAGATCACATACTGGGACATAAAGCAGCCCTCAATAGATATAAAAGAATAGAGATCCTACCATTCACACTTTCAGATCACAATGCTTTGAAACTTGAAATCGATTACAAGAAGAAGTCTGGAAAACCTCCAAAAACATGGAGGTTAAAGAACACCCTTCTAAAGAATGAATGGGCCAATCAGGCAATTAGAGATGAAATTAAAAAATATATGGAAACAAATGAAAATGAAAACACAACAATCCAAAATCTATGGGATGCGGCAAAGGCAGTATTAAGAGGAAAGTACATTGCTCTCCAGGCCTATTGCAAGAGATTAGAAAAAGCGCAAGTCCAAAATCTAATAGCTCACCTAAAGGAACTAGAGGCAGAGCAACAAGAATGCCCTAAACCCAGTAGAAGAAGAGAAATAGTAAAAATTAGAGCAGAAATAAACAACGTAGAGACCAAAGAAACAATTGAACAGATCAATGAAACCAAGAGTTGGTTTATTGAAAAAGTAAACAAAATTGACAAACCTCTAGCCAGACTTCTCAAAAGGAAAAGAGAGAGCACAGAAATAAACACCAACCCTTCAGAAATACAAGCAATTATCAGGGAATACTATGAAAAATTATATACCAACAAATTGGACAACTTAAAAGAAATGAATAAATTCCTAAACACATACTCACTACCAAAATTCACACTAGAAGAAATAGAAAACTTGAACAGACCTATAACGAGTGAAGAAATCGATTCAGTTCTCAGATACCTCCCAACAAATTAGACCCCTGGACCTGATGGCTTCCCTGGGGAATTCTACCAGACATTTAAAACGGAATTAATCCCAATTCTTCTCAAGCTATTCCAAAAAATAGAAACCGAAGGAAAACTCCGGTACTCATTTTATGAAGCCAGCATCACTCTGATTCCCAAGCCAGACAGAGATCCAGTAGAAAAAGAGAACTACAGGCAAATATCCTTGATGAATATGGATGCAAAAATTCTTAAGAAGATCCTTGCAAATCGAATCCAGCAGCATATAAAAAGAATAATCCTCCAAGATCAAGTGGGATTCATTCCTGGGTTACTGGGCTGGTTCAACATTCGCAAATCAATCAATGTGATAAATCTCATCAATAAAAGAAAAGATAAAAACCATATGATCCTGTCAATAGATGCCAAAAAAGCATTTGACAAAATACAGCATCCCTTCTTAGTCAAGACTCTCGAGAAAGTCGGGTTAGAAGGAACCTACTTAAACATCATCAAAGACATCTATGAGAAGCCCTCAGCTAACATCATCCTCAATGGGGAAAAGCTGAGAGCTTTCTCCCTGAGATCAGGAACACGACACGGATGTCCACTCTCACCACTGTTTTTGAACATAGTGCTGGAAGTCATCAGTCATCAGACAACAAAAGGGAATCAAAGGCATCTGAATTGGCAAAGAGGAAGTCAAACTTTCCCTCTTCGCAGATGACATGATACTCTACATCGAAAACCCGACAGACTCCACCAAAAGCCTACTAGAACTGATCCAAGAATTCAGCCAGTTGCAGGGTACAAAATCAACGCACAGAAATCGGTTGCATTTTTATACACCAACAATGAAGCAACAGAAAGAGAAATCAGGATACTGATCCCATTCACAATTGCACAAAAAACCATAGAATACCTCGGAATAAACCTAATCAAGCATACAAGAGATCTGTATGATGAAAACTATAGAAAACTTATGAAGGAAATTGAAGAAGACACAAAGAAATGGAAAAACATTCCATGCTCATGGATACGAAGAATAAATATGGTTAAGATGTCATTACTGCCTAAAGCAATCTACACATTCAATGCAATTCCAATCAAAATTGCACCAGCATACTTCTCAAAACTAGAAAAAAAAATCCAAACATTTGTATGGAACCACAAAAGACCCCGAATAGCCAAAGTAATACTGAAAAATAAAGCCAAAACGGGAGGTATCACCATCCCAGACTTTAGCCTCTACTACAAAGCTGTCATCATCAAGACAGTATGGTATTGACACAAAAACAGACACATAGACCAATGGAACAGAATTGAGAACTCAGAAGTGGACCCAAAAGTATACAGCCAACTCATCTTTGACAAAGAAGGAAAGAATATCCAATGGAAAAAAGACAGCCTTTTTAACAGATGGTTTTGGGAGAATTGGACAGCAACATGCAGAAGAATGAAACTAGATCAGTTTCTCACACCATGCACAAAACTAAACTCAAAATGGATAAAGGACCTGAATGTGAGACAGGAAACTATCAACACCCTAGAGGAGAAAGCTGGAAACAGCCTCTTTTACCTCCACCGCAGCAACTTCTTACTTGACACATCCCCAAAAGCAAGGGAATTAAGAGCAAAAATAAACTGTAGGGACCTCATCAAGATAAAAAGCTTCTGCACAGCCAAGGAAACAACCCAGAAAATTAATAGGCAACCAACGGAATGGGAAAAGATCGTTGCAAAAGACATATCAGATAAAGGGTTAATATCCAGAATCTATAAGGAACTCACCAAACTCCACACCCGAAAAACAAACAACCCAGTGAAGAAATGGGCAGAAGATATGAACAGACACTTCTCCAAAGAGGACATCCAGGTGGCCAACAGACACATGAAACGATGCTCAGCATCCCTCCTCATCAGGGAAATACAAATCAAAACCACACTGAGATACCACCTCATGCCAGTCAGTGTGGCTAAAGTGAGCAAATCATAGAACTCTAGATGTTGGCGAGGATGTGGAGAAACGGGCACCCTCCTACACTGTTGGTGGGCATGTAAACTGGTACAGCCCCTCTGGAAAACCGTGTGGAGGTTCCTCAGGAAACTCACAATAGAACTCCCCTAGAACCCAGCAATAGCACTGCTAGGAATTTACCCAAGGGATACAGAAACGCTGATGCATAGGAGCACATGTACCCCAATGTTCATAGCAGCACTCTCCATAATAGCTAAAACCTGGAAAGAGCCTAAGTGTCCATCAACAGATGAATGGATCAAGAAGATGTGGTTTATCTATACCATGGAATACTACATGGCAATGAGAAACAGTGAAATCTGGCCATGTGTAGCAACATGGATGGACCTTGAGGGTGTTATGCTGAGCAAAATAAGTCAGGCAGAGAAAGACAAATATCATATGTTTGCACGTATAGGAGGATTAGGAGGAACTTGAGGGAGGAACAAGGGGGAGACGAAGGGAGGAAATCGTGGGGGAAAGGGAGAGAAGCAAACCATGAGAGACTCTTGAATGCTGACAAAAACTGAAGACTGATGGATGTGGGTGGGAGGGGGATGGGCATGGAGGAGGACACTGCTGGGGATGAGCAGTGAGTGTTATATGGAAACTAATTTGATAATAAACTATTTGTAAAAAAAAAAAAAAGGAAAACAATTGACTTTTGTATATTAAACTTGTAACTGACAACATCTCTATAGTTACTTATTAGCTCCAGTTAATTTTTCTGGTCAATTCTTTAAAATTTTTGACTATGTACAATCATACTATCTGTGATCAAAGCCATTTTTAAGTCTTTCTTCCCAATAAGTATGTTGTTTATTTTCTTTTCTTGTCATTGCATTAGCTACTTCTAATGCAATATAGAAAAATGGTGAGAAAAAATATTATTGCATTTTTCTTGATCTTATCATAAAAGCTTCTAGTTTTTCAATATTGAGAATGACGTTACCAATAGGATTTTTGTAGACGTTCTTTATGAAGTTGATAAAGTTCCCTAATATTCCTAGATTTTACCGTGAATGGCTCTTCAATTTTTTCAAATGTTGTTCTTCATCTAGGATATGATTATCATATTATTAAATATGATTATTATATTATATTATTAGTATATGTTCATGAGAGATGTTGGTCTATAGTTTTCTTATAATGAGTTTTTCTGATTTGATGTTAGAATAATGGTAGATTTATAGAATATACTGGTAAGTATGCCCTTGCTTCTATTTTCTGAAACAGATTGTAGAGATTTGGTATAATTTCTTTCATAAATGTTTGGTAGAATTTCACAGTGAGCTCATCTGAGCTTAGTGACTTCTATTTTGGAAGGTTATTAATTATAGATTCACAGTTTTAATGTATATAAACTTATTCAAATTTCCTATTTCTTCTGTCTAACTTTGAGAGATTTTATCTTTCATGAAATTGTCTATTTCACCTAAGATGTCAAATTTCTTGGCATACAGTTGTTCATAATTTTTCTTTCTTATCTTTTTAATGACCATTCTTTCGTTAGTGATATCCCCTCTTTCGTTTCTAATATTAATCATTAGTGTTTTCCCTTCTTCCCCTCCTCCTACTTTTCCTCCTTCCCTCCTTTCTCTTCTTTTTCCTCTCCTTCATATTCTCCTCTGCCTCCTACCCTTCTCCTTCTCCTTCTTTCTTCTTCTTCTATAACCTGCCCATAGGCTTATCAATCTAATGATCTTTTTAAGGAACAATCTTTTGGTTTTATTAATTTTATCTATTGATTTCTTGTCTTAATTTTTGTTGATTATACTCTAAATATTATTTATTTCTTGCTTTCTTTGAATTTATTTTTCTCTTCTACTTTTTGAAGGTGGAGATTTAGATTATTGTGTTTAGATCTCTCCTTTTTTCTAAAATATACATTCAATGCTATAAATTTCTCTTTAAACACTGTTTTTGTTGCATCCCACAAATTTTCATAAGGTGCATTTTCATTTTCATTTAGTTGAAAATATTTAAATAGCTTAAAAGCTTGTATTTTAATGGAAGTATAATTAATATACAGTGTTTTATTACTTTCATGTGTACAATATAATGATTTAATAATTCTATATATTACTAAATGCTTATCAAAATAATTATACTCTTAATCCCTTTATTTCACCTATCCCTCTACCCATCTCCACTTTGCAACCATCTGTTGTTCTCTGTATTTAGAAGTTTTTGTATCTCTTATTCCTTTATTTGTTTTGTTTCTTAAATTTCATATATGAGTGAAATCATATTGTATTTTTTTGTGTCAGATTGATTTAGTTCACTTAGCATTATACCCTCTAGGTCCACCCACACTCTCATTCTTTTTTATGGATAATATTATACTACATATTATAATATTATATTATTATAATATTAATATTACTAATATTGTATTATTATATATGTCATATTTCCTTTATTCATTCATTTATGGATGGACACTTCAGTTGATTCCATATCTTGGCCTTTGTAAATGTTGCTGCAGTAAACATAGAGATTAGCAGTGCATACATCTTTTTGACTTTGTTTGTCTTTGGGTACATGCCCAAAAGTGGAATTACTGGAACATATGGTAATTCCATTTTTAAGCTTTTAAAGAAAATCCATGCTGTTTTTCACAGTGGCCACACAAATTAGCACTTGTAACAGTGTGAAAAGTTCCTTTCCCTCCATGAAATTTTCTCCTTAAAATTCTGAACAAACCAATTATTGTTAATAAAATTGAATCAGTAACATAAAAAAACTGCCAAAAAGGGTGCCTGGGTGGCTCAGTTAGTTAGGTGTTTGACTCTTGATTTTGGATCAGGTCATGATCTCACCGTTCATGAGTTCAAGCCCCTGTACTAACAGTGCAGAGCCTGCTTGGAATTCTCTCTTTCCCTCTGTCTCTGTCTCTCCCCCACCCGTGCTTGCTTGCTCTCTTTCTCTAAAAAATAAATGAATAAATAACTTTTTTAAAATAACACAATTCCCTAAAAACAAAAGTTCACTACCAGATGGCCTTACAGGTGAATTCTACCAAACATTTAAAGAAGAATTAATATTTATTCTTCCCAAACTATCCCCCAAAAGATAAAAAAAGAAGGAAAGATTCCAAGTACATTCTATGAGGCCAGGATTATCCTGATATCAAAACCAGAATAAGACACTATGAAGCTAAACAAATAAACAAACAAATAAAAGTATAGGCCAATATCTCTGATGAACATAGATGCAATAAAACCTCATCAAAATATTAGCAAACAATTCAACAATACATTAAAAATTTATTTACCACGATCAAGTGGGATTTATTCCAGATATTCAAAGGTGGTTCAATCATTATGATATATCATATCAACAAAAGAAAACATAAAAATTATGAGATCATATCAGTAAATGCAAAAAAAGCATTTGACAAAGTACAACATCCATTCGTGATAAAAACTCTCAACAATATAGGGTTAGAGGAAAAATACCTCAACATAATAAAGGTGTATATGTGAAACCCACAGCTAATATCATGCTCAATTATGAAAAAGTGAGAACTTTTCCTCAAAAATCACAAACAAGACAAGGATTTCCACTCTCATCACTTTTATTCAGCATAATACTGGAAGTCTTAGCCACTGCAGTCAGACAAGAAAGCAGGAAAAGAGAAGGAAGGAAAAAAGAAATAAGGAAGGAAGAAAGGAAGGAAGGAAGGAAGAAAAGGTATCTAAATTAGTAAGGAAGAAGTAAAATTTCACTATTTTCAGATGACATGATACTGTATAGAGAAATTCCTAAAGACTACTAAAAAAGCAATAGATGAATCAGCAAACAGAATGAAACACTAATGAAGTAACATCCAGTTTCCCCTAGAACTCAAACTATGAAGCACTCTGTGATCCATTCAGTAAGCAGCGGAGTTATGATGGCCCTCTAGGGCACTGGCTCAGAAGGTGCAGTTGGGTGGGGCTTGGTGTAACATCTCCTTTCTCCACTACATGGCGCTGCTTGGCTTACTGGGGCAGATCAGTTTGGCATCTATGTGCATGCATGCTCATGCACAGGAGAGATGAAAATGGTACCAACTTCCTTGTTTCTGGCACAGGAACCCTGCACCCTCACCCACCCACAACTAAGCACCTCTCTTTTTTCTCAGGCTTCTGTCCATTCTTTGCTTCTACATTGTCCATGTCCAAGCCATCAGCCTGCCAGGCCACATCTCCCTCCTGAATCTTACCTCAGATGGGGCTGTGTTTCTCAGGTTTTGAGAACCCGGCAACTTGGACCCACTCTGACCTACTGGGGGAGAGTCTTACTTAGCAATGACCAGGTACAGGCTTGCCCCAGCAAAAGTTATTGCAATCACACAGCAGCAAAGGTTCAGAGACTATGGCAAATCACAACACACAGCTGGTGCAAGGTTTCACTGCACTCTGGCATGTATGTTCTTATACCAGCAAAAGTGCCTGTTCTCAGGGGTCCGGTGGAGCCTTTGCCTGTGGGAGGGTAGTATGACCTCTACCAAGTGTCCCCCAAGCAAGGGAGCCACTTCTCTCCGTATGGCCCATGGATGCCTTGGACCTTGCTGACTGCTCTTGGGGATTTGCTCTTCTTTCCTGTCAGAGCATGTCCCAGCCCTGGGCTCCAGAATTTCAGACTCTGTGCTCCCCTGTTTATAGAGTCCTAATGATATTGAAGCCCTCTCCTTTCTCCCTGTCAGTCGTTTAGGAGAACAAGTTTCTTGTTCAGTCCCTTTTGAGGGTTTCCAGTCTTTCTCTTTCACTACAGCTACTTTCCAAGGGAGTGCTTTACCTATACTCTCCTGAAGTGCTGCACTCTCCACTCCATTCTCTGTCCTCTTTTCACATAAACAGCTCCCTACCCTCCTTGGCTTCTCTCTCTCTGTCTCTCTCTGTCTGTCTCTGTCTCTGTCTCTCTCTCTCTACCAGTTCACATCTCTGCACCACATAACTGCTGAGTTCTGTCACTCAAATTATGCAGATTGCTGTGTTATTCCCCAGAGCAATTTCCTAGGAGTGTAAAATGATTGGATGCTGATCTAGCTGCATTTCAGGGATGAGAGAAGTGGGAACTTCCATGCTGCTCCACTATCTTGGCCCTACCCTGTCTATGTCACTCTTCTTTATCCATTCAACAGTCAATGGACATTCAGGATCTTTCAATAATTTTGCAATAATTGGTACTGCTGTCTATAAACATTGAGTTGCATGTGCCCCTTTGAATCAGCATTTTTTGTATTCTTTGGATAATTCCTAGTATTGCAATTGCTGGGTCATAAAGTAGTTCTATTTTTTAATTTTTTGAAGAACCTCTATACTGTTTTCCAGTGTGACTGCACCAATTTGCATTCCCATCAGCAGTGCAAAAAGGTTCCCCTTTTTTCTGCATTCTGGTCAACATTTGTTGTTTCCTGAGCTGTTAATTTTAGCCATTTTGACAGGTGTGAGGTGGTATCTCATTATGGTTTTGATCTGTGTTTCCCTGATGGTGAGTGATATTGAGCATCTTTTGATGTGTCTGTTAGCCATCTGGATGTCTTCTTTGGAAAAGTGTCTATTCATATCTCCTGCCCATTTCTTCAACTGGATTATTTGTTTTTTTGGGAGGTATTGATTTTGATAAGTTCTTTATAAATTTTGGATACGAGCCCTTTATCCAATATGTCTTACAAATATCTTCTCCCATTCTATCGGTTTTCTTTTAGTTTACTTGATTGTTGCCTTCACTGTGCAGATTTTATCTTGATGAGGTCCCAATAGTCCATTTTTGCTTTTATTTCCCTTGCCTCCTGAGACATGTCTAGTAAGAAGTTGTGATAGTCAAGTTCAACGAGGTTTTTGCCTGCTTTCTCCTCTAGGATTTTGATAGTTTCCTGTCTTCCATTTAGGTCTTTCATTCCGTTCGAATTTATGTATGTGTATGATGTAAGAATATAGTCCATTTTCATTCTTCTCCATGCTGTTGCCCAGTTTTCCCAACACCATTTGCTAAAGAGACTGTCTTTTTTCCATTGAATATTCTTTCCTGCTTTGCCTAAGAAAGAGTTAGCCTATCATTTGATTTATGTGTCTATTTTTGTGCCAGTACCATACCGTCTTGATGACTACAGCTTTGTAATACAGCTTGAAGTCTGCGTTTGTGATGCCTCTAGCTTTGGTTTTCTTTCTCAACATTACTTTGGGTATTCAAGGTCTTTTCTTGTTCTATATAAATTTTAAAATTGTTTGTTCTAGCTCTGTGAAGAATGCTATATTTATTTTGATAGAGATTGTGTTGAATGTGTAGATTGCTTTGGGGAGTATATGGACATTTTAACTGTATACATTCTTTCAATCCATGATCATGGAGAGTTTTTCCATATCTTTGTGTCTTATTCAATTCCTTTCATAAGCTTACTATAATTTTCAGTGTACAAATCTTTTACCTCTTTGGTTAGGTTTATTCCTATGTATCTTATGGGTTTTGGCGCAATTGTAAATGGGATTAATTCCTTGATTTCTCTTTCTGCTGCTGCATTATTGTGTATGGTGTAAGAAAATGGTCCAGTTTCATTCTCCTGATAACTCTGTCTAGCTTTCCCAACACCATTTGCTGAAAAGACTGACTTTTTTCATGTGATAGTATTTCCTGTTGTGGAAGATTAGTTGTGCATATATTTATGGGTCCATTTCTGGGTTCTCTATTCTGTTCCATTGATCTATGGTCTGTTTTTGTGCCAGTATCATACTGTCTCGGTGATTACAGCTTTGTAATACAGCTTGAAGTTCAGAATTGTGATACCTCCAGCTTTGGTTGTCTTTTTCAACATTACTTTGGCTATTCTGGGTCTTTTCAGTTTCCATACAAGTTTTAGGATTGTCTGTTGTAGCTCTGTGAAGAGTTCTGATTTTATATTGATAGGGATTGCAGTGAATGTGGAGATTGCTTTGGATAGTATCGGCATTTTAACAGTATTTGTTCTTTCAATCCATCAGCATGGAATGTTTTCCATTTCTATGTGTATTCTTCAATTTCTCTCATTAAGCTTTCTATAGTTTTTAGCATACAGATCATTTACTTCTTTGGTTAGGATTATTTCTAGGTATTTTATGGGTTTTGGTGCAATTGTAAATGGGATTGATTTCTTAATTTCTCTTTCTGCTGCTTCATTATTGTTGTTTAGAAATGCAAACTATTTCTGTACATTGATTTCATATCCTGTGACTTTGTGAATTCATGTAACAGCTCTAGCAGTTTTTTGGTGGAGTCTTTTGGGTTTTCCATGTAAAGCATCATGTCATCTGTGAAGAATGAAAATATGACTTCTTCTTTGCTAGATTGTATGCCTTTTATTACTTTTTGTTGTCTGATTGCTGAGACTAGGACTTCCAATACTATGTTGAAAAACAGTGGTAAGAGTTGACATCCCTGTCATGTTTCTGACCTTAGGGGGGAAGCTCTCACTTTTTCCGGTATTAGAATAATGTTAGCTGTGTACCTTTCATATATGGTTTTCATAACATTGAGATATGATCCTTCTATCCTTACTTCACTGGGAGCTTTTATCAAGAAAAGATGCTGTATTTTGTTAAAGGCTTTTTCTGCATTTATTGACAGGCTCAATATGGTTCCTATTCTTTCTTTTATTAGTGTGGGTATATCACATTGTTTGATTTGCAAATATTGAAACAGTCCTGCATCACAGGAGTAAATCTCACTTGAACATGGTGAATAATTTTTTAATGTATTATTGAATTTGATTTGCTTGTATCTTGTTGAGGATGTTTGCATCCAGGTTCATCAGGGACATTGTCCTGTAATTCTTTTTTTTAGTGGAGACTTTGTCTGGTTTTAGAAGCAAGGTAATACTGGGCTCATAGAATGTGTCTGGAAGCTTTCTTTCCTTCTTCTTCATCTTTTTTATTTTTGTGTGAACAGTTTGAGAAGAATAGGTATTAACCTGTTTTTAAATGTCTGTTAAAATTCTCCTGGGAAGCCATCTGTCCCAGGACTCTTATTTTTGGGGAGATTTTTGATAGCTGATTCCATTTCTTTCATAATATTCTCTTAAAATTGTTTGTTGTTCTGTGGTGCTGGTTGTGATTTCCCTTCTTTCATTTGTGATTTTATCTGTGTGGGTACTCTTTCTTTCTTTTGGGTAAGCCTGGCTAGAGTGTTTGTCAATTTTGTTTATTCTTTCCTAAAACTAGTTTTAGTTTTATAGATCTGTTCTACTGTTATTGTTGTTGTTGTTGGCTTTTTAAAAATATTTGTTTCCATAGCTTTCATTTCTGCTCTCATCTTTATATGTTCCTACTTCTCCAGGTTTTGGGCTTAATTTTCTGCTCCTTTTCTAGATCCTTTAGGTATAAGTTTAGGTTGTGTGTTTGGGAACTTTCTTGCCTCTTGAGATAGGCATAAATTGCAATGTACTTTCCTCTTAGGACTACCTTTGCAGCATCCCAAACTTTTGGACTATTGTGTTTTCGTTTTCATTTGCTTTCATGTATATTTTAAGTTTCTTCCTTAATTTCCTTGGTGACCTATTCATTTTTAGCTGGATGTTCTTTAGCCTCCGTATATTTGAGGTCTTTACAAATTTTTTCTTGTGGTGGATTTCAAGTTTCATAACATTGGGATCTGATAATATGGATGGTATGATGTCAATCTTTTTGTACCTGCTGGGGGTAATTTATGACCTAGCATGTGATCTATTCTGGAGAATGTTCCATGTGCAGGTGAGAAGAATCTGTGTTTTCTTGTTTTTGTATGAAATGTTCTGAATACATCTGATAAGTGTATCTGGTCCAGTATGTCACTTAAAGCCATTGTTTCTTTGTTGGTTTTCTGCTTAGATAATCTGTCCATTGTTGTAAGTGGGGTGTTAAAGTCTCCCACTATTATGTTATTATTATCAATGAGGATATTTATGTTTGTGAATAATTGAAATATAGATTGCTCCACATTGAGAGCATAAAGTTTGCAATTGTTAGCTTTTCTTGGATAGATGCCTTAATTATGATATAGTGCCTTTCTTCACCTCTTGTTACAGTGTCTGTTTTAAAGTCTAGTTTGCCTGATATAAGTATGACTATTCCTGCCTTTTTTTGACTTCCAGTAGCATGATAGATGGTCCTCTATCCCCTCACTTTGAGTCTGTAGGTGTCCTAAAGTCTAAAATGAGTCTCATGTAGGCAGCATATAAATGGGCTTGTTTTTTTATTATCCATTTTGACACTCTATGTCTTTTGATGGGGGCATTTAGTGCATTTACAGTCAGAGTGATTATTGAAAGACGAATTTAGTGCTATTGTGCTATCTATAGATTTCATGTTTCTGGTGACAGT
Organism: Proteles cristata cristata; assembly: GCA_017311185.1. Classification (NCBI taxonomy): domain Eukaryota; kingdom Metazoa; phylum Chordata; class Mammalia; order Carnivora; family Hyaenidae; genus Proteles; species Proteles cristata. Next base: position 96,790 of record JAESUZ010001759.1, on the reverse strand, counting down.
CTCTGGAACTTTGCAGTCTTTTCTGCTTTAGTCTTTTTTCTTTTTCCCCATTCAGAGAGTCCTTTTAAACTTTCTTGTAGGGCTGGTTTAGTGGTAATGAACTTCTGTAGATTTTTTTTTTTTTTTTTGGTCTGGGGATATCTTTATCTCCCCTTCTATTCTGAATGACAGAGTTGCTGGATAAAGGATTCTTGCCTGCCCTTACCTGCACATTTTTCTATTCAGCACATTGAATATTTATTGCCACTTCCTTCTGGCCTCCCAAGTGTCAGTAGACAGGTCTGCTCCTAAACTTACATGTATACCCTTGTAAATTAAAGACCTTCCATCCCCAGCTACTTTTGGAATTCTCTGTTTTTCTTTGTATTTTTGCAAGTTTCACTATATGTCACATTGTTGCTCTGTTTTTATTGATTCGGAAGGGGGTTCTCTGTGTCTCTTGGGCTTGGATGCCTGTTTCCTTCCTCAAATTAGGGAATTTCTCAATGATAATTTGTTCAAATAAACTTTCTGCCCCTTTTCCTTGCTCTACTTCTTCTGGAACTCCTATGATATAGATATTGTATCATTTCATGGAATCACTTAGTTTTCTAAGTCTCCCCACATTATCTAGTAATTTTCTTTCCCTCTTTTTTCAGATTCATTATTTTCCATAATTTTATCATCTATTTCACCTATTCTCTCCTCTGCTTCTTCAATTTTCACTGTCACTACATCTAGTTTATCTTCCATCTCAGGTATAGCTTTTTATAATTCATTCTATTTCTTATGTCTTTGATCTCTGCAGCAAGGGTTTCTCTGCGTCTTCTATGCTTTTTTGTTTCAACTCCAGCTAGTGGCCTTATGACAATTATTCTAAATTCTCATTGGGGCACCTGTGTGGCTCAACCGGTTGAGCATCTGACTTCTGTTCAGGTCATAATCTCACGGTTCGTGGGTTCGAGTCCCACATCAGGTTCTATGCTGACAGCTCAGAGCCTGGACCCTGCTTCAGATTCTGTGTCTCTGTCTTTCTCTGCCCCTCCCATGCTCATGCTCTGTGTCTCTCTGTCTCTCAAAAATAAATAAACATAAAAGATTTTTTAAAAATAAATTCTCATTCAGATAGATTGTCTATATGTGTTTTGAGCATATCCCTGGCTATAACTTCTTCTTGACCTTTCTTTTGGGGACCATTCATCTGTCTTGTCATTTTAGCTAAGTTTCTGTCTTTTGTCTGTTTTAAAAGCTTGTCATATTTCCTGCACCTGAGAGTACTGCTATATTAAAAAGAACTCATACACTGTCTAGTGCCTGGAACTCCAGGAAGTGTTTCTAGTTTATGTTATTCACTCTGATATTGAATTTTGGCTGCTTTTTCTCACTGGTAAGTCCTCTGCAGAGCTCCTCGTTGCTTGCAGTAGTAGTGTGTTTGAGCCTTTATCTCTTTGTGCTTTCATTTTTTTTGTTTAAGTAACCTTGGAAAAATAAAGTGGAAGAGGGGCTTATCCCATGAAGAGAGAAAAAGAAATAGAACAAAAGAAAACCAGAGAATAAAAAAATTTATTAAGGTGATACCAAGAAAAAAGTAAAGGAATAAAAGAATAGGAAAAGGGAAAAGTAGGAAAAATAAGAGAATAAAAACATCTGATACAAAAATAAATAAATAAATAAAAGGAAATAAAAAAAAAAACAAATTTTAAACTTTGAGTCTGATTCCAAAAGAAAAAAGGAAGGTGGAGGAAAAAAGAGGAAAACAAAGAAAAAAGAAAGAGGTGTTTATTGATGCCTGAGGGGTGATGGTTGTGCTGGCCTTTTGATTTTTTAAAAATGTTTTTTATTTATTTCTGAGAGAGAGAAACAGCATGAACAGGGGAGGCTCAGAGAGAGAGGGAGACACAGAATCAGAAACAGTTTCCAGACTCTGAGCTAGCTGTCAGCACAGAGCCTGATGTAGGGCTCAAACCCACGAACGGTGAGCTCATGAGCTGAGCTGAAGTCGGACGCTTAACTGACTTAGCCACCCAGGAGCCCCAGGGTGCTGATCTTTTTGAACAGAATCTGATTGCATTGGCTCAAAGTCAGTCTTTCCCCAGTTAAATAAGCAGTTGCCAGGGAAGGAGGGACAGGTTTTGGTGTAATCTTGTCCTCTCTCTACTGGGGGCCACTGTGTTGCACTATGAAGTCAACATTTTGTGCCACCCTAATTTCTATTCTCCGGACCAGGGATCTCAACCTCTGTTGTTCAGGCAGTCCTCAAGAATAACAAAAGCAATCAGCTTGCCTTGTGCCACAACTATTTGCCATCTTCTCGTCCCACAGCTCAGATTGAAATCCCGAAGTCTTAAAAGACCTGTTACAACAAGAATCTGTTCCCCTTCTCCAGAGTGGAGCCTCTCCCTACTGCTGGTGAAAGGCCTTTGCCTGGGCCTTTTGTCCTTGAGGAGTTAATAAACCTTCTTCCAAAAGTACTCCAGGAAGGGGACCATTCTCTCCCAGTGTCCCCTTGAGATCACTACATCATGGCATGCACTCCAGGGCCAGATCCCTCCTCCCCCCCAGAAAATGTCACACACTTCCAAAACCTCAGAGTTTGAGCTCCACATGCTGTTTGCAAAAAGAACTGGGACACTCAGTACTTCCCACTCCTCAGTCCATGGTCCAGAGAGGTTTTCTTCTTGTGTTAACTCGATTTCATACTATCTCAACCCCTCTCTCTGTCCCTTTTTTCTGTCTATGGAAGAGATTCCTTCCCTTCCACAACTCCTCTGTTTTTCTTTCCCGCACCTCACATCTACGCACCTCACACCTCTCAAGGTGTCTCTCTCCAACTGTGAAGATCCTTCTGCCACTCTGCAGATCGATTACCTAGGTGTTCCAAGTAATCTGACCTTAACAGAGCTGTGTTTGAGGTACCTTGGAAGCCCAGGGTCCCACAACTATCCACTATCTTAAATCCTCTCTAAGCAACATATTTTTTCTCTCTCAGTACTTGATTGTGATTTCAACCAACAAATATCAGATTATTTAGTACAATACAGAAAAGAATTTTCTTTACTTTCTCTCCTCACCCTACACCTAAATGCACCAGCCACTTATTCAAATGGATACTTGAGCATTCTTCTTTACAAAATTACTCACACAATTTCAAAGTTATTGCCAAAAAATCAAATGCTATATTTTAAAATGTAAATATGTCATCATATAAACAAACAATTTTCTCTTTGTTGTGCTGTATCTTAAGAGGAATTTGTGTTATTAACAAATTGTATGGCTTTATAAAAATAAGCTTAAGTCTTATTCATCTTTGTTGTTGTTATGTGCACAGAATTCTAAACAAATTGCCTCTTTTGTTAGAAAAAACACATAAACAGATGTTTTTAATTTAGTTTACATTAAAAAAGAAAGAGAGACATAAAAATATGCTTCTAATAAATTGAACCAATTAGTGGTTGAAATCAGTGGAGGTCATTCAATTCAGTAAAGAATGAAAGTTTCCTAAAGATCCGAGGCACAAATACTATATCTAGCATCATGCTCAGAGGTGGGAGGTAGGGTGAGAAGATTAATTTGTGTGCTACTTAGATGGATTCAAGTAATTTGGAACAAATTGTAAAGTTTCTTTCTTCTCCGTTTTTCTTGAACATAGTCCTATTTACTTTCAGACTATCAGCCTTGGAAGTGAAGGGGAAAGTAGCTAAAAGAGAGAATAATTTTCACATTATCCCTGCTGTTGGTATAAATATCCTTTGCACCTGCACTCTACGGCAGTTAAGGAAATAGAAGTACTTAGAAATGTAAAGCAAGTTTGCAAAGTGCATATTTTACCATGTAAATTATGTACTTCATACACCTGTATAGAGTCAATTGATGTGATTTATTTAGGATTATATTTTAATTTTGTAAATATATTTTACAGTTGTCTATTAATGACAAAATTGCATTTGGTCAATATTAAGTGAATTTCAGAATACTGTTCAACTCAGCTTTTTGTCTGCCTTGAGTGTAACAAAATGAATTAAAGGGTTACAGACACAAAAAAGCTATGCATTAATGAGTATTCACATAAAGCTGAATTCAGTTTTACACTTTGACACATGAATAACAAGTGACCATTCATGCTGCTAAGTTAGGCAAATGCAGCTACCAAGAGGAAAATGAACTGATTTATTTTATTTTATTTTATTTTATTTTATTTTATTTTATTTTATTTTATTTTATTGTTTAGATAGCGAAAATATTGCCAATGTTTTATTTTAATTAATTAATTTTCTGTTCAGCCATTTCATATAGAAGGAGGACACAAATAAATCCTCTCCAGATCATGGCAATTTTCATCTATCCCATAAGCATAGCCACCAAAATCTATTATTGGGAGAAAATGTGGTAGTCCAATGGGAGGAAAATGAACTGATTTAATAGAAAATGCAACAAGTAGCAGTCTATCTAACCCTAGGGTGCTTTGCATTCTTTTAATGTGTTAACAGAGAACTTGACTATAAAAGCCTTAACAAATCAATACCTTTTTTTACAGCACTTCTTAATCATAGGAGTTCAGAAAAATCACACTTATTGGGCAGGGCTGGGGGAATGAGGGGTGGGGGGGGCTTTTCTGAACTAAATTGACAGGATTCTGTCACTGGATCTGAATAGGATATGATTATGGTTTTTTTGGTGTGAATATGTATCTCAATGTAGTCCCTTACAATATCTTTCAACAACACCCCACATTAAAGAGAAAAAAAACACAATCATTTTTCTTAGACCTATATAAGTCACTGACATTTTCTCAGACATATGTACTTGAACTTTTCATATAGGTGGTCTCAAAATCCATTCCTTATTTTTTTTTTCAATTTATTTAAGAAATACTGCTTGAGTACTTAATTTATGCCATATATCTGGCTAGGAAGAAAGCTTCCTATGGGAAATGATGTTTAAATTAAAACCTGAAGAATGAATAAGAATAAGCCAGAAATACAGTCTTTAAAACAAGACAATAGGCCTAAAATGGAGTGGCTTATGCTAAGTTCCACACCACCAAACTAAGGTGCAATTAAAATGTCAGCTTTCCCAGGAGTGGAATACTAAACCAGTCAGGAATGGCCTGACCAACACTGGTTAGGTCATCTGCCAGACGACTCTGTCATCCCCCCCACAAAAGTGACCTTGCAATAACTAACCCATATTTTTGCCTAGTATAAATTCCTTATTACTGCTTTCTTTCTGCTTATAAAAGTCTTTCATGTTGTATAGATCTCAGAACATCTTTCGTTTTTTAAAGTTTATTTTTTGAAAGAGAGAGAGAGTGGGGAAGGAGCAGAGAGAGAGAGAGAGAGAGTCTGAGAGAGTGGGAGACAGAGAATCCCAAGCAGGCTTCGTGCTGTCAGTGTAGAACCCAACACTGGACTCAAACTCATCAATCCTGAGATCAGTATGATAGGGAAAGATAGGATAAAATAGTCAGAGAGGGAAGGGTTAGGACCTGAGATCCCTGGGTGGGGCGAAAACCTGTATTTTAAAACAATGTTGGGAGCATCTGATAAACAAGAAAACTCCCTCAGGGTTAAGGTTCCTCTTAAGAATTTAACAACAACAGCAACAAAAGAATCCATGGTAAAATTTAAGATGGTTGTAAGAAAGATGTAAAGCCACAAATAGGGGAAATTAAATATTAAAAAATATTGAAATAAATGAATAATAATCTCCAGTATGTGTGTGTGTTGGGGGAAGATTATTATAATTGGGTTATTAGGAGGGGAAAAAATGGAAAGATTGTGGTGAGGAATTGAGTAGCTTGAAATTGAGGTTGCAGAGACTACAGTTAATACTGGAAATATTAATAATGAAAACTCTGGAAAAAATAGACTAGAGATTTTGAATAATCATCTATCATCCTTATGGATATTGAAATTGCCAAGAATTATTATATGAGTAGTACTAGAAAGAGACTAGGAGTCAGCTTAAGGTAAATTTTCCAGTGTTTTGAGGGGATTTAGGGAGAACAGGAGAAAAAATGGTCCAGAAAAGACAAGAAGGAAAATGAAACATTCATTTCATCTCAAGAGCTTCTAGCACAAAGGCTGCAGGGGGAAAAATCATCCATTACTTGACAGGACTTTTCAGAGAAGAAATATTCTCAGGGAAGTCATCAGTGTGTGGCTAGCCCATGAGAGTGAGGAAAATATGAGGTAAGAGATTGAGGCAACACAGGATATTGCTCATAATTGATTGTATGGTTCATAACCATCTGGGTAGATGCCCAGATGTGGAAAAGAATGGGAGATGGAGGCAGGAGAAGGACTGTGACCTGCTATATGGTGATGTGGGTTTATTGACTATTCGTGTCCTTCTTCTTTAAAATATATACTTATGTATTTTGTTAATCTTAGCCAAAGCTTTTTAAAAATATTATATATACTACTTAATTGAGTCTTGCAAATTACTTTTAGCATGTTTCATTTCCTTACTAATAAACTGATTATTGCTATTAAAACAAGGAAACAAACTCTTGACATCACAGTTGCACTATATGCTAACTAACTTGTATGTAATTTTTTAAAATAATTAAATAAAATTTTTAAAAAAGAAAAAGAAACAAGCAAACAAAAGAATGTAATAGATATCAACTGAGGTTCCCCTCAGGAATTTGACCATCAAGATACCTAGCTGAGGAGCACCTGGGTGGCTCAGTCGGTTAAGCGTCTGACTTCGGCTCAGGTCATGATTTCACAGTTTGTGGGTTTGAGCCCCGCGTTGGGCTCTTTGCTGACAGCTCGGGGTCTGAGGCCTGCTTCGCATTCTGTGTCTCCATCTTCTCTGTCCCTCCCCCACTCATGCTCTGTTTCTCTCTGTCTCAATAATAAATAAAAAATTAAAACAATAAAAGACACCTAGCTGAAATAAGTAAAGCATAAAACTTATGTTATATGAAGGATAGTTTGACCATAGTCTGACTTCTCACACAATGGAATCAAGCCTATCAGGAATGAACAAACCAGCACTTAGAGTTATCAAGTCAATAAGGGTAAAAACGGAGAAGGAATAAAGGATAAGGGCGGGGGGTTGATCTAAACCCTACAAAACAAAGTCCCTCGCCTATAGTCACAGGTATTCACTTTTGGATGCTGCCTCTCTGTAAAGAGAGCTGTCATACTATTCTTACTTTCTAATCTTATACTCCAATAAGTTTTTGCCTGGTGCTCATTTTGTGTCGACCTCTTCATTCTTTGAAGTGGTGAAACAATGAATCCTGGTTACTGAGGTAAAGAATCCTGCAACTTTGTGACCTGAGTTGAATCAAGACTCTGAAACTCAACTTAATGAGTCACCCAGGTGCCCCTCAGAGCATCTTTCTATCTGCAAGATTAGATATTGTGTGGTTTGAATTGATTTGTTCTTAAACTCCTAAAGTGTTTGAAATACTTCACTTTCTATTTTAACAATAGTTAGAAAAATTCAGATAGAAAAAAGTATAAGAATAAAATGAATGTGTATCTGTTGTGTTACCATAGTATAAGAGAGCTAAAGATAAACTAATGTGAGTACACTCTTTGATGAGTCAGATAAAAACTACAACAGCTGAAGTTGTTATGGTGACTCTCCCAATCAGATGGACCAAATGTGGGACAACCCAATTACGTGGAAGCCAGCAGCATGGGCAGTAAAATAATTCACCAGAGACAAAACAAAGGAAGTAGAAGTTTATTTAATACACTGTAAGGGAGCAGTGGGCAGAACAACAAAGGAGAGACTGTCTGGAATGAGGCAGTGGATGGGGCTGTATTTAAAAGGTAAAGCAAGGGAGTATAGGGACATATAAATTTTCCATTTTTTGGTGCCTATGTCTGGTTGTAAGTAAGACATTAGTTAATTAGGGCTTATGGATATTTTGAAGTGGGTCGCCTGATAGGCATGTTTTTATTCAGCCAGAGGTTCACTGTGGGCCCTATTGCCTCAATCAAGTTTCCACTGCTTAAGTCTGTTGCCTGAAAGTGGTCTCCACATGCCTTCCTGACAGATCAAAAATGTAAAATCTCTAGTATTTGGGTGGAGGTCTCATCTTTAGTAGTTTCTTTCTGCTGAATGAGGGGTGTAGAAATGTCCCTACCTCAACTTTTTGGTCCATCATGGGTTCTGAGCAGTTATAGACCAGAGCATGGTATTATATTAAAGTTCTGATAGGTAATTCAGGTGAAATTCCTTGGTGGCAAGGATTTTCCAATTTAGGGGAAAGGGACCCTTACAAAGGAAATATGCAAACAACCAATAAGTACATGAAAAACACTTGATATCATTTGTACTTAGCATAGTGTAAACTAGAATTACAACATAATACTTCGCTACTGCTGGGATGGCTACAATAAAAAAGACAAACAATAACAAATACTAGCAAGGACATTGGAAAACAAAAACTCTAATACATTGTGGTGAGATTGTAAACTGGTATAGCCACACATGAAAAGATGTTCAAGGGGATGCCAGGAAGATGGTAAAGTAGGAGGACCCTAAGCTCTCCCTGTCCCATGTTTACAACTAGATACCACTCACATCCACGTTAAAAACTACAGAGTGGTCTGAAGAAGGACAGAACAAACTCCACAACTAAACAGAGAGAAGCCCTATATCAGAGAGAATAAGAATGGCAGAAAAGGTGGTCAGCAGCTGCTCACAGGAAAGAGGGAGCTGTGGACAGAGATGGGAAAACACCCAAGAGCCTATATGGGGAAAAAATCCCCATGATGTCTGAACTTGAAAAACAGAAGGGTTGAATTCTGTAAGTTTATATAACCAGCAGGACTTAGAGCCTCGAGCTTTAAAAGTCAGCTGATTCAGCATTAGGGTTGCTGGGAAAAGAGTGATGATCTGGTCCCCAGCCTTACATAAACAATAGCCCACAGACAGGCAAGAGGTTTGACAATTTACACAATGCCTGGGGCAAATGGGAGGGAAATCTTTGTAAAAATTTCAGAGTGTTGAAAAACTTCTCTGGGAACAAAGCGACTGGCAGGTGCCATTTCCCTTCCACGCACCTACCCAGCATAAGCACAGAGCCACCTATAGGGGGCAGCACTGCATAGGCACTTGCTATCTAACTTGCTAGGATGAGCCCCACTCAGGAGTGCTCCTGAGGATGTACCCACTCCAAGCCTGATTACCTTGGTCCTGGGGTTAGCACAAATTGTTTTTTAACACCATATGGCCCTCTAGCAACCACCTCTGCATTCCCCTGGTGGTCATCACACTTTAGGGAATACAGCTAAGACTAGCAGCTCAGCTTAAATTTTGCTAAAACCACTGCTCCCCCAAGCCCTATGGCAGTCACCCCCTTTCAGAGCCAGCCCACCTTGGTCTCAGGAACAACATAGAGAACATACACTGATCACAAAAGGCAGAGAGTCAGTGCAGATACCTGTACTGAAAGGAAAATCTACTCTAACACAATAAATGCAAGCAACACACATAGGAGACTCCCCTCCTGTGCCAGTTTCTCTTGGACAGAGGACAGAGCACAGCAGGACACTACAGGAGCTCTTCTTCATAAAGCCACTACTTTCATAAAGCCACTACTTTCAAGAGTAGAGAACATAGCTGACTTTGAACACAGAGAAACAGACACAAAGAGGTATACAAAGTGAGAAGCAAAGGAATTTGTCTCAAATAAAAGAACACAACAAATTCACAGCAGAGATCTAAGCAAAACAGAAATAAGTAGTATGCTTGATAGAAAATTTATTTTCTTAATTTTTAAATGTTTATTTATTTTGAGAGAGAGACAAAGAGAGAAAATATGTGCATGGGTAGGGGAGGAGCAAAGAGAGAGGGAGAGAGAGAAACCCAAACAAACTCCATGCTCAGCAAAAGGCCCACCTGGTAGGAAATTTAAAGTAATGATAACAAAGGTACTCAATAAACTTTAGAAAAGAGTGGAGGATATCAGTGTGACACTGAGGAAAAAGATAAAATATAACATATTAGAGATGCAGAACTCAATATATAAAGTTAAAAACATGATAAATAAAATAAGTAGTAAGCTACAGGAAGCAGATGAATGTATCAGGGGCCTGGAGGATTGAATGATAGAAAAAATATCAGGCTGAATGGATGAGACACAAAAATAACTGCATCATGGAATAGATTTAGAAAATTCAGTGATTACATCAAGCATAATGACATTCACATTATAGGGATCCCAGAAGGAAAAGAGAAAGAAAGGAGGGCAGAAAATGTATTTGAAGAAATGATAGCTAAAAAGTTCCCAAATCTGGAGAAGGAGAATGAGATCCACCTTCAGGAGACACAGAGATCCTTCAACAAATTCAACCAAAGGAGTTCCACAATGAGACACATAGTAATTAAAATGTCAAAAAACTAACAAATAAAGAGTTTTAAATGTTTCAAGAAAAACAGAAGACAGTTGCATACAGAGGGACCTCATAAGGCTATTAGTTGATTTTTCAGCAGAAACTTTGAAGGCTATAAGGTAGTGACAGGATATATTCAAAGTGATGAAAGGGAAAAATCTGCAGGGCAAGAATATCTAGAAGGGTTTCATTCAGGATACAAAGAGAGATAAAAAGTTTCTCAGAAAAACTAAAACTAACAGAGTTCATGACCACTAAAGTAACCGTACAAGAAATATTAGAGGAGATGCTCTAAGTGGAAAGGCCATACGTGAGAGTATGAAAATTTAAAACACAAAAACAGTAAAAATAAAAATAAGTATTTCTGTAAAAATCATTCAAGGGATTCATAAAATAAAATGACATAAAATATAATACAAAATATCCAAAAATGGAGGGAAGAAGAATAAGTTGAAAATTAAATGATAATCACCTTAATATAGACTGCTACATGCAGAATATGTTATGTATAAACTGAATGGTAAAGACAAATCAAACCACAATAATATATATGCAAAAAATAGACTAAGTTATCCAAGTATATCACTAAAAAAAATGAGAAAAGTAATAAAGAATAAAGGGAAAATCATCAGAAAAAAAGCTACATAAAATACAGTATAGTCCAATCTATAGTATATAATTATAGTCCAATAGTATAGTATATGACTATATACTATAGTATATAACTATAGTCCAAACTATAGTCCAAACGGTAGTATAGTATAGTATAGTATAGTATAGTATAGTATAGTATAGTATAGTATAGTACAGTTCAATCATTTGGACTAAATGCACCAATAAAAAGACATAGAGTTTCAGAGAGGATAAAAATGCAAGACCCATTCAAGTGCTGACTACAAGATACACATTGTAGACCTAAAAATACCTGTAGATTGAAAGTAAAGTATTAAGAAACATTTATTATGCAAAGAGATGTCAAAAGGAAGCTGGATTAGCAATGTTTGTATTAGAGAAAATACTTAAAATAATGTCTGTAAACAGAGATAAAGAAGGACATGGTATAATAATAAAAGGAACAATCAAACAAGAAGATATAACAATTATAAATATTTATGTATCCAACATAGGAGTATCCAAATACATAAAACAGTTAACAACAAGCATAAATAAACTACTCGATAGTAATCCAAAAATGGCAGGGGACTTTAATACCCTTCTTACATCAATGGACAGATCATGCAAACAGAAAATCAACAAGAGTGGCTTTGAATGAGACACTGGAACAGATGGATTTAACAAATGTATTCAGAATACTGCATTATAAAACAAGAGAATATGCATTCTTTTCAAGTGGACATGAAACATTCTCTAGAATAAACCACATATTAGGCCACAAAACAAGCTGCAACAGAATTCAAGCAGACTGAAGTCATACCATGCATCTTTTCAGACCAAGGACTATGAAACTAGTAACCAGTTACAAGAAAAAAAATATGGAAATACCATAAATATATCGAGGTTAAACAACAAGCTACTAAACAGTGAATGGGCCAAATAAATCAAAGATAAAAAAATACATGGAAAACAAATGAAAATGGAACCAATGAAAATGGAAACAAATAAAAATGAAAATAGAACAGTCCAAAATTTTTGGGATACAGCAAAAACTATTCTAAGAGGGAAGTTTGTAACAATACAGGTGTACTTCAAGGAAGAAGAAAAAGCTCAAATAAATAACCTAACGTTACCTGTAAAAGAGCTAATAAATAGGGGCATCTGGGTGGCTCAGTCAGGTTAAGCGTCCGACTTCGGCTCAGGGCATGATCTCATGGTTCGTGGGTTCGAGCCCCGCATCGGGCTCTGTACTGACTGCCAGCTCAGAGCCTGGAGCCTGTTTCAGATTCTGTGTCTCCCCCCCTCTCTCTCTCTCTCTGACCCACCCCTGCTCACGCTGTCTCTCTCTGTCTCTCAGAAATAAAACAATTTAAAAAAAGCTAGTAAATAATAGGATTCACTTTTACCAGTTTTGTTCAACATGTTATTAGAGGTCCTAAAAACAGCAATCAGACAACAAAAGAAATAAAAATCATTCAAATAGGTAAGGAAGAAGTAAAACTTTCACTATTTGCAGATGACATGGTACTCTATATAAAAAACCCAAAAGCCGGGGGGCCTGGGTGGCTCAGTCGGTTGGGCGGCCAACTTCGGCTCGGGTCATGATTTCACAGTTCGTGGGTTCCAGCCTCGTGTCGGGCTCTGTGCTGATGGCTAGCTCAGAGCCTGGAGCTTGCTTCAGATTCTATGTCTCCCTCTCTCTCTGACCCTCCCCTGCTCATGCTGTCTCTCTCTCTCAAAAATCAATAAAACGTTAAAAAAAAAAAAACAAAAAACCAAAAGCCTCCACCAAAAAATTTCTAGAACTGATACACATATTCAGTAAAGTCACAGGACACACAATATACAGAAATCTGTTGCATTTCTATACAGCAATAATGAACCACTAGAAAAACTAAGAAATCAATCCCATTTGCAATTGCACCAAGAATAAGATATGTAGGAATAAGCCTACCCAAAGAAGTAAAAGACCTGTACTTTGAAAACTGTAAAACATTGATATAAGAAATTGTAACAAAACAAATAAATGGAAAGGCAATCAATGCTTATGAGTTGGAAGAACAAATATTGTACTCAAAGCAGCCTACACATTAAAGCAATCCCTATCAAAATACCAGCAGCATTTTTCAAGGAATTTGAACTATCTTAAAATTTATATGAAACCACACAAGACCCTGAATAGCCAAAGTAATTTTTAAAAAGAAATCAAAGCTTGAAGTATCACAATCAGAGACTTTAAATATGTTACAAAGTTGTACTAATCAAATGCATATGGTACTGTCACAAAAATAAACACATAGATCAATGGAACTAAATAAAAATGTCTTCTGAGGCAAGGTAAATAAAATAAAAACAAACTATTGGGGAGACATCAAAATAAAATATTTCTGCATGGCAGAGGATATAATCAACAAAACTAAAAGACAACCTGCTGAATGGGAGAATATATTTACAATGACATTTACAGTAAAGGGTTAGTATTTAGCTAATATAACTCAACACCCACAAAATAAATAATCTAATTAAAAATGGAAAGAAGACATGAACAGACATTTACACAAACAAGATATCCAGATGGCCTACAGACACATGAAAAGATGCTCAAGATCAGTCATCATCAGATAAATGTAAATCAAACTACAACATCCTCTTAATGGCTAAAATCAACAACACAGTAAACAAGTGTTCACAAGGTTGTGGAGTAAAAGGAACTCTCTTGCACTATTGGTGTGAATGCAAATTGGTACAGCTACTGTGGAAGGTAGTGTAGAAGTCAAGGTAAAAATAGAACTACCCTATCATCCAGGAATTTCAACCCTGGGTATTAACATAAAAATACCAAAAAAAAAAACCAAAAAAAAAAAACAAAAAAAAAAAAACACCTATTCAAAGGGATACATGATTCCTTATGTTTGTTGCAGAATTATTTACAATAGTCAAATGATGGAAACAAACCAAATATCCATCAATATATGAATAGATAAGGAAGTTGTAGTATATATGCATACAATATAACATTATTCAGCCATAAAAAGGGTATAATCTTACCATTTGCAACAACATGGATAGAGCTACAGAGTATAATGCTAAGTGAAATAAGTTAGTCAGATAAATACCATAGGATTTCACTCATATGTGCAATTTAAGAAGCAAAACAAGCAAAGGAAAAAACAGAGCAAGATGGAGACAAACTAAGGAACAAACTCTTAACTATAGAGAAGAATATAATGAAATTGATATGCATATATACACACACAAACACCCACATTTCGTATCTTCCTTCTCTAGTCATTTATTCTTTGACACTTGGGCAGCTTCCATAATTTGGCTCTTGTAAATAATGCTGCAAAAAACATCAGGGAGCATGTAATTCTTTGAATTCATGCTTTTGTATTCTTTCTTTAATATACAGCTGCTTCATTATTGGACCACAGGCTAGTTCTATTTTTAATTTTTGGAAGAACCACCATACTGTCTTGACAGTGACCGTGTCAGTTTGAGTTTCCACCAACAGTGCAAAAGTATTCCTTTCTCTCCACATCCTTGCCTATACTTGTTGTATCTTGAGTTTTTTATTTTAGCCATTCTGACAGGTGTGATGTGATATCTCATTGTAGTTTTGATTTCCATTTCCCTGATGATGAGTGATGTTGAACATCCTTTCATGTGTCTGCTGGCCATCTGGATGTCTTATTTGAGGAAATGTCTGTTCATGTCTTCTTTCTTTCTTAAAAAAAAAATTAGGGTTTATTCATTTTTGAGAGGGGGAGGGGCAGGGAGGGAGACACAGTATCTGAAGCTGGCTCCAGGCTCTGAGCTGTCAGCACAGACCCCACACAGGACTCAAACTTATGAACTGCAAGAATATGACCTGAGCCAAAGTCGAAAACTTAACCTACTGAGCAACCCAGGGTGCCCCTTCTTTCCAATTTTATTTGGATTATTTGCTTTTTGGGTGTGGACTTGTGTCAGTTTTTATATATTTTGGGTACAAACGCTTTATCAGATATGTCATTTGCAAATATCTTCTCCCATTCTATAGGTTGTCTTTTATTTTATTGTTTTCTTCACTGTGCAGAAGCTTTTTATTTTGATGCCCCAATAGTTATTTTTTGCTTTTGTTTGCCTTGCCTCAGGAAACATATGTAGAAAGGTGTTGCTACAGACAATGTCAGAGATATTAATACTTGTGCTCTCTTCTATGAATTTCATCGTGTCAGATCTTAGAGTTAAGTCCATAATCCATTTTAAGTTTATTTTTGTGTGTGGTGAAATAAAGTCCATCAGTTTCATTCTTTTGCATGTAGCTGTCCAGTTTTACCAACACAATTTGCTGAAGATTATTTTTCCCACTGCATATCCTTGACTCATTTGTCAAAGATTAATTTTCCATTTAATTGTGGGTTTATTTCTGAGATTTCCATACTATTCCAGTGATCTATGTGTCTATTTTTGTGACAGTACCATACTGTTTTGATTACTACAGCTTTGCAGTATAACTTGAAGTCTGAAATAGTGATTTACCCAATTTTGTTTCTTTTCTTAAGATTGCTTTCACCTTTTGGAGTCTTTTTTCTATCCACACAAATATTAGCATTGTTTTTTCTAGCTCTGTGGAAAAATATAATGGTATTTTGATAGGGGTTGAATTAAATCTGTAGATTGATTTGGTTAGTATGGACATTTCAACAATATTTGTTCTTCTAATCCATGAGCATAGAATGTCTTTCCATTTATTTGTTTTGTCATAATTTTCTTTCATCAATGTTTTATAGTTTTCAGAGTACAGGTCTTTCACCTCTTTGGTTAAGTTTATTCCTAGCTATTTTATTATTTTTGATGCAATTGCAAATGGGATTGTCTTTATTTCTCTTCCTGCTGTTTCTTTGGTTTTGTATACAAATGCAATGGATTGTGTGCATTGATTGTGAATCCTGAAATTTACTGAATTCATTAATCAGTTCTAGTCATTTTTTTCTGGAATCTTTAGTACTTTCCATATACAGGATCATGTTATCTTCAAATTGTGAAAGTTTTACCTCTTCCTTACCAGTGTAGAAGTTTTTTATTTCTTTTTGTCTGGCAGCTATGGTTAGGACTTCCAGTCCTATGTTGAATAGAAGTGGTAAGAGTTGACATCTTGTCTTGTTCCTGAACTTAGGGAAAAAGCTCTCAGATTTTTGCTGTTGATTATGATGTTCACTGTGTGCTTTTTATATAAGGATTTTATTATTTTAAGGTATGCTTCTGAATCTACTTTGTTGAGGGCTTTTACCATGAATGAATGTTGTACTTTGTTAAGTGCTTTTTCTGCGTCTATTGAAATTATATTATTTTTTAACCTTCTCTCTTAGTGATGTGATATATCACATAGACTGATTTGCAAATATTGAACCACACTTGCATCCCAGCAATAAATCCCACTTGATCATGCTGAAAGATTTTTTCAACATATTGTTGCATTCTGTTTGCTAATATCTTGTTTAGAACTTTTGCATGTGTGTTCATCGAAGATTTTGGCCTGTAGTTCTCATTTTTAATGGAGTCTTTATCTGGTTTTGCTATCAAGGTAATGCTAGCCTCATAAAATGAATTTAGAAGTTTTCTTTCTTCTTCTACTTTTTTGGATAGTTTGAGAAGAAGGGATATTACCTCTTCTTTAAATGATTCATTGAATTTACATTTAAAGTTGTCTGGTGCTGGACTTTTGTTTTTTGGACGTTTTGTGATAATGATTAAATTTTATTGTAGTTATTCAGTCTTTTAAAAATTTCTATTTCTTAATGCTTAATTTTGATAGATTATATGTTTCCAGGAATTTATCCAGTTTTCCCTAGGTTTTCCAATTTTCTGGCATATAATTTTTAATATTATCTTATATCCATTTGCATTTTTGTGGTTTCAGTTTTTATTTCTCCTTTTCTATTTCTGATTTTACTTATTCTAGTCATCTCTCCTTTTTTCTTTATTCTTTTTTTGATGAGTATGGCTAGCAGCTTATCAATTGTGTTGATCTTTTCATCATGGTTTTATTGATATGTTGTACTGTTTTATTAGTTTCTTTTTTTTTAATGTTTTATTTATTTCTAGGAGAGAGAGAGAGAGAGACAGCGTGAGCAGGGGAGGGTCAGAGAGAGAGGGAGTCACAGAACTCTGAAACAGGCTCCAGGCTCTGAGCTGGCAGTCAACACAGAGCCCGATGCGGGGCTCGAACCCACGAACCGGGAGATCATGACCTAAGCGAAAGTCGGACGCTTAACCGACTAAGCCACCCAGGCGCCCCTGTTTTATTAGTTTCTATATTATCTTTTTCTGATGTAATATTTTTTTTTCTTCCTTCTGCTTGTTTTGTGTTTTGTTTGTTGTTATTTCACTAGCCCCTTTTGGAGCAAAGTTAACTGGTTTATTTGAGGATTTTCTTGATTCTTGGATTAGACCTGTATTGCTATAAACGTCCCTCTTTGCACCAATTTTGCTGTATTGCAAAGATATTGGACCACTGTGTATTTGTTTTCATTTTTATCTATGTATCTTTGATTTCTTCTTTGATTTCTTGGTTGACTGATTCATTGCTTAGTTGCATGTTATTTAACCTCCATATATTTGTACTCTTCCCAGACTTTTTTCTTGTGGTTGATTTTCTTTTATTTTCATAACATCGTGGCCAGAAAAGATGCATGGTATGACTTCATTTTCTTAAATTTTTGAGAGTTGTTTTGTGACCTAATATGATGTATTTGGAGAATGTACCATGTGCATTTGAAAAAATATGTAATCTGATATTTTAGGATGGAATTTTCTGCATATTTCTGTTAAATTCCTCTGATCCAGTGTGCCCTTTAAAAGCTTTGGTATCCTTGTAGATTTTCTGTTTAGATGATCTATCCATTCATGTAAGTGGGGTGTTAAAGCCCGCTACTATTATTGTATTACTACACATTTCTTCTTTTATGTCTTTTAACAGTTAATTTATGTATTTGGGTGCTTTCATCTTGAGTGCATAAATATTGACAATTGTTATATCTTCTTGTTAAATAGTATCCCCTTTATATAGCGTTCTTTGTCTTTTGGTACAGTAATTGTTTTAAATATTTTGTCCAATATACGTATTATTACTGTGACTTTCTTTTGGCATCCATTTGCATGATAAATATTTCTCTATCCTTTCACTTTCAACCCACAGGTGTCTTTAAGTTCAAAATGAGTCTCTTTTAGGCAACACATAGATGGGTTTTGTTTGTTTGTTTTATCCTTTGGTCACCCTATGTCTTTTGTTTGGGATATTTAGTCCATTTACATTCAATGTGATTATTGATAGATGTGCGCTTGTTTCCATTTTGCTACTTGTTTTGTGTTTGTTTTTGTAGTTCTTATTTGATCCTTTCTTCTCTCCCTGCCCCCCCTTAAGTACATGGTGTCATACTTTATATCTTTTTTATTTTATGAGTCCTTTGGCTGATTTTACAAATATACTTATTTTTACTGCTTTTGTACTTTCCACTTTTAAAAAAAATGTTTGCTTGTTTGTTTGTTTGTTTGTTTAGAGAGGCAGAGAAATAAGAGAAACAGAGAATCACAAGCAGGTTCTGCAGCTGTCAGTGCATAGCTTGACATGGGGCTCAAACTCATGAACCGTGAGATCATGACCTGAGCCGAAACCAAGTGTTGGACACTTAACAAACTGAACTTCCTAGATGCTCCCCCCTTCTTTTTTACTGTTACTTTTGGCCTGTCATTTCCACTCAAAGATTCCTCTTTAACATTTCTCGTAGGGCTGGAGTAGTTGTCTACGAGCTAAACTTGTTTAGCTTTTGCTTGACTAGGAAACTCTTTATCTCTCCTTGTATTCTGAACGATACCCTTGTTGGATATAGTATTCTTGGCTGCAGATATTTTTTTTCACTTTCATCACTTTGACTATATCATGTCACTACTTTCTGGCCTGCAAAGTTTCTGCTGAAATATGTGCTGCTAACCTTATGGGGCTTTCCCCTTATGTAACTGTCTCTTTTTCTTTTGGTGCTTTTGAAATTCTCTTTGTCATTAGTTTTTCTCATTTTTTTATTACTATGTATCTTCATGCTAACTTCCTTAGGTCGCTTTTGTTGGGGAATCTCTGTAGCTCTTGGATCTGAATATCTGTTTCTTTTCTCAGATTAGGAAAGTTTTCAGTTATTATTTGAAATACATTTTCTGCCCCTCTTTCTGTCTCTTCTGCATATGGGATACCTATAATGTGAATTTTATTAATTTTGATGGACTCACTAAGTTTTTAAGTCCATTATCTTTTCCCATTTTTTTGTCTCTCATCTCCTCAATTTGATTACTTTCCAGTAATCTTTTAAAAAATTTTTTAATGTCTTATTTATTTCTGAGAGACAGAGAGAGACAGTGTGAGTAGGGGAGGGTCGGAGAGAGAGGGAGACACAGAATCCGAAGCACGCTCCAAGCTCTGAGCTAGCTGTTAGCACAGAGCCCCACATGGGGCTCGAACCTATAGGCGGTGAGATCATGACCTGAGCCTAAGTCGGACGCCCAACCGACTGAGCCACCCAGGCGCCCCATAATCTTTTTTTTTTTTTTCAGGTCGTTATTTTGTTCCTCTACTTCCTCTGCTTGTTATTTATTCCATATACTGATTTAGTGTATTTTAATGTCAATTATATATTCTTCATCTGTGATCGATTATTTTTTATCTACTTGTTAAGTGTTTACTGATATATTCCTCTCTTGTCTCAAGTTGAGGGACTATCTTTATAATTATTACTTTAATTTCTCTATCAAGCATATTACTTATATCCATTTCACTTAGTTTTGTTTGTTTGTTTGCTTGCTTGTTTTGGTTTTGTTCTGTTCTTTCATTTGGGAACTATTCCTCTGTCTCCTTATTTTGTCTAATTATCTGTGTCCATTTCTCTGTGTTATGAAAGTCAGATATGTCTCCTGCTCTTGAAGGTAATAGCCTTATGAAAAAGAAATCCCATCACCTTACATTGCTGTGTCACCCGTTGACCAGAACCTGGTACTTGAAGCGTGTCTCTTATGTGTGTTGTGTGTACTTTGCTCTTGTGTCCCGGCCACTTTTTCCTTCAGTTCATTTATCTTAAGTGTCTCAGTCTGCCTGTTATGAACAGTGCTTGGTCCCCAGCTGGGGTGGGGTACACAGTTTTATGAAGGTGCACATAGATCTGCTAGTGAAGTGAGACACAATGCTGTTGTTGGGACTGGGCAGGCCTGGGAAGATCCACAAAGCACATGGATGAAACGTGAAATTTTAAACAGCTGACCATTGGGCTTTTGCAGAGCCCACTGCAGACAACAAATCCATCAACTATCTCTCACAAAACACAGGGTTCAGAAGACATGGTATTGGCAAGATTTGCATTGGTCTTCTGTTGGAGGGGACTTGCAGGGCCAAGACTGAGGCAAGCATGACTGGAAAGGGCTGATCCACTAAAGCTGGGGCCAGTGCTTGGTGTAAGCAGTATAGATAATGAATGTGGATTCTGCTGGTTTTCATGAGTGACTGTTTATGATGAGGCCTGTGGGAGGGAAAAGATGCCGACTAGCTCCTCATTTCTGGAGGAGTCTCCCTGGGAATCCTGCAGCTTTATAGGATGTGCTGTGAAAAGTCAGTAAATAACTCTCCCTCCTATATGCCCCAGGCATTTTTCAAATTGGTGCTTCTAAGCTGTATCTCTGTAGGCTCTTTGCTGTGTTGGCGACTTAGCTTCTTATCACTCTCCAGGCTCTCTCAGAACCAAGGGTGGTGATTTTTAAAAATCCAGGCTTAAATCCTGCTGGTTGTAAGAACTCATAAAATTTCCATGGCTAGCTTTCAAAGCCAAATGTTTTGGGGATTGATTTTCCTTGTGCAGTCTCTCTGATGTGATAGTCTGTTTCTCTCCTTTCCTAGCACCAGTAGGTCCCTCTTTCCAGTGAATGGATGTGATCTGTTTAACTCCCAATAGCACCTCCAACCGTGTCTCCAACACATCTCCACTTTTTCCACCTTATTCTATGTGGCTTCTTCTTTAGTTTTAGTTGTGGAATTTGTTTTTCCAGTCTTTGGGTCATTTTCTGGTTTCTTTACACTGGTGTGAGTGTTATCTAGTCGTATCTGTGGGATGAGGTGAGCTTAGGGTCCTCTAAATCTTCCATTTTCCAGGCCCATTTTCTGTTGTTCTAAAATATTCTCTCTCTCTCTCTCTCTCTCTCTCTCACACACACACACACATACACACACACACACAATCAGTCTAGGAAATGGAATAGTGATATAGGTACTAGCTGACAAATTTTGACAACGTGGTAATGATTGGGTTATACAGGTGATAAATTAGTTTTATTCTGATGTGTTATCAGCATTAATAATTATAGCAATTTGGAAGTTGTATTTTATTTTTACAAACTCCAGAGACATCTTTAGGCTAGTATTTATAATTACATTAACAGCTTTTCTTATTAAAATAAGCCTACCGGCTTTAATTATTTTTGCAGTGCTATAAATCAAAATAATAATGGTTGCAAGGTAGTCATTGCCTAACATATGGATCTGGTTTTGCCAAAAGATGGAAATAGTCTTGTGACTGCTTATTAAACATTGTATATCCTTCCTCTGAAAATTGTATTTGTATATGAAACAGTTTTCAGTGGTGAAGTTCTCAGATTAAATATGACCATTCAATATTGCTAAAAAATAAAAAGTGATTTTCTTCTTACTTCTAAAATGTCACAGAAGACTAAAAAGATTTCTTGTATTTTTGCTTTCTATTCATAAAATATCTTGTATTTTATGCTTTCTGTTCATCATATGGCTACTCTTTTCTACTTTTTAAAACTATTTGATTATTTTATTTATTTGGTTTCTTTCAATGTCAACCAAATTCAATTTTTCAATATAGAAATTCGAACTCTTCATTTTTATGTGCACATGAAAAATAAGCTTTTGTCCAGTATAAGTCTGGTCTATTCAGTAAGTTAAAAAAAGATAAATGTTTGGAGATTGTGGATTTTATGACCTGAACTCTTGAATTCTAAAAACTAGAAAACTTGCTCTAGTTCAATTAAATATGCATCCATACAACATCTCCCCTCCTTTTCTTTAAAGATAGAGTCATTTAATTGCAAGGAAGAGACATACTCAAGCTAGTACAAGTAAGTATAATCTTATGAAGAGCTGGCAGAACAAAAATACTTACAATATATCTCACATATATGCAAGAATTAACAAAAGAAAATCTGGTTTTTAGGCTTTTGAGGAAACTTCCAAATTGGAACTGCTGTTACAAATAAAGGTTCAGGATCAAAATTGTTTAGAGCTAATTCTAGGCTCTGTAACTCATTAGGAGTTTGATTTTTGGCAACTTATTTAAAGCCTAGTTTTTTTTTTCCATTTTCAAAATGAGGTGATAATAATCACTTTGTAGAGATCTTGTGAGGATTATATGAGATTATTTGTGTTGTTTACTTATTTCATGGTACATTTAGTACTTGCTAAATGTAAGCTGTCATTATTACTGATATTATGTATGTTCACTTCTTTCAGCTTTACTATAGAATACCAAAATTTTAGTTCTAATCCTGAGAGAAGCTTTATTTATTTATAAAGATAGGTATTAGGGAAGGCACTTGTTGTAATGACCACTGGGTATTGCATGTAAGTGAGGAATCATTGAATTCTACTCCTGAAAGCAATACTGCTCTGTATATTAACTGATGTTTAAATAAATTTTAAAAATTATATCTACATGAGAACAGCTCCTTATGCCAATATATGTCATCACTTGCTGGCATACCTATAGATAATCCAACCTGAGTAGTTTACTGCTGATGAGAGAATGATGTCAAATGATATGAAAATTGCTGTCTAGACAACAGAGATTTGAGAAGGTAACAACTGTAAGTCAGAGATATGGGCATAGCAGGCAATAATTGATGGTGTCAACTAATATAATTACTTGTTATGAATGATAGAAATGTATAACATACAATCTTCCACATCAAAAACAACAATAAAAAAGTTCCTTGAGAACAAAAAGGTGAAAGTAATATATGACTTTTTTGGGGATCAGTGAACAGATTAAGAACTTGTATGAAACAGAGAGATTTTGCTATTGTTTGTTTTTATAAAAGGATAATGGGGCATGACAAAGGATTACATATAGAAAAGCATTTTGCACATCAAATCAAAATATCTGAAAAAGGCTTCCCATTAGTGATTTAGTTTAATTTTCATGAATATTTCCCCAAGTTTATAGCTGTTACCCAATAGCAAGTAAACAACTGATACTTAATTGTATAGTAGCCAACATTATCAAAAATCTTTTTTTATGTTTATTTTTATTTTCAAGACGAAAAAGAGACAGAATGTGAGTGGGGAAGGGGCAGAGAGAGAGGGAGACGCAGAATCTGATATAGGCTGCAGGCTCTTAGCTGGAAGCACAGAATCTGATGCAGAGCTCAAACCCACGAACTGTGAGATCATGGCCTGAGCCAAAGTTGGAAGCTTAACCAACTGATCCACCCAGGCGCCACATTTTTAAAAATTATATATCCAGTTAATTGTTTCAATTCTTACTTCATTAACATGGGTAGATAGTATTAGGAAATATTTTTACCCTATCTTTATATTACAGACACATTTCCTTTTTTTTTATTTTTTATTTTTTACAAATACTTTATTGTCAAATCAATTTCCACATAACACCCAGTGCTCATCCCCACAAGTGCCCTCCTCCATGCTCATCGCCCCTCCCCCCTACATCCGTCAGTTCTCAGTTTTTGTCAGCATTCAAGAGTCTCTCATGGTTTGCCTCTCTCCCTTTCCCCCACCATTTCCCCCTTCTTCTCCCCCTTGTTCCTCCGTCAAGTTCCTCCTAATCCTCCTATACGTGCAAACATATGATATTTGTCCTTCTCTGCCTGACTTATTTCGCTCAGCATAACACCCTCAAGGTCCATCCATGTTGATACACATGGCCAGATTTCACTGTTTCTCATTGCCATGTAGTATTCCATGGTATAGATAAACCACATCTTCTCGATCCATTCATCTGTTGATGGACACTTAGGCTCTTTCCATGTTTTAGCTATTGTGGAGAGTGCTGCTATGAACATTGGGGTCCATGTACTCCTATGCATCAGGATTTCTGTATCCCTTGGGTAAATTCCTAGCAGTGCTATTGCTGGGTCCTAGGGGAGTTCTATTGTTAGTTTCCTGAGGAACCTCCACACTGTTTTCCAGAGGGGCTGTACCAGTTGACATTCCCACCAACAGTGTAGGAGGGTGCCCGTGTCTCCACATCCTCGCCAGCATCTAGAGTTCTCTGATTTGCTCATTTTAGCCACTCTGACTGGCGTGAGGGGGTATCTCAGTGTGGTTTTGATTTGTGTTTCCCTGATGAGGAGAGATGCTGAGCATCGTTTCATGTGTCTGTTGGCCATCTGGATGTCCTCTTTGGAGAAGTGTCTGTTCATGTCTTCTGCCCATTTCTTCACTGGGTTGTTTGTTTTTCGGGCGTGTAGTTTGGTGAGTTCCTTGTAGATTCTGGATATCAACCCTTTATCTGATATGTCATTTGCAGCTATCTTTTCCCATTCCGTTGGTTGCCTATTAATTTTCTGGGTTGTTTCCTTGGCTGTGCAGAAGCTTTTAATCTTGAGGAGGTCCCAACAGTTTATTTTGCTCTTAATTCCCTTGCTTTTGGGGATGTGTCAAGTAAGAAGTTGCTGCGGTGGAGGTCAAGGAGGTTGTTTCCTGCTTTCTCCTCTAGGGTGTTGATAGTTTCCTGTCTCACGTTCAGGTCCTTTATCCATTTTGAGTTGATTTTTGTGCATGGTGTGAGAAAATGATCTAGTTTCATTCTTCTGCATGCTGCTGTCCAGTTCTCCCAACACCATCTGTTAAAAAGGCTGTCTTTTTTCCATTGCATATTCTTTCCTGCTTTGTCAAAGATTAGTTGGTTGTATACTTTTGGGTCCACTTCTGAGTTCTCAATTCTGTTCCATTGGTCTATGTGAAAGACAGCCTCTTTAACAGATGGTGCTGGGAGAAGTGGACAGCAACATGCAGAAGAATGAAACTAGATCATTTTCTCACACTATACACAAAAATAAACTCAAAATGAATAAAGGACCTGAATGTGAGACAGGACATCATCAAAATCCTAGAAAAGAAAGCAGGAAAAAACCTCCTTGACCTCAACCGCAGCCATTTCTTACTTGATACATCCCGAAAGGCAAGGGAATCAAGGGCAAAAATGAACTACTGGGACCTCATCAAGATAAAAAGGTTCTGTACCGCAAAGGAAACAATCAATAAAACTAATAGACAACTGATGAAATGGGAAAAGATAGTTGCAAATGACATATCAGATAAAGGGCTAGTATCCAAAATATCTAAGGAACTCACCAAACTCCACATCCAAAAGACAAATATTCCAGTGAAGAAATGGGCAGAAGACATGAACAGACACTTTTCCAAAGAGGACATCCAAATGGCCAACAGACACATGAAATGAAGGAAATACTATTTCTAAATCTTGTCTTAGACCAAATAAAATTAAACATTGTATTAAATCATAAAGTTGATTACTTTGTATATTGTAATGTTAAACAGACTTCAATATGAATTTCTAAAGGAACATAATTCAGTTTCAATCATTCCCTGAAATCTGTGACACTCATAAGGTATTGCATTTTAATAAATGCAATCTTTACTTTATTTGTGATTAATTCTATATCTAAATATATCACTTTATTCATTATGTACTTCTGTTTCTTCTGTCATTAGTATCAATCATTTCTGTTTACTACCTGAGAATTCTAAATTCAAACTCATTGCATTTAATCTAAATTGTGATTTTTTTCTTAGCACAATCCCATTTGTAATTTATACTTAATCTTTACAGCACATATTTTCTGGAAAAAAAGTAAATTTAGGGCTTACAGAATAATTTGAAGATCAGAAAAGAAAAGTTATAGTAGTTGAGAAGTTATATTTGAATACTATAATATGGAAAGAAAGGAAACACTGCTAATTGATTTTGAGCTACATTTGAAAGAGCATAATTTTCATAAAGTATGATAAAATGTTAAGTAGATTCAAGTTGTACAACTGAATGGAAAACTCCTTGAAGATACTTAGCATTCTCTTTATAATCATGAAAGGACTAAGTGAAATAAGAATGGTCTGAGATTTTCACTGGTCTCTGACAATTAATTTCATAGTTTGTGTTTAAAAAATAATGCTTGTTATGTGCATTTTGAAGGTAATGAATTATTTTAAAACTTCTTTCCTGAAGAAGAATGGGGATTTTACTTTGGGGTCATATCAAAAGAAAATGTTTCTTATACTTCCTAATACTGCCCATTAATATCTTCAATGCCATTTAGTTCTTTATTCTTCTCTCGTCTAAATTATTTCCCCTATGAATTACTTTTTCATTTTTCTCTTTCTCATGGGTTTAAGTGGATAAAACTAAGGAATCAATTTTGTTTTTCTGTCACTCTACAGGTTATTAACCCAAAACTCCTGTTAAATAGAGTGTCAGTCAAGAGATAATTTCTTATCCTCCTACCAATCTAAAAATTTAATACAACTCAAATTTACCCTTATTAATGAGCACTAGTAGAAAAATGATAGCAACAAACAAGAACAAGCATGCATTTAAATGAAATTTTATACAACATCCTTCTCCAGTGTAACTGTCTTCTTAAGGAACAAACAGAGGAAAGGGTTATATATATATATATATATATAGTATATATAT
This sequence comes from Proteles cristata cristata, assembly GCA_017311185.1. NCBI lineage: Eukaryota > Metazoa > Chordata > Mammalia > Carnivora > Hyaenidae > Proteles > Proteles cristata. The sequence goes on along the minus strand of JAESUZ010001759.1, from coordinate 70,059 downwards.
ATATATATATATATATATATATATATATATTATTTTTTAATGTTTATTTATTTTGAGACAGAGTGTGTGTGAGCAAGGAGGGGCAGAGAGAGAGACACAGAATCTGAAGCAGATTCCAGGCTCTTAACTGTGTCAGCACAGAGCCCAATGCGCGGGGCTCAAACTCCCAAACCGTGAGATCGTGACCTGAGCCCAAGTCAGACGCTAACCAACTAAGCCACTCAGGATGCCTCAAGCCCGCTGGAGACTTCTAAACAAAATTTGGCTAGCTAAAACATTGAAAGAGCTTATGTCCATCAACAGACGAATGAAGATGTGGTTTATCTATACCATGGAATACTACATGGCAATGAGAAACAATGAAATCTGGCTATGTGTAGCAACATGGATGGACCTTGAGGGTGTTATGTTGAGCGAAATAAGTCAGGCAGAGAGGGACAAATATCATATGTTTGCACGTATAGGAGGATTAGGAGGAACTTAACTGAGGACCAAGGGGGAGAAAAGGGGGGAAATGGTGGGGGAAAGAGAGAGAGGCAAACCGTGAGAGACTCTTGAATGCTGACAAAAACTGAGGACTGACGGATGTGGCAGGGAGCGGGGGATGGGTATGGAGGAGGGTACTCGTGGAGATGAACACTGGGTGTTATGTGGAAGCTGATTTGACAATAAACTATATGTAAAAAAAATAATAAAATAAAAAAGTTAAAAGTTAAAAAAATAAATAAACAAAATTTGGCAAGTCAGAAGGAAGTGTATGATATAGTTAAACTGTTTATTAGGAAAAATATGTTGTCGCAAAGACTACTCTTGCCAGCAAGACTATCACTCAGAATAAAAGGAGAGATAAAGAATTTCACAAACAAAAACTAAAACAGTATGTGACCCCTAAACCAGCTCTGCAAAAAACATCAAAGGGGACTCTTTGAGTACAATGGAGAGACTTAAAGTGACAAAGACAAGGAAGGGGTAGAATAAATCTTCAGAAACAACAACAAAACAAGTAATAAAGTGATAAAAAATACATATCTACCAATATTTTTCTGAATGTAAATGGACTAAATATTCCAATCAAAAGATATAGGATGTCAGAATACATAATAAAATGAGACCCATTTATATGCTGCCTATAAGAGACTTGTTTAAGACCTAAATACGCCTGAAGATTGAAAGTGGTGGAATGGAGAAACATTAATCATGTAAATGAATTTCAAAAGTAATCAAAAGTAGCAATACTTAGACAAATTAAACTTAAAAACTAAGAATAAAGGAAAGAAGTCAAGATGGAAGAAGAGGATGGAAGTTTTTTTTAATTCTCTCATCACTGAAATGCAGCCAGATCAATACTAAAACATCTTGCACACCTAGAAGACTAATTTGAGGATTAACACAACAATATGCACAAACTGAACCACAGAACTCAGGAGGTACATGGCACAGAGAGGTGAACTCGTGGACACAGAAGACTTGGAGTGCAGGCAGCTGTATTCGCTTGCAGAAAGAGGACAGACATGGGGAACGAGTACGGGGAAAACACCTCCCACCCAAAAGCAGCTAGAGAGAAAATGGAAGAGTGGAAACAACAACAAGGGACTGAACAAAAAAGGGAGAAAGGAGAAAGGAGAGGGTATAAATTCCATTAAGACTTTATAAACAAAGGGAATGCGGAGTCTGAAACTCCTCATCTTGATACCTAGCAGTACTCTGGTGGGAAAGGAGAATCTCCGGAAGCAGAGAGTGAGGTCTGAGGGGTCCTTGGGCCACAGAAGGAAAGGCTGTTTCCCTGCTGGGAAGATATTTGGTACAGGTGGTGTGGCCTTCTCACAAGCAAAGGTCCCAGTGAACCCCAGAGAACATCCACATTCATTGGTGTTGGAATGAGGATGTTAAGAATGAAGCCTGGCACCAGATGGATGTTGTGATTTGCCATAATGTCTGAAACACCGCTGTTATATGATCACGCAAACTTTTTCTGAGGTGGGCTGGCACCCCGACGCAGTCTGTGGGCATTGACAGCAGTATGATCTCTGGAACTTTCCTGAGAGTGGGCCAGCACCCAGCCATTGCTCAGAGAGACCCTCCCCTAGAGGGTCGGAATGGGTCAAAGCCATAGCCTTTCAGAAATGATGGGTTGAGAAACACAGCCCCATCTTGGATAAAACTCAGGAGGGAGGTGCCACCTGGCAGTCTTGATGGCTTGGTCACTGACAGTGTAGACGCGAGGAGTGGACAGAAGCTGGAGACAAAGGAGGGGAGTTAATCGCCAGGAAAGTAGAACACTGAGTTCCAGTACTAGAAACTTTGTAGCTGGGTGATGCCATATTCACCCCTCCCAATAATGCACATACATGCTTACACATGCCACAACAATCCACCTCAGTAAACTAAACAGAGAAATCTAGTAGAGAACAGAGCCTTTACACTAAGGCAACTGGGCCAACTGTGCTCCTTTTTTTTTTTTTTAATGTTTACTTATTTTTGAGAGACAGAGCCCAAGCAGGGGAGGGGCAGAGAGAGGGAGACACAGAATCTGAAGCAGGCTCCAAGCTCTGAGCTGTCAGCACAGAGTCCAATGCGGGGCTCTAAGCCACGGACAGTGAAATCATGACCCGAGCCAAACTCAGACGCTTAAATGACTCTAAGCGTCAGGAGCCCCAACCGTGCTCTTGAGGAAAACCATAAGTCTCTCCACTTGTTTAGTTTACAGACTATAAAGTGCTTCATAGTCTGACTTCTAGGGGAAACCAGATGTAATTTCAATCATATATGATTTGGTTCACTGGTCCATCTATTAAATTATTTTCTTGTTATTTTATTTTCTTATTTTTTAATCCAAAAAGAGAAAAAATATTTCTATTTTCAAATATTATTAAAAAGATTTTTCTTTAATTTTCCTACTAAGGTTTTCACTTTTTGTAAATTTTTAAAGTTCTATATTACTTCCATCATTTCCTTTCATTCTATTTTATTATATCCATTTTTTCAAATTCTCAATATTTTCTTTTTCTATTCCTTTTTACCTTTTTATTATCTTTCCCTTTTTACTCTAATCTATGAAGTTTTTTTCCCCAACAACCAGACCAAAACACACCTAGAATCTAGAGTCCTTTGTTAGATTTTTCATGTTGTCCTAAATTTTTAACACTAATGTCTTCTTTTTACTTTCTAAATTCATTTTCTTCCTTAAAATGGACAAAACGAAGGAATTCACTCCAAAAGAAAGAACAGGAATAAATGATTCAGCTAGGGACTGAATCAACACAGATACAAGCAAGATGTCTGAACCAGAATTTAGGATCGCGATAATAAGAATACTAGGTGGGGTTGAAAATAGATTAGAATCGCTTTCTGCGTAGATAAAAGAAGTAAAAGCAAGTCAAGATGAAATAAAAAATGCTATAACTGAGCTGCAATCTCTAATGGATGCAAAAGTGGCAAGGATGGATGAAACAGAGCAGCAAATCAGTGATATATAGGACAAACTTATGGAGAAAAATGAAGCAGAAAAAAGGGAGATGAAGGCAAAAATCACGATATAAGAATTAGAAAACTCATGGGGCGCCTGGGTGGCTTGATCGGTTGGGCGTCCGACTTCAGCTCAAGTCATGATCTCATGGTTCATGGGTTCGAGCCCCGCATCAGACTCTGTGCTGACAGCTAGCTCGAAGCCTGGAGCCTGTTTCGGATCCTGCGTCTCCCTCTCTCTCTGACCCTCCCCAGCTCACGCTGTCTCTCTCTCTCTCTCTCAGAAATAAAGAAAACATTTAAAAAATTTTAAAAAGTAGAGAACTCTGTGGCTCATTAAAAAAGAATAACATCAGAATCATAGGGGTCCCAGAAGATAAACTGGGAGAAAAAGGGGTAGGAGGTTTTTGTGAGAAAATCATAGTGGAAAACTTTCCTAATCTGGGGAAAGACAGACATCAAAATCCAGGAAGCACAGAAAATTCCCATTAGATTCAACAAAAACCAAACATCAACAAATGGCATGACAGTCAAATGCACAAAATACTCAGGCAAGGAAAAAATCATGAAAGCAACAAGGGAAATAAAAAAGTCCTTAACCTACAAGGGAAGGCAGATCAAGTTCACAGAAGACCTATCTACAGAAACTTGGCTGGCCAGAAAGAAGTGGCAAGATACATTCAATGTGCTGAATCTGAAAAATATGCAGCGAAGAATTCTTTATCCAACAAGGCTGTCATTCGAAATAAAAGGAGAAATAAAAAGTTTCCCAGATAAACAAAAATTGGAGTTTGTAACCATTAAACCAGCTTTGTGAGAAATGTTAAGGGGACTCTATGAGGTGAGAAAGCCAAAAATAAATAAACAAACAAACAAACAAATAAATAAATAAATAAATAAAAATAAAAATAAATACCAAAAGCAACACAAACTAGAAAGCACCAGAAAATACCACCAGAACCTCCAACTCTATAGGCAACATAATGACAATAAATTCATATATTTCAGTACTCACGCTAAACGTCAGTGGATTAAACATTCCAGTCAAGGGGCACATGGGTGGCTTAGTCGGTTAAGCGTCTGACTTTGGCTTAGGTCATGATCTCACGGTTCTTGGTTTCCAGCCCTGTATTGGGTTCTGTGCTGACAGCTAGCTCAGGGCCTGGAGCCTGTTTCAGATTCTGTATATCCCTCTCCCTCTGATTCTCCCCTTCTCTCTCTCTCTCCCTCTCTCTCTCTCTCAGAAATAAATACAACATTAAAAAATAAATAAACACTCCAGTCAAAAGACATAGGGTAACAGAATGGATGAAAAAACAGGATCCATCTATACGCTCTTACAAGAGACCCATTTCAGACCTAAAGATACCTTCAGATCGAACGTAAGGCAATGGAGAACCATCTATCACTCTAGAGGTCACCAAAACAAAGCCAGAATAGCCATATTTATATTAGACAATCTAGACTTTAAAATAAAGGCTGTAACAAGAGATGAAGAAGGGCATTATATCATAATTAAAGGGCCTAACCACCAAGAATATCTTACCATTGTAAACATTTATGCTCCAAACGTTTCCACCCAAATAGATAAGTCAATTAATCACAAACACAAAAAAACTCATTGGTAAAAATATCATTATAGTATGGGACTTCAACACTCCACATACAGCAATAAACAATTCATCTAAACAGAAATTCAATAAGGAAACATGGCTTTGAATGACATACTTGAATGGATGGACTTGAAAGATATATTCAGAATATTCCATTGTAAAGCAATGGAATACATATTCTTCTACAGTGCACATGGAACATTTTCCAGAATAGATCACTTACTGTGACACAAAGCAGCCGTCAACAAGTACAGAAAGATCGAGATCATATCATGAATATTTTCAGAGATAACGCTATGAAACTTGAAATCAACCACAAGAAAATTTAGAAAGGTAATAATTATTTGGAGACTAAATACATCCTACTAAAAAATGAATGGGCTAACCAAGAATTTAAAGAGGAAATTAAAAATAACATGGAGATCTATGAAAATGATAACACCACAGTCTAAAACTGCAAAAGCAGCTATCGGAGGGAAGCACATAGCAATCTAAGCCTTCCTAAAGAAGGAAGAAAGGTCTCAGATACACAACCTAACCTTACATCTTAAAGAGCTGGAAGAACAGAAAATAAAATTCCAAACCAGCAGAAGACAGGAAATAATAAAGATTAGAGCAGAAATCAATGCTATGGAAAGCCAAAACACAATAGAATAGATCAATGAAACCAGGAACTGGTTCTTTGAAAGAACTAACAAAATTGATAAGCCCCTAACCAGTTTGATCAAAAAGAAAAAGGAAAGGACCCTAATAAATAAAATCAAGAATGAAAGAGGAGAGACCACAACCAACACAGCAGAAATACAAACAATAATAAGAGAATATTATGAGCAATTATACGCCAATAAAATGGGCAATCTTGAAGAAGTGAATAAATTCCTATAATCATATGAACTACCAATAATGAAACAGTAAGAAATAGAAAATTTAACAGGCCCATAACCAGTAAAGAAATCAAATTAGTAATAAAAAATATCTCCTAAAAAACGAGAGTACAGGGCTGGATACTTTCCAGGGGAATTATTCTAAACATTTAAAGAAGAGTTAATTCCTATACTTTTGAAGCTGTTCCAAAAAACGGAAATGGAAGGAAAATTTCCAAACACATTCTATGAAGTCAGTATTACCTTGATTCCAAAACCAAAGACTCCACTAAAAAGGAAAACTACAGACCAGTTTCTCTGATGAACATGGATACAAAAATCCTCAGCAAGATACTAGTCAGCCGGTTCCAAAAGCACATTAAAAGAAATAATCACCACAACCATGGGAAACATACATAGGATGCAGGACTGGTTCAATATCTGCAATATAATCAATATGATACATAATATTATTAAAAGAGAACCACATGATCCTCTCAATTGATACAGAAAAAGCATTTGACAAAATAGAGCATCGTTACTTGATTAAAACCTTCAAGAAAGTAGGGATAGAAAGATAATACCTAGAGATCATAAAAGCCATATATAAAAAGCCTGCTGCTAATATCATCCTAAGGTCAAGAGCACTACAGGATGTCCACTCTCACCACTGTTATTCAAAATTATATTGGAAGTCTTAGCCTAAGCAATCAGACAACACAAAGCAATAAAAGGCATCCAAATAGATCAGGAGAAAGTCAAACTTTCACTATCCACAGATAACATGATACTCTATATAGAAAGGCCAAAATATTCCACCAAAAAATCTGATAGAAGTGATCCATGAATTCAGCAAAGTTGCAGGATATAAAATCAATGCATAGAAACCTGTTGTATGCCTATACACCAATAATGAAGCAACAGAAATAGAAATCAAAGAATCTATTCCATTTACAATTGCACCAAAACCCATAAAATACCTAGGAATAGCCTAACCAAACAGTTAAAAAATCAATACACTGGACACTATAGAAAGCTTATGAAAGAAACTGAAGAAGATACACACACACAAAAAAGGAAAATATTCCATGCTTCTGCAGTAGAAGAACAAATATTGTTAAAATGTCAATACTACCTAAAGTAATTGACGTATTCAACGCAATACTGTCAAAATAACGCCAGCGTTCTTAATAGAGCTAGAACAAACAGTCCTAAAACTTGTATGGAACCAGTAAATACTCCGAAGTCAAAGAAATCTTGAAAAAGAAAACCAAAGCTGGAGGCATCACAATCCCAGACTTCAAGATGTATTATAATAAATAATTAAAATAATAAATCTTTAAACAGAATTATCACCAGTAAATAAATTCACAAATGAGAAAGGAGAAATAACAACCAACAGCAAAGACATAAAATTCTAAGAGGATATTATGAAAAATTACAGGCCAACAAATTGGGCAATCTGGAAGAAATGGATAAATTCCTAGAAACTTATAAAATAGCAAAACTGAAACAGGAAAAAAATGGAAAATTTTAACAAACTGATAATTGGACAAGAAATTGAATCAGTAATCAAAAATCTCCCCCCAAATAAGCAACCTCCAAGCCCAGATGGCTTTCCAGGTTAATCTACCATAAATTTAAAGTAGTGTTAATATTTATTCTTCTCAAACTATTCCAACAAATAAAAAAGCAAGGAAAACTTTCCAAATCATTCCATAAGGTCAGCATTACCCTGATGCCAAAACCAGACAAAGACCTGTCTAAAATTTTTTTAATGTGTTTTATTTATTTCTGAGAGAGACAGACAGACAGAAAGAGAGAGGGAGAGAGAGAGCAAGCGAGCGAGCAGGGAAGGGTCAGAGAGAGGGAGACAGAATCTGAAGCAGGCTCCAGGCTCTGAGCTGGCTGTCAGCACAGAGCCTGATGCAGAGTTCGAACCCACAAATCGTGAGATCATGACCTGAACAGAAGTCGGACGCTTAACCTACTGAGCCACCCAGGGGCTCCAAGACCTTTCTAAAAAGGAGAACTACAGGCCAAATCCATCATGAACACGGATGCACAAACTCTACAAAATAAGAACAAATTGAATCCAACAGGACATTAAAGGAATCATTCACCACGTTCAAGTAAGATTTATTCCTGGGTTGCAAGGGTGACTAAATATTGGCCAATCAATCTACCTGATACACCACATTAATGAAAGAAATTATAAAAAACATACGATTCTCTCAATAAATTCAGAAAAAAAATTGACAAAGTACAGAATCCATTCTTAGTAAAAAACCTTTAACAAAATATAGAGGGAATACACCTTAACATCATAAAGTCCATGTATGAAAGTCTTACAGATAATATAATCATCAATGGGGAAAAACTGCAAGCTTTTCCAGCAGAGTCAGGAGCAAAACTGGGAAGACCCTTGTCACCACTGTTATTTAACGTAGGGCTGGAAGTTCTAGCCTCAGCAATAAGACAACAAAAAGAAATAAAAGGCATCCAAATTGGCAAGAAAGAAATCAAACTATTTGCAGATGACATGCTACTCTATGTAGAGAACCTGAAAGACTCCACCAAAAAAATTGCTAGAACTGATAGTAATGTCACAGGATACAAATTCAACATACAGAAATATGTTGCACTTCTATACACCAATAATGAAGCAGCAGAAAGACATCAAGGAATTGATTTTGTTTACAAATGTACAAAAAAAAAAACCTATAAAATAACAAAGGAATAAACCTAACCAAAGAGGTAAAAGATCTGTGTTCTGAAAACAGTGATAAAAGAGGCTGAAGATGACACAAAGATATGGAAAAACATTCCATGCTCATGGATTGGAAGAACAAATATTGTTAAAATGTCTATACTACACAAAGCAACCTATACATTAATCCCTATCAAAATACCAATAGCATTTTCACAGATCTAGAGCAAACAATCCAAAAATTTGTATGGAACCACAAAAGACCTTCAATAGCCAAAGCGATCGTGAAAAAGAAACACAAGCTGGAAGCATCACAAGTACAGGCTTCAAGCTATATTATATGGCTGTAGTGATGAAGACAGTATGGTACTAGCACAAAAACAGAAACATGGATCAATGGAACATAATAGAAAAACCAGAAATAAACTCACAATTATGTGATGATTTACTCTCCAACAAAGCAGTGAATGAACCCAATGAACAAAAGATAGTGTCTTCAAAAAATGGTGTTTGAAAAACTGAATAGCAACATATAAAACAATGAAACTGGACCTATTTTTTATGCCATATACAAAAGAAAAATTTAAATTGATAAAAACCTAAATGTGACCCCTGGAACCATGTATCTCCTAGAAGAATACACAGGCATTAACTTCCTTGACATCAACCATAGCAACTTTTTTTTAGAGGTTTCCCAAGGCAGGGGAAACAAATGTAAAAATTAACTATTTGGACTATATTAAAATAAAAAGTTCTTCACAGCAAAAGCCACAATCAACTAAATTAAAATAAAACTTACTAAATGGGAGACAATATTTGCAAATGATATATCAGATAAATAATTAGTATCTGAAGTATATAAGAACTTGTACACCATAACACCAAAAAAAAATCCAGTTAATAAATGGGCAGAGGATATGAACATACCTTTCTCCAAAGAAGACATACAGATGGCCAAAAGATACATGAAAAGATGCTCAACATCACTCATCATCAGGAAAATTTAAGTCAGTAACTAAAGGATATATCACTTTCCTCCTGTCAAAGTGGCTATAACCAACCACACAAGAAACCAAAAGTGTCGGTGAGGATGTGGAGAAAATGAAGGCTCTTGCAGTGTTGGTTGGAATACAAACTGGTGCAGTCACTGTGGAAAACAGAATGGTGGTTTCCCAAAAAATGAAAACTAGAACTATTGCATGATCCAGTAATTTCATTACTGTGTATTTACCCAAATAACGTGAAGATACTAATTCAAAAAGATATATTCACCCCTATGTTTATCACAGGATTATTTATAATAGCTATATTACGGAAGCTCCCCAAGTGTCCGTTGATATATTAGTGGGTAATGTAGATATCTATATCTATCTATGTCTATTGTATCTATTTATATATAGATATAGATATAAACATAGATAGATAATGGTATAATGTTTCTCAAATATGTCATTCAGAGAATGACGAATACCATAGAATTTCACCCATATGTGGAATTTAAGAAACAACACAAAAGAACAAAGAATAAAAGAGACAAAACAAGAAACAGGCTTTTTTTTTTTATACAAATAGTTTATTGTCAAATTAGTTTCCACATAACACCCAGTGCTCATCCCCACAAGTGCCCTCCTCCATGCCCACCCCTCCTCCCCCCCACCTCCACCAGTCCTCAGTTTTTGTCAGCATTCAAGAGTCTCTCATGGTTTGCCTCTCCCCCTTTCCCCACCATTTCTGCCCTTCTTCTCCCCCTTGGTCCTCTGTTAAGCTCCTCCTAATCCTCCTATACGTGCACACATATGATATTTGTCTTTCTCTGCCTGACTTATTTCGCTCAGCATAACACCCTCAAGGTCCATCCAGGTTGCTACACATGGCCAGATTTCACTGTTTCTCATTGCCATGTAGTATTCCATGGTATAGATAAACCACATCTTCTTGATCCATTCATCTGTTGATGGACACTTAGGCTCTTTCCATGTTTTAGCTATTGTGGAGAGTGCTGCTATGAACATTGGGGTACATGTGCTCCTATGCATCAGCATTTCTGTATCCCTTGGGTAAATTCCTAGCAGTGCTATTGCTGGGTCATAGGGGAGTTCTATTGTTAGTTTCCTGAGGAACCTCCACACTGTTTTCCAGAGGGGCTGTACCAGTTTACATTCCCACCAACAGTAGAAACAAGCTTTTAACTATAGAGAACAAATTGATGGTTACCAGAGGGGATGTGGGTGGGAGGATGGTTGAAATAGGTGAAGTGGATTAAGAGTAGAGTTATAGGGGAGCTTGGGTGGCTCAGTTGGTTGAGTGTCCAACTTAGGCTCAGATCTTGATCTCATAGTTTGGGAGTTCAAGCCATTCATAGTGTTGTCTGCTGTCAGTGCAGAGTTGGCTTCAGATCCTCTGTCATCCCCTCTTTTTGCCCCTACCCTGCCCGTGCTCTGTCTCTCTCTCTCTCAATCAAATAAACATTTTTTAAAAGAGTACACTGAACTGTGATGAGCAGTAATAATGTATAGAATTATTGAATCATTATATTGTACACCTGAAGCTAATATAATATTGTATGTTAACTATACCCGAATTAAAATTAAAAAACAAAACAAAACAAAACGTTTTACCTATTGATGTCCAATGGAAAGAACAGCATATGTTGAAAAGCTATTCTTCCTCCATTGAAATGTTTTTGTATCTTTGTCAAAAAAAAAAAAGCAGTTAACCATATTTTTGCAGATCTATTTTTGTTGTCTATTCTGTTTTATATATAAATTATAAATATAAATACATATGCATAAATAATTATAAATATAAATATTTTATTCCCCCATCAGTACCAACTTATCCTGATAAGTATAGGTATAAAACAAGACTTAAGGTATAACAGAATGATTTTTCCATTTTATACATCTTTCCAAAAAATTTTAGCTATTATTGGTCCATTGTCTTTCTATGTAAAATTTGAATAATCTTTTCTATTTATGTAAAAATCTTCCTGGTATTCAGTGTTCAGAGCTTTGTTTCTAATACCATTCTCTAATAAATATAGTCAAGGATCCTACAGAAATGTTTGATTCGAAGGTTGTATCAGGAAATATGCAAGATAAGCTTGAAGCATCTTATAATGTCAGAAAATAAGGGAATGCAAAGTTAAAACAATGTGAGTATATCAAAGAGACACAGGAGTCATCTGAAACAGATTTCAAGACCAAACTGGAACAATTTTAGCAGCAATACAAATATTTTTTTTAATTTTTAATGTTTTATTTACTTTTGAGAGAGAGACACACAGTACGAGTGGGGAAGGGCCACAGAAGGAGACACAGAATCTGAAGCAGGGTCAAGGCTCTGAACTATGAGCACAGAGCCCAATACAGGGCACAAACCCATAAACCATGATATCATGACCTGAGCCAAAATCAGAGGCTTAACTGACTAAGCAACCCAGATGCCCCAACCATACAAATAATTTAATATTGTATATTAACTGAAAATATAAAATCAATATCCATAAGTTCCTACTGTATAAATAACTAAGATAAATAGAAAAATATCATTTACAGAATAATTTCAAATAATTTTTGCAGCTACTTTACCTTTAAGAATGTGGAATATAACTCCTTACCCTTGTGAACTCTACATAGTGATTTACTATCAAACAGATGAGAATGAAAAGAGAAAAAGAAAAATACCTTAGAAATTTTTAATTTTCATCCAGTTTATCAAAATCATTTTTTTTTAATTTTATAGAAATTTATATCAGTTTGAAACTCACAGACTTCTAGATTACCTTAGGTCACAAATATTTTTGCTTAATTTCCTAAGAATCCTGTTCACCCTAACAAATTCTTGACTATTTACTAAATTGACATTGACCCTAAAATTTATATGGAAAATCAAAGGAACCAGGGTAGCCAAAAAATAAATAAATAAACATCTTGAAACAGAATAATGAAGTTGGGGGGCATACACTCCTAATTTCAAAAGTTAGTATAATGCTGAGGTGCCTGGCTGGCTCAGTTGGTACAGCCTGCACGTCTTGATCTTGAGGCTGCAGGTTCAAGTTCCATGTTGGGTGTAGAGATTACTTAAAATAAAATTAAAAAAAAAACTTAAATGCTACAGTAATCAACACTGTGATTCTGACAAAAACGTACACATGTAAATCAAAGAAATAAAATCAAGGGTCTAGAAATAAACTCACCTATTTACAAGCACTTAATTTTTAGTAAATGTGCCAAGACAATTCAGTGGAGAAATAATAATATTTTCCACTATAGTGTATAGACAATAGAATATCCAAATGTAAAATAATAAGTTTGGGGTCTCCCTTAGATTATATAAGAATAGTAACTAAAAATGGATCAAATACCTAAATCTAAGAAATAAAAATAAAACTCTTAAAAAAATAGGTGTGAATCTTTGTGATGGTAGGTTTGACAATGCTTTTTTACATATGACATAAAAATCACAAGTGACAAAAGAATAAACAAATTGAACATTAAAACTGAAACACTTTGCATTTCAAAGGATATTATCAAGAAAGTAAAAAAAATAGGGGCAACTGGGTTGTTTAGGCGCCCAACTTCTGCTCAGGTCATGATCTCACGGTTCGTGGGTTCGAGACCCGCGACGGGCTCTCTGCTGACAGCTAGCTCAGAGCCTGGATCCTGTTTCAAATTCTGTACCTCCCTCTCTCTCTCTGACCCTCCCTCTCTCTCTCTCTTTCTCTCTCTCAGAAATAAATAAAACATTAAAAAAACATTAAGTACATGAAATGATGATAGTCATTGGAAGAATATAAATCGAAACCACATTTAGGTACTATTTCATTCCTACCAATATGACTACAACCAAAAAGGCAAATAATAAGTGTTAGAAATAATGTGGAAAATTAGAAACATGAAGCAACTTTTTTAGAAAAAGTGTGGTAAATTCTCAAAAATTTTAACATACCTATTATGTACCCACCATCCACCACAATTTATATATCCAAGAAAATTGAAAGCATATACTTACACAAAAACATGTACACAAATATTAAATATAGAATGTTCATAATAGGCAAAAGTAGAAACTGCCCTAATGCCAATCTATTTACAGATAAAAAAATTCTTATATCCTTACAATGGAATACTTTTCAACCATAAAAAGGAATAAAACAAACCGATACATGCTATAACATAAATGAGCTTTCAAGTTATGCTAAGTGGAAGATATTATGGTAAGTTAATATATTTATTCACAAAAGGTACATAGTGTTTAATTCTTTTTGGGTAACATACCCTGAATAGCTAATCTATACAGATAAAAGTAAATTTGTGGTTTCCAGGAGATTAGTGGAGAAGAAATGGGAATACTAATGAGTATGGGGTTTCCTTTTGTAGTGATGAAAATTTTCTCAAATTAATAATTGTGCTGGTTGAAACATTTTGTGACTATACTAAAAAGCCACTGAAATTTAAACCAGAAAATTATGAACGTAATGGCATGTGAATAGTATCTGGGATTTAAAACAATGAAAGGAGAGAGTAAGTTGCTGAAATTATGAAAGACAATACAAGTATTTTTCTTCCTTTCTCATTAATCACTTACTTATAATCTCCAAAATACACAGCATGAAAGATCTTCTCTAGTGATAGTTTAAGCATACTTTAATTGTTTGTGTGGATGTGCATGTGTAGGTATGGTATCTGTAGTATGTTGAATGGTGGCCTTCCAAAAGATTTATCCATTTAGTACCTGTAAAAGTGTCCTTATTTGGGAAAAAAGGTCTTTGCCAATGTAATTAAGAGTCTAAGATCAGATCATTCTGAGGCATCTAGATATCCCTTAGTTTAATGACAAATGTCCTTATGAGAAAAGAGGGCACAGAAGAAAAGGCCATGTGAATATGGAGGGAAAGATAAGAATGATGTGTTTTTAGGGGCGCCTGGGTGGTTTAGTCAGTTAAGCGTCCGACTTTCACTTAGGTCATGTGATCTGTGATTTCGTGGGTTCGAGACGCGTCGAGATGCAGTAGCGACTGCCAGCTCAGAGCCTGGAGCCTGTTTCAGTCTGTGACTCCCTCTCTCTCTGACCCTCACCTGCTCACGCTGTCTGTCTCTCTCTCCTAGAAATAAATAAAACATTAAAAAAAAATGATGTGTTTTTAAGGATTGCCAACAGCTACTAGAATCTGAAAGAAGCAATAAATTATTCTTCCCTAGAGCTTTTTGAGAGAGCATTTCCCCAAAGACATCTTGATTTTGGACTTCTGTTTCCCAGTAATCAAAAAAAAAAAAAGTTATTGTTTTAAATGACCAAATTTGTGGTAATTCTTTCTGGTCATCTTAGAAAACTAACATGTATTCTGGTACTGAAAAGTGGGCTGCTATTGTAACAAATACCTAAAAATGTGGAGGTGGTTGTGGAATTGAATAATGGGGAGAGGCTGGAAGAATTTTGAGATGCTTGATAGAATAACCTTAGATTGCATGGAAGAAATTAATAGAAATATGGATATTAAAAGCAATTCTGGTGGGACAAGGAGGAAATAGTGGCAAGATATGAAGCCAAAAGAGGCAAGCAAAGATTCTCTCCTAAAGCCTTTGGCATTGTTCTGCTGATACTTAGATTATGGACTTCTGGAGTCCAGAGCATTAAGAGAACACATTTCCATTATTTTAGCCACCAAGTCTGTTCTAATTTGTAATGGCAGCCCTAGGAAACAGACACAGCATCTTTCCTCCAAAAAACATTTTTGTTGTTAAAGTGTATAAATAGGCATTGGTTATTATCAAAGATGATTGATTGTAATCATGCAAGTGCATTCCTAGGGTTTACCTTTTGTTTGGCATAATATTTTTTGGTAATGTCAGGTAAAACATGTTATCCTGGTATCATACCTATATGAAATATAATAACATCAATCATCCAACCATAAAAATATTAAAACACAGAAATAATCTAAATTTTGTAACTTGAATTTGGCTATTTCATTTTTTACTATCTTTGACTAAAGGTAGCCCTTTCCTATATGTTCTTCTTTCCTTGCCATTTCTATTCACTACTTTCTTGCTCATATTTATTAACTATGTAGTCCCTGAGAACATTATTATAGGACTCTGAGTAATAGGCCTTTAAAATTTGTTAGGGGCGCCTGGGTGGCTTAGTCGGTTAAGCATCCGACTTTCGCTTAGGTCATGATCTCACGGGTCGTGGGTTTGAGCCCTGCATCGGGCTCTGTGCTGACTGCCAGCTCAGAGCCTGGAGCCTGTTTCAGTCTGTGATTCTCTCTCTCTGACCCTCCCCTGCTCACGCTGTCTCTCTCTCTCTCTCTTAGAAATAAATAAAACATTAAAAAAATAAAATAAAATTTGTTAAATAATGCTCTTTATTTTTAAAAATGATGAAAAAATGTTAGCATATCTAATGCCTATTAAATGGCAATAGCATATAAACTTTAACAACATATACAGTCCACATTTTTTGGTATGGCATTCAAAGACATCCTCAAACCCATCCTTTTACTATCCCCTTACATAAACAATCTAACCCATCAAACTTATATACTTACTATCCATATTTTACTAAGGTTTCCCTCACTATCTGGCACTCATAATTTTCCTTTTTCTCAATTCCTCTATGGACTAGTTGTATTCTTTCCTGCTTCCATTGTCAATTGAGTGTTCATGTCTTAAGGTATTAAGCAATATATCTCAAGGTATGTTTAATTCTTTTGATGTCAAAGATTTTTCTTCTTCTTTGTTCCAGGGTGGTGTTTAGCAAAACAGCAGTATAAGGAGAAAATCTAAGTAATAGCTAATAACATGCTGCCTTTTGTTTCTCCAACTTTATCTAGCCCTATATTAAAACTGAATGTTCCAGTCTTGAGATGACTACAGAATTGAGTTTACAACCATTTTCCAAGGTAATTCATTTATTAAAATTTTTATATGTAATTTTCAATATTATATCAAAGGAATTAAAATAGTTCTACATAATTTTCAATATTATATCAAAGGATAAATCCATAAAAACTGAAAAAATAAACAGTACTTGCAATTGTATAGTTATTATTGTCTATAAAAAATTAAAATTGATATTCACATTAAAAATATAATATGAGGGCACCTGAGTGGCTCAGTAGGTTAACCATCTGACTTCAGCTCAGGTCATAATCTCCAAAGCTCATGAGTTTGAGCTGCTGTCAGCACAGAGCATGCTTCAGATCCTCTGTCACCCTCTTCCTCTACCCACCCCTCACTGGTTCTCTCTCTTTCTCAAAATAAAAAAATAATAAATAAATAAAAAAATATTAATGAGTTCAAAGTTTTGTGTTTCAAATTATGGCATGTCACTTTATTTTTTTTAATTTATTTTTTTTTATTTTTGAGAGAGAGAGAAAGAGAGAGACAGAGAGAAAAGCAGCAAGAGTTAGAGAGGGGAAGAGAGAGAGAGAGAGAGAGAGAGAGAGAGAAAGTCCCAAGCAGGCTCAGCATTGTCAGCACAGAGCCCAATGTGAGGCTCAAACCCATGAACCATGAGATCATGACCTAAGAGTTTAAAGCAAGAGTCAGATGCTTAACCAACTAGCCTCTCAAATTATGTCATGTCACTCTAAATGTCGGTTAAGATATTTAAATTTAGCAAATAAAATAATAGATGCATTGAAAGTTTGAAATTCTCTGACATGTTTTTACATTCCTTAAAAAATTAAATCAAGTTTCTTTAATATGTTTTGTGATGAACCTTAAGTTGAATGTTAATGTCAAGTGTTTTCAAATCTTACTGCTAGCAGCTATTAGTTTGGTTAACTTAGTTAACTAAAGTTTATGAAAAGACAAACATATCTCATGGTGATTAATGATCAAGTGATATGTAAAACTCAAATGATTTGGGATGCATGCGTGGTTCAGTCAGTTAAGTATCTGACTCTTGGTTTCATCTCAGGTCATGATTTCACTTTTTGTGGGATTTATCCCCATGTCTGCTTCTGTACTGACAGCATGGGTCCTGCTTGGGATTCTCTCTCTCTCTCTCTCTCTCTCTGACTCTGATTGCATTCTTTCCCTCTCTCTTGAAATAGATAAATGGACTTTAAAAAACAAATAATTTTCCAATATGGAGTGTCATAAAACAATTATTGTAAAAACAAACATGCACCAGCCTTTGGTTACAGTCTTGATAGAATATTCCATTTGGAATCCACATATACATGGTGATTCTGTTTGGGCTCTCATTTCATTTGCAACAGTTCATAACATCAATCAAATCATATCCTGCTTTACACTTATCTATATATTTCAATTTTCCCATTGATTAGAAAATCCTTGCGATCAGTATTGCATGTCTGTTTATGTATGTCATGTGACTGCTGCTAATATGACCCACCTGTCTACTAACATCACCATCCTATGTGCTGAAATAATACTTTTGCTTACCAATATTATTGATTTACCTTCCAGTTTCATACATCTACCTTATATCATCACCAACCAAAATACCTTTATGACTTAACAAGTTACAGAATAGGACTTTCTTCTTGTTATCCACTTGCATGGGTAAACCACATGCTTGCTTATAATAAACTTAACTGCTACATAAAGGAACTTATCTGTTTATGCCAACTGATAAACCTGATTGTTAACGTCATCAATTGTTTGACAATTCAACCAATCCATTTTCCAAAAAGATTCATCCTTCTGTATGATATCATAAGGCTGATTCCTGACATCACTGACTTATAAATATTACCTACCAACTAGCGTCTCATCTTTTCTTTTTTTTTTTTTTAAATATTTTATTTATTTCTAGGAGAGAGAGAGAGACAGCGTGAGCAGGGGAGGGTCAGAGAGAGAGGGAGTCACAGACTGAAACAGGCTCCAGGCTCTGAGCTGGCAGTCAGCACAGAGCCCGACGCGGGGCTAACCCATGAACCACGAGATCATGACCTAAGCGAAAGTCGGACGCTTAACCGACTAAGCCACCCAGGCGCCCCGTCTCATCTTTTCTAGTCTCACTTACACCACTATTCACACAGTGACATCCTTACTTTGCACTTGCTAGGCTCACTGCCTCAAACATTCTCTACATAAAATATTGCATGACTGAATCCGCTAATCCATTAAATTCTTTGATTAAATGTCACCTCTATTAGTTCATTTAATGCCTGAAATTTTAATATATTAAAATATAATAAAACGTACATGCTTTAAAATAATGTTAAATGAGTGCATATTCTCCAGTTCTAAGTAAAATGGAAGCAGCATAAGCATATCTCACTCTGCTTCTCTCAGAGAATTGCAGTTATGAAAGCTAAACAAATGCTTGGATAAGTTATTTGCATTCTTTGAAAAGTATAAAGTCATAGTTGGATTAATTAAAGTGAATAAAATTCATGGTATCACAAAATTTGTAATATGTTGAGCATTTTCCCCTCTTATATTCTCAGGCATAGACTAAAGGCAGATCAAAACCTGGAAGGGGGCTTAAACACAGAGAGAACTTCAGGAAATTCTCACTAGTTTGGTCGAGAGGTGTCTCTAAAAGCTCAGAGAAAGTTCTAAACTTGCCCATTTTTTTTCTTTTCTCTTGATCTCTAGTGTCTTAACTTTCAAGCAATCTCAGGACAGATACAGTTGCAGGAGCTATATCAGTGACAAATGGAGACTACAATGGCATAAAACTCCAGGAATAAAAACTTTCTAATTGGAGGAACTATAGTCTCCAAAAGATTGGGTGTGTCTCCCATTGCATTTTGCCTCTTTTTTTCCCTTCCATTACTGTGTTAGACACAGACACAATTACAAGAAATGCATGGCAGTGTGAATAAATAAAGTCCCAGTTTTATAGCTGGAGGACCAAACAGGAAATCACAGGACAGTAGAAAATTATATGAACATCACCCAAAGGGAGGAGCTTGGGAAAGAAATCTCTTAAAGTTGTTTACAAATTTTTGGACTTACCCTCCAGCCAAACATGTGATTCTGTCCTTAAAGAGCATATCAAATACGTTAAGAACTGAAATGTATAGAAATATATAGACAGACTACTTTTCTTGTATATATATAGAGAGAGACCAAATAGATACAGACCACTTTTATCAACTTGCACATGAATGGACGAGATCCAAGTAACATAACAAGTCTTTGAATACATAACTGTGGAACTACAATTCACAAACTGCTGTTTATGGATTTGCCAGGAAGCTCAGTTAAATTTTGTTTTCAGACAAACAACATATTATTTTTAGTAAAATTATGTCCCAAATATTGCATGGACTTATGTTAAATATTGATTATCTGAAATTTAAATCAATCTGAGTGTCCAGTAAGTTTATTTGTTATATATGACAAACTTAACTAGTTGGAAGTTGAAGCCTAAAATCAACTAGGTGGATTAGACTGCTAAAGAAAATTTCTACATTCTCCAAAGAATGCAAACAAGACAAAAAGTATCATAATATAATACTAAAAATATGTGGGGTGTATCCAAAATTATTCAATATAAGAAGGACCAGTTAAATTACAATTGAAAGATAAATATTATCAAAATGACTAAAATAACACCTACTATATGCTGTTGACATTAAAGTTATGTCTATATAATTATATAGATAAGATGAAAATAAAAGGATTGAAAATTACATATTATAGGAGTACAAAATTTAGTATCCCAAATAGTAGACGAGATCAAAGAAAATTTCCAGCAAAAAAGAAGGATATTACATCATGTTAAAAGTGTAAATTGACAAAGAAGTTGTAAAAATCATAAATATATATGTATCTAACAACAAACATTTAAAAATTATGAACAGTAACTGATATAACTGAAAGGAAAATATAGAAATCCACTATTATAATTGGAAATTTCAAGACTCTTCTCTCAGTTATCACTGAAACCAGTAGAAATAAAACTGTAAATGCACAGAAGAACTCAGCAATATAACCCCCAAACTGAATTTAATAGATACTTGTATAACCCTCCATCTAAAAGAGTAGAATCCGAATTTTTTCAGCTATACATAGAACATTCACCAAAATAGATCATATCTTGGTCATACACACAAAAAACAAACCTTATAAAATTATAAATAATTGAAATCACACAAAGTATGTTCTCTGACCATAGAGTAATTGGACTAGAACTAATCAACATAAAGATAATAGAACAATTTATCAAAACCAAAAAAATAAAAAAATCAAGCAGCATACTTCTAAATAATCAAGGAGGAAGTCTTTTTAAAAAAAGTTTTAGTTAACATAAAGTGCAATAATGGTTTCAAGAGTAGAATTCAGTGATGCATTACTTACATGCAACACTCAGTGCTATTCACAGAAAAAGGAAGTCTTACCTCAAGTTAGATAATGTTTAGTACAGAGCCAAAATGAAAATATATCTAATTTTGTGAAATTAACTTAAAAGGTGGTCACATGCTATGTTATAGAATTTAATACGTTTTTAGTAAAGAAGAAAATATTTAAATCACTAATGTATGCTTCAACTCAAGAAATTGACCGAAAGCAATCCAAACGGTAAAAATGATAAAGATCCTAGCAAAACCAAATTGAATTGAGAACAGGAAAACAAAGGAGAATATTAGTGTAAACAAAGCTGTTTTTTGCAAAGATCAATAAAATTGACAACTTTGTAGCAAGAGAGAAATAAAAGGGAGAAGACACAAATTATTAGTATCATGAATAAAACAGAGCATATCACTGCAAAGCCACAGGCATTAAAATGATAAGTATAAACTGAAAAAACTGCACACATAAATTTGATTACATAGATAGAATTGACCAATTTCTTAAAACCACAAACTTGATAGAAGAAAACACAAGAAACAAAAATTAATTATTAGTTAAAAACTCTGAAAATGAAGTCTCCAGATTCTGACCATCTTACAGAAAAAATCTAATAAACCTTTTAAAAATAAATAATACTAATTATACCCAAATTATTTCTGTAAATAAATAGGGTCACTCTCAACTCATTTTATAAAGCCAGTATTATTCTGATATTAAAACCATTGAAAAGCATCCAAATAAAATAAAACAACTGAATAATATATGTCATAACATAGATAGAAAAAACATAATATAGTATTATCAAATTAGATCAAGTAATGTGTAAAAAAACAATACATTGTGATCAATAGGGAATTACCCAAGGGATGTAAGATTGGTTCAAAATTGGAAATTTAATCAATTTATTCCACCATCTTAACAGTCTAAAGAAAACAAAAACATATGAATGTTTCAACTGATACACAGATAAAACATTTGCAAAATCCAACAACTTTGAATGATAAACAGTTTTAACAGTGAAGAAGATATTTTCTCAACCTGATAAAGAGAATCTACAAGAATCTACAGCTAACATTATACTTATTGGTGAGTGTCTTAATACTTAGCCCTTAAAACTGATATAAAGGGAAGAATGAGCACTTTTAGCACTGTGATTTAACATAGTACTGAATGTTCTAACTAGTGTAATAAAAAAATAAAGGGAATAAAAAACATATAGTTTAAAAACTAAGTTTTTAAAAAAAGTTACCTATTTGCAAATGACATAATTTTCTACATAGAAAAATTCCAACAAACTTTACCTAATAACTATGTCTTTCAAAATTCGAGGATACAAGCTTAACCTACAAAAAACAGTTGAATATTTATATAACACAAATGAACAATTCGAAACATAAATTAAAGACACAATACCATTTATATTATTTTAAACAAGTAAATTACTTATTCTTTCAAAGACATACAAATGTCCAATATGCACACAAAAAGGTGATCAACATCAATAGTAATGGAGGAATGCAAATAAAATCCACAATGAGATACCACTTCACACTCACTAGGAAGGCTGTCATCAAAAGTGTGCAATGACAAATGTTTTAAAGATATAGAGAAATAGTAACCCTCATGCATTGCTAGTAAAAAGGTAAAATTGTACAGCCACTTTAACAATAGTCTGGTAGTTTCACAAAACACTTAAGCATAGTTGCCATATGATCTAACATTTCTACTTCTAAGTATATACCCAAGAATTGAAAGCATACGACAGGAAATCATGTACAGAAAGATTAATGGCAGCATTATTCATATAGTCAAAAAGTGGGAACAACTGAAATGTCCATGAACTGATAAATGGATAAATAAATGAGGAATATCCAGACAATAAAATATTACTCAGCAATATACAATAAACTACTGCAATATATTATGACATAGATGACTCTTGAAACATCTTGCTAAGTTAAGCCAGTAACAAAAGACAACATAGAGTATGATTCCTCACATGAAATGCAAACTTAAAGAGAGTATAAGAAATGGAGATTCACTGCACATAGACATAAGATTTATTTTATGGGTAAAAATATTCTAAAATTAAATTGTCATGAAAGTTGCAAAATCTTATAAATGTATTTAAAACATTTTAAACATTGAATTGTGCTTTACAGATGAGTGAATATATGAATCATTTATCAGTAAAGCTATTTAAAAAAATAAAACATTAAGGCATAAAACATAATAAGAAAATATGCAGGATTTACATGCTTAAAATAGTAACATGTTGTAAAAAGAAATAAAAGACCTAAATGGAGAGACTTATTACATTATTTTATTGGAATACTTAACATAATAAAGATATCTATTTTCCCCATTTTCATTGGTAGATTTAACATACCTCCAATTAAAGTGTCTGTATGATTTTTGTAAATATAGAAAAATTTATACAGAAATTAATTTAGAGGGTCAAGGTTGCTAGAATTATTAAAATTCTTTTGAAAGATGTAGAAAATATGGAATAAATTTTAAGATGCACTATGAATCTACAGTATATACAACTATATAATATAGGTGAAATAATAGATATGTAGATCGATAGATGGAATATATAATCAAGAAGTAGTTCCCTCAAGGGGCCTGGGTGGCTCAGTTGCTAAAGCGGCTAACTATTGATTTTGGCTCAGGTCATGATCTCACAATTTGTGGGTTCAAGCCTGGCATCAGGCTCTGTGCTGACAGTGCAAACCTTACTTGGGAGTCTCTTTTTCTTTTCCTTTCTCTGTCCCTCCCTAGCTCATGCTTTCTCTCAAAATAAACTAATTAAAACTTTAAAAACATTTATTAAAAATAATACATAAATTAATAAATAATAAATACTTGAATAAACCACAGTCATTATGCTATGTACTAGAAATCTTACCTGATAAAAACTTCCAGAGGAAGAGACAAGATGGCAGAGAAGTAGAGAGCTACGTGCATTTTCCTAGCCCCCGCCTCTCAAACAAAGAAGACCTGAAGCCATAGGACACTGAACCGCAGGAGTCTGGGAGGAAAAGAGACAGAGTCCACTAAGAAGATAGCCTCATAGGTGTGTGATTGCGAACTGTGGAATATAAAAATGGGCCAGACCTGGAGACACGGAGGGGAGGGAGCGCCCCGTGGAGGCCTGCAGAGAGACAAGGGGAAGAGAAGAATGGCTGAAAATGCAGTGGAACTGTCCCTGGAGAAGAGAAATTCAGCCTGAGAAGGAGAGGGATCCTATTTCTAGCTGTGGCACTGTCTTTGGGCTGGGTGCCCCAGTCGGAAGCAACACCAGGATAAACTGCTCCACTCTTCTACCTGCTCAATCCCGGGCTGGGAAGCAGCCCTACTGAGGGATTAAATTTCAGGCAGTATCACTAAAGCGCATGGACTAAGATCTGGAAAGGAGGCAGCCTTGGGAAACAGAACATGGCCTACCTTGGCTATGCCCACGGCACTGGGAGATCGAATCCAAAAGAGTGATTTGCAATGATAGGTTTGAGAAGGGATTGGAGTGCCACCATTCCCCCCACCCACCCACAACCACCAAGGCGGGTCTCACTGAGCAACCCCATGGACATCAGTGGAGGAAAGACCTGCCTACATCAAACCATGCCCATCCCCGCTGGAGAGCTGCTTTCTTTATTCTCTTTCTTTCTTTCTTTTTTTCTTTCCTGCTTTCTTCTTCTTCTTCTTCTTCTTCTTCTTCTTCTTCTTCTTCTTCTTCTTCTTCTTCCTCTTCCTCTTCCTCTTCTCTTTTTTTTTTTTACTGGAGCCCAGGGCAAGACCACCATTGATGCGTTGCCATGATTCATTCTAGATCAATTCTTTCTATTCAAATATATTTTCTTTTATCTCATTCTTATTCCTCCCCTCCACTAGACTGGGCACTCTAGTCATTGGTTTGCTTAAACAGTCACATTTAATCCATTCTCTAGATGCATATTCTACACCTCAGTCATTACGTTCCTTTCAATCTCTCTTTTTCTGGAATAATCAGACTATAGAGTTTCTTTGGGTAATATTGTCTTCAATTCTTTCTACTCACCTCCTACCATATTCTCCTCTTTCTCTCTCTGAATTAAGCCTCTTAATCTCTCTGCCTGGGCGTTGTCCAATTTCAATTTCTCCCTGCCCCTGTAATTTCTCTCTTGGTGTATGTTCTTCCACCAGCACTGCATACACTCTGCTCTTTATTTGTGCAGGGAATTATGGTTTTATGCTTTAAGACTGTCTTTTGTCTTTTGGTTTTTCTTTCTTCTCTTTTCTTTTTTCTTTGCCCTTTATGTTTGCTTCTTTGTTTGATTTGTCTCTGTGTTTGTGTGCCTTTGTTCCCTGTGTGTTTGTCTGTCTGTTTTCCTTTTCAGGGTTATTTCAGGAAACAAGCCAAAGTACACATGGTGGAGAGTCTCAAATGTCACTACGAATAGAGAAATAAAATAACCAAAGTCTCAACAAGAGTGACCAAGAGACACCACTAAAAGAACTCTTCCTGAATGGACAGGCCCCGGACAGTCAATGAGCCTTCTTTAATATAGCAGTACTCCTAGGTGCAGAGCACAAAACAAGCTTTTAAAACTGACAAGAGACAGAAAACTAGTCAAATGATGAAATGGAAGATTTCCCCTTTAAGAAATTCCAGGAAGAAGTGACAGCAAAAGAACTGCTCAAAACAGATATAAGCAACAGAACTGAACAAGAATTTGGAACAATAATCATAAAATTAATCGCTGGGCTTAAAAAAGGCATGGAAGACATCAGAGAAGGTATTGCTACAAAGACTATGAAACTTAAAAATGGTTGTGATGAATTAAAAAATGCTATAAATGAGGTGCATAATAAAATGGAGGCAACCAATACACGGATTGAAGAGGCAAAGAGGATAATAGGTAAGTTAAAAGACAAAATTATAGAAAAAGAGGAAGTTGAGAAAAAGAGATAAACTGATCCAGGAGCCCAAAGTGAGAGTTCAAGAACTGAATGATACAAACAAACGGAACAATATCCATATCATAGGAATTTCAGACGAGGAAGAGCGAGAGAAACAACTTAAGTGGGTTTTTGAGCAAATTATAGCTGACAAATTCCCCAATCTGAGGAAGGAAACAGACACTGCAATCCAAAAGGCACAGAAAACTCCCCTCAGACATCACATAAATCGATCTTCTGCATGACATATCATAGTGAAACTAGCAAAGGATAAGGACAAAGAGAATTCTCAAGGCACAAGGGTAACAAAGCCCTAACACACAAACGGAGACCTATGAGAGTAGTTTTAGACATACCGATTGAAACTTGGCAGGCCAGAATGGAATGGCAGGAATCTTCAATGTGATGAACAGAAAAACATCTGCAGCCAAGAATCCTCTATCCAGTAAACCTGTCATTCAGAAAAGAAGGAGAGATAAAGGCCTTCCAAAAAAAAAAAATTGAAAGAATTCATCACCAATAAAACCAGCCCTTCAAAAATTCATAACAGGGACCCTATAAGGGAAATGTTGCAAGGAACACAAGCTACCATAGACACCACTAAATCAGGAATCCTACAGAGAACACAAAGACCCTAAACCCATATTTTTCAATAATAACACTGAAAGTAAACTGACTAGACACTCCAATCAAAAGACAAAGGTTATCAGAAAGGATGAAAAAACAATATCCATTATTTGCTGTATACAAGAGACTCACTTTAGACTTAAGGACACTTTCAGACTGAAAGTAAGGGGATGGAAAAAACACCTATCATGCTACTGGAAGTCAAAAGGGAGTCAGAGTAACAATACTTATATCATGCAAACTGGACTTTAAAGTAAAGGCAGTAACAAAGGATGAAAAAAGGCATTATATAATAATTGCAGGGTCTATTGATCAGGAAGAGCTAACAATTATAAAGGTCTATGCACTGAATTCTGAAGGATACAAATACATAAAACAATCACAAACAGAAATAATCTTATAGATAAGAATGTGCTAACTGCAGGGGACTTTATTACTCCATTTATAGCAATGGATAGATCAACTAGACAGAAAATCACTAAAGAAACAATGGACTTGAATGACACATTTGACCAGATGGATTTGACAGATATGGCCTACATCCTGAGGCTAAGGAATACACTTTCTTCTCAAGTGCGCATAGCACATCTACAAGATAGATCACATTCTGGGTCATAAAGCAGGCCTCAGTAAATATAAAAGAACTGAGATCATACCATGTACACTTGCAGATCACAATGCTGTCAAACTTGAAATCTATAACAGGAAAAGGTCTGGAAAATCACCAAAAACATGAGGGTTAAAGAACATCCTACTGAAAAATGAAAGGGCCAATCAGGCAATTAGAGAAGAAATTTAAAAATATATGGAAACAAATGAAAATGAAAATACAACAATCCAAACACTATGGGATGCGGCAAAGGCAGTCCTAATAGGAAAGTACAATGCACTCTAGGCCTATTCCAAGAAATTAGAAAAAGTGCAAATACAAAATGTAACAGCACACCTAAAGGAACTAGAAGCAGAGCAACATGAGTATCCCAAACTCAGTAGGAGAAGAGAAATAATAAAAATTGGGGCAGAAAAAAACAATAAAGAGAAAAAAAAAACACCAAACAGTTGATCATATCAATAAAACCAAGAGTTTGTTTTTTGAAAAAATAAAAGTGACAAACCTCTAAGCAAGCTACTCAAAAAGAAATGAGACAGCACCCAAATCGACAAAATCATGAATGAAAATGGATTTATTACATCCAATCCCTCAGAAATAAAAGCAGTTATCAGGGAATACTATGAAAAATTATATGCCAACACACAGGAAAACAGAAGAAATGGACAAATTCCTAAAGACACATGCACTACCAAAATTCACACGGTAAGAGATAGAAAATCGGAATGGACCCATAACTGGTGAAGAAATTGAATCCGTTATCAAAAATCTCCCTACAAATAAGAGCCCTCTGCTAGATGGCTTCCCCGGAGAATTCTAGAAGACATTTAAATCAGAATTAATACCCATTCTCCTCATGCTATTCCAAAAATTAGAGGTGGAAGGAAAATTTCTGGACCCATTCTATGAAGCCAGCATCACTTTGAATCCCAAGCCAGACAGAGACCCAGCAAAAAAGAAAACTACAGGCCAATATCCTTCATGAATACGGATGCAAAAATCCTCAACAAGATACTTGCAAATCGAATGTAACAGCACATAAAAAGAATTAGCCACCATGATGAAGTGGGATTCATTGCTGGTTTACACGGCTGGTTCAACATTTGCATCATCAACAAAAGAAAAGATAAAAATCATATGATCCTGTCATTAGATGCAGAAAAAGCATTTGACAAAATACAGCATCGCTTCTTAATAAAGACATTAGAGAAAGTCTGTATACAAGGAACTTCTTAACCATCATAAAACCCATTTATTAGAAGCCCACAGCTTATTTAATATAGCAGTACTCACAGCTGCAGAGCACAAAACAGGCATTTAAAACTTACAAGAGACAGAAAGCTAGCCAAAATGACAAAACAGAAGAACTCTCCTCAAAATAAATTCCAGGAAGAAGTGACAGCCAAAGAATTGATCAAGTCAGATATAAGGAACAAAACTGAACAAGAATTTAGAGCAGTACTCATAAAATTAATCGCTGGGCTTGAAAAAAGAATAGAAGACACCAGAGACTCCATTTCTGCAAAGATAATGGATCGTAAAAAGAGTTATGATGGATTTAAAAAATTCTCTTTTTTAATGTTTTCTTTAAATGTTTTATTTATTTCTAAGAGAGAGAGACAGAGGGACAGAGTGAGCAGGGGAGGGTCAGAGAGAGAGGGAGTCACAGACTGAAACAGGCTCCAGGCTCTGAGCTGGCAGTCAGCACAGGACCCGACGCGGGGCTCGAACCCACGAACCGCGAGATCATGACCTAAGCGAAAGTCGGATGCTTAACCGACTAAGCCACCCAGATGCCCCGAATTTAAAAAATTCTATAAATGAAGTGCAAATGAAGTGTCAATAGATGCAGAAAAAGCATTTGACAAAATACAGCATCCCTTTTTAATAAAGACATTAGAGAAAGTCTGTATAGAAGACACTTCTTAAACATCATAAAAGCCATTTATGAGAATCCCACAGCTAATATCACGAGCAAAAATGAACTATGGGGATCTCATCAAGATAAAAAGTTTCTGCATGGCAAAGGAAACAATTAATAAAACTAATAGGAAACTGATGGAATGGGAAAAGATAGTTACAAATGCCATATCAGATAAAGGGCTGGTATTCAATATCTATAAGGAACTCAACAAACTCCTCATTTGAAAAACAAATAATCCAGTGAAGAAATGGGCATACGATATGAACAGACACTTCTCTCATGAGGACATCCAGATGACCAACAGACACATGAAAAGATGCTCAGCATCCCTCCTTATCAGGGAAATACAAATCAAAACCACACTAAGATACCACCTCATGCTGGTCAGAGCTGCTCAAATGAACAAATCAAGAGACTATGGATGTGGAGAAATGGGCACCCTCCTACACTGTTGGTGGGAATGGAAACTGGTACAGCCCCTTTGGAAAACAGTGTGGAGGTTTCTCAAAAAGTTAACAATAGAACTCCCCTATGACCCAGCAATAGCAGTGCTAGGAATTAACCCAAGGGATACAGGACTGGTGATGTATAGGGGCACATGTAACCCAATGTTCATAGCAGCACTCTCAACAATAGCGAAATCATGGAAAGAGCCTAAATGTCCATCAACTGAGGAATGGATCAAGAAGATGTGGTTAATGTATACAATGGAATGCTACACGGCAATGAGAAAGAATGAAATCTAACCATTTGTAGCAATGTGGATGAACCTTGCAGGTGTTATGCTGAACAAAATAAGTCAGGCAGAGAAAGACAGATAGCATCTGTTTTCACTTATATGTGGATTAGGAGGAACTTAACAGAGGACCATGGGGGAGGAGAGGGTGAAAACTAGTTGGGAAGAGGAAGGGAGACAAACCATGAGAGACTCTTGAATGCTGAGAAAAAACTAAGGACTGATGAGGGTGGGGGGAAAGGGAAAGGGGGGTGATAGGCATGGAGGAGCACACTTGTTGGGATTAACACTGAGTGTTAAATGGAAAGCAACTTGACAATAAAGTATGAAAGAAAAAAAAAGAAATCTTATCTAAATATATAATGATAAAAAAAGACAACAGCCCCAAATGGAATCAATTGTATTAAGTTCCATGTTGGCAAACAAAAATTTAATGCCTAACCTAATTGCAGTTTTAGCCTCTCCCATATATGTAACCTTTAACCAGTTAATCTGGAGATAACTGGTTAGTTCTAGTAAAGTAATCATCCCGATAGACCCCTTTTGTCCTTTAAAAGATGGTGACTACTTGGAGAAAGACAGATGCCATATGTCTGTATGTATAGGTGGATTAGGAGGAACTTAATGGAGGACCATGGGGGAGGAGAAAGGGGAAAATAGTGGGGGAGAGGGAGGAAGGCAAGCCATGAGAGACTCTTGAATACTGAGAACAAACTGAGGGCTGATGGTGGTGGGGGAGAGGGGAAAGGGGTAATGGTCTTGGGAGAGGACACTTGTTGGGATGAGTACTGGGTGTTATATGGAAACCAACTTAACAGTAAACTATGTAAGGAAAAAAAAGATGGTGACTGCCTGAAACGATACATTGTTTCTTCGTCTCACCCTCTTTATACCAATAAAAGCGTTCGTTTGTATAAAGGGTATTTGGAGCCCCTTTCTATTTGCTAGATGGAATGCTGCCTGATTCTAGAATCCCTGAATAAAGCCCATTTTATCTTTAAATTTACTCAGTTGAATATTGTTGTTCAATAATAACATCCTGTATACTTGCATTTATGTGCCATTTTCAAATGGACTAAGTTTTAGTGATAACACAGTTATATGATTCTTGAGTTATGGAGGTGGAGAGAGTTTAACCACAAATAGATAGCACGGGGAAATTTGGGGGATAATGGAAAGGTTCTTTTTCCTGATGTAGTAGTGGGTTACTAAAATTTATGGAAGTGTATACAAAAAGAATCAATTTTACTCTAAGTTAATCATAAAAAATAAAAGTTTAAACTAAGTAGAAAGAGAGAAATACAGGGAAAGATATCAATAATTTCAGAGGTAAAAACAATAACATCAGAATTTTAAGAATGGAACATGACTTCATAATAAATTATCAAGAACATGTAGAAAATAAAAACATTAGTTTACTTTCCAGAAAACCTGTAGGTACTGATTTTTAAAGCTTAGTAATTGCCTTAAACAATAAACTGAATATTTAACAGAATTTCAAATATTAAATGATGATGGCTTTTACTAAGATTAAAGGATGAACTAAAAACACAAAATTAACCTGGATCTAAGGGTTACATCTATTAGATCATTTTTTTTCTTTTCATTAAATTCAATATAATGTAACAAATATATATTTCAAATATACTTTGGCCAAGGGATATAATCACAAATTATAATTATAATTAAATTATTATAATAACTAATTTAACTTGCATGTCAAATTTTTACCTCAAAACTATCAAGCATATTCCACCAAATAAACATAAGAAGGAAGAATTAGGATTGTGGAGTTATAAGGGAACCCTGTTGGAGTCCCTTGAACACAGCTAGATCAATATCAAACCATTTTGAACAACTGGGAAATTGATGTGAGAATTGAGAGAACAATCTGCATAATTTGAGGAAGAGAATGTGTCAGGTACACGGTTCAGAGTGGCGATTTGGAGTAGAGAAGAACTGCGGTGCTGAAGAGAGAAGGGGGCCATTTTCACAGAGAGGAGAAAAAGAGGGAGAGAGAGCAGCACATTAGGTTTGTGCAAGAAAGCACTCCCCATGAAAGCAGCTAGAAAGAATGAGTGAAAATACACACAGGGGTCTGATCAAGAAAACTGTTCCCTAAACCATTGATGACGGAAAAGGAGAAGGTTTCAACACCACCTGAGCTGTCTTTTATAAAAAGTGCAGCACAGGGGCGCCTGGGTGGCTTAGTCGGTTAAGCGTCCGACTTTCGCTTAGGTCAGGATCTCACGGTTCGTGGGTTCGAGCCCCGCGTCGGGCTCTGTGCTGACTGCCAGCTCAGAGCCTGGAGCCTGTTTCAGTCTGTGACTCCCTCTCTCTCTGACCCTCCCCTGCTCACGCTGTCTCTCTCTCTCTCCTAGAAATAAATAAAAAAAAACATTAAAAAAAAAAAGTGCAGCACAGCGTCAGAAGTTTCAGAGGTCAGCCCCTGATGGTGCTCCAGTGAGGAAGCAGGACAGAGCCCTGGGAAAGGGAAGTTGGTCTAAGAATCCCCTGGGTCACACAGGGAGAAGTGTTTCCCTACTTGGAATGCATTTAGTAGAGATAGTAAGGCCACTCTGTGGGCAAAGGACACAAGGGGTGCCATCAGGACACAATATTCACCTGTATAGGAACAAGACACCTACTGAGAACAGCAAACCCTGGCACCAGCTGTATCTTGGGATTTACTATAAACCCTAAGCCACTACCACTGTGCAGTGGTACCAGCGTTTCTTGGAACAAGTCGGCCAATCTCAGTGAGAACCTCGGTCAGAAGATCGCTTCGTGTCGAAACCACAGGGGTCTCTGAAATGTGGGATATGAAACACAGCATACCTTAGATAAAACTATGCAGAGAGGTGTTGCTTGGTGGGTGGACAGCTTGAACACAGACAGGGAGAAGGCAGGGAGCACACAGAAGGGGAAGACACAGGAAGGGTGATTGATCATGTTTCTGTGAGGGCAGGAGCTTCTCACTCTGGAGACTAGAAAACAGGGTAGGGACACCTGGGTGGCTCAGTCAGTAAAGCATTGGATTTCATCTCAGATCATGGTCTCACAGTTTCTGGGATCAAGTTCCATGTTGAGTTCTGTGCTGACAGCTCTCTCTCTCTCAAAAATAAATACACATTTAAGAAATTAGACAGCAGGGTAAAGCAATTTTCACCATTAGCCCACTAACACTGATGGGTGTCAGTGAGCAAAACAGTGTCACAATGTGGAGAATGGAGCCCTTAACCCAAGCCGCAACCAACTGTGCCCTCCAGGCATATCTCCACTAGGACAAGTAGGCCTGAGAATCAGAGCAGCAAGCACCTCCCCCAGAAGACCAGCACAAATTCTTTCCATGAGCTTAGTCTACTGACCACAGACTGCTAAAAAGTTTCAACTCTATGGGATCATTGATCTGGCTTCATTTGTTTTTGTTTGTTTGTTTGTTTGTGTCTGTTTGTTTTGTGATGTTGCTGCTTCTGTTTTTGTTGTTTTCCTTTTGTTTCTTGGATACAGAAAGCAATTTTTTAATTTTATTATATTATTATTATATTTTTAATTTTTTTCTTTTTTTCTCCTTAAACTTTTTTCTATAAAGCTTCTTTTAACAAGAAGACCACAATACACTTAGGATATAGCTTTTTTATTTTACTTTTTAACTTCTGTGTTTTTATTTCACTCTATTATTATTTTGTTTTCTTCGTCCAAAATGACAAAGAATTCACCTCAAAAGAACGACTTGGAAGAAATTACAGCCAAGGATTTAGTCAATGCAGATATAAGTAAGATATATGTATTAGTCTTTATTTTTTCATAGATTATTGTCAAGTTGGTTTCCATATAACACCCAGTGCTCATCCAAACAAATGCCATCCTCCATGCCCATCACCCTCCTTCCCCTCTCACCCATCCCCATCAGCCCTCAGTTTATCCTCAGGATTCAAGACTCTTTCATAATTTGCCTCCCTCCCTCTCCCCAACGATTTTTCCCCGTCTCCTCCCTCATGGTCCTCTGATAAGTTTCTCCTAATCCACCTATAAGTGAAAACAGATGCTATTTGTCTTTCTCTGTCTGACTTATTTTGCTCAGCATAACACCCTCAAGTTCAATCGACGTTGCTACAAATGGCCAGATTTGAATCAGAACTTAAAACAAGAATTATGAAGATACTAGCTGGGCTTGATAAAAGCATAGAAGACACAAGAGAATCCCTTTCTGCTGAGATAAAAGAACTAAAATCTAATCCCAACAAAATTAAGAATGCTATAGCAGACATGTAAACACCAATAGAGGAAATAAAAAGAGGATGAGTGAAGAAGAGGAGGAGCGAATTAGTGATATAGGAGATGAAATAATGGAAAATAACGAAGTTGAAGAGAGTAACAAAGATCAAGGATCACAATGGCACATGTAGAGAACTTACCAAGTTATTAAAACATAGAACGTTCTTATCATAGAAGTCCCAGAAGATAAAGAGAGAGAAAAGGGGACAAAAAGGTTAATTTAACAAATTATTGCTGAAAACTTCCATAATCTAGAGAAGGACACAAACATCAACTTCCAAGAAGCACAGACAACTCCCATTAACTTCAACAAAAGCTGGCCATCACCAAGATATGTCACAGAAGATTTCACAAAATACACAAACAAGGAAAGAAACCTAAAAGTAGTAAGGGGAAACAATCCTTAACCTACAAGTGAAGACAGGTCAGCTTGGCAGCAGCTCTACCCACAGATTCTGGCCAGGCCAGAAAGGAACAGGAAGATATATTTAACCTACTGAATTGAAAAGAAAAGAAAAGAAAAGAAAAGAAAAGAAAAGAAAAGAAAAGAAAAGAAAAGAAAAGAAAAGAAAAGAAAGCAAGAAAAAGATGTATCCAACAATACTCTAGGCAGCAAGACTGTCATTCAAAATAGAAGGAAAAAATAAAGAGTTTCCTAGGCAAACAAAAACTAAAGGAATTGTGACTAAACCAGCACTACAAGAAATTTTAAATGGGACACTTTGAGTGGAGAAAAAAGAATAAACACCAAAAGCTACAAAGACTAGAAAGGACTAGAGAGCATCACTAGAA
The DNA here is from genome assembly GCA_017311185.1 of Proteles cristata cristata. Lineage (NCBI taxonomy): Eukaryota > Metazoa > Chordata > Mammalia > Carnivora > Hyaenidae > Proteles > Proteles cristata. The sequence continues at coordinate 35,216 of JAESUZ010001759.1, read as the reverse complement.
ATACCAACTCTGCAAGTAGAATAAATCCACTATTTAGATAAATACATATCTTTCACTAATCATTCTAAATGTAAATGAGCAAAATACTCCAATCAAAAGGCATAGTGTATCAGGATGGATGAAAAACAAGATCAATATATATGATACCTACAAGAGATTCATTTTAAAAATGAAGACAGCTGTAAGTTGGAAATGAGGGGAGGGAGAGCCATCTATCATGCTAATGGACATCAAAAGAAATCTGGAGTGGCCATCCTTCTATCAGACAAAATAGATTTTAAAAGAAAGACTGTCATAAGAGATGAAAAAGTCATTGTATCATAATGAAGGGGTTTAGCCAACAAAAAGATATAAAAATTGTAAATAATTATGTCCCCAATGTGAAATACCCAAATATATAAATTAATTAATCACAAACAGAAAGAAACTCATTGATATATTACAATTATTGTGGGGGACTTCAACACCCCACTCACAGCAATGGAAAGATCATCTAAGCAGAGTATCAACAAGGAAACAATGGCTCTGAATTAGTCACAGTGGACCAGAGGGACTTTACAGATATATTCAGAATATTTCATCCCCAAACAGCAGAAAACACATTCTTTTTGAGTGCACATGGAACAATCTCTTGAATAAATCACATACTGGATCAGAAATCAGTCCTCAACAGGTATAAAAATACTACCTATGATCATAACATATTATGATACCTACAGTATAAATGCTATAAGGGTTTATTATATAAATGTGTTCAGATAATAATGACATGAACCTGGAAGTCAAACATAAGAAAAAATTTAGAAAGCCCTTGAATACATGGAATTTAAAGAAAATCCTATTAAGGAATGAATGGGCTAATCAGGAAATTTAAAAAGACATTTAAAAATACATGAAAGCTAAATAAATTGAAAACACAATAGTCAAAACCCTTTGGAATGCATCAAACGCAGTCCCACATGGAAAATACATTGTAATTCAGGTTTACCTCAAGAAGCAAGAAAGGTCCTAAATACACAATCTAAACTTACACCTAAAGGAACTATGAGAGGAAGAAAATATATCCTAAAACTAGCACAAGAAAAGAAATAATAAATGAGCAGAAGTAAACGATATAGAAAAAAAAAAAAAGAACAGAATAACAAAACTAAGAGCTGGCTCTTTGAAAGAATAAACAAAATTGATAAACCCCCAACCAGGCTTCTCAAAAAGAAAAGAGAAAGGAACCAAATAGGTAAAATTACAAGTGGAAGAGAAGAGATCACAACCAACACCACAGAAATACAATTATAAGATAATACTGTGAAAAATTATGTCCCAACAATCTGAGCAATCTGAAAGAAATGGACAAATTCCTATAAACTGACAAAGACCCAAAAGTGAAACAGAAATAGAAAACTTGAATAGACCCTAAGCCCACAAAGAAATTGAATTATTAATCAAAAATCTCCCAGAAAAACAAGTCAAAGTGCAGATGGCTTCCCACAGGAATTCTAGCAGACATTTAAAAAAGAGTTAATACATATCCTTCTCAAACTGTTCCAAAAGCTAGAAAAGGAAGGAAAAGTTCCAAATTCATTCTACGAGGTCAGCATTACCTTGATTCCAAAACCAAAGGCCCTAGTAAACAGATGAATTACAGACCAATAACACTGATGAATATGAATAGCAAAATTCTCAGCCAAATACTGAAAAATCGAATACAACCGTACACTAAAAGAATCGTTCGCCATGAGCAAGTGGAATTTCTTTTTTCTTGACATACAGAGCTGGTTCAATATGCATAAATCAATCAATGTGATGCACCACATTAATAAAAGAAAGGATAAGAACCGTATGATCCTGTCAATAGATGTAGAAAAAGCATATGTGACAAAATAGAGCATCCATTCTTGATAAAAAGAAAACCTCAACAACATAGGGATAAATGAAACATACCCCAAAGTCATAAAGACCATATATAGAAGACTCACACTTAGTATCATCCTCAATGGGAAAAAACAGAGAGTCTTTCCCCTATGGTGAGGAAGAAGATACTCTATGTAGAAAACCCAAAAGATTCCACCAAAAAAATGCTAAAACTAATACATAAATTCAGCAAAGTGCAGGATATAAAATTGATGTGTAGAAATCTACCGGATTTCTATACACCAATAATAAAGCCACACAAAAAGAAAGCAAAGAATTGATCTCATTTGCGACTGCACCCAAAACAATAAGGTACTTAGGAATAGACCTAACAAATAAAGAGGTAAAAGATCTATACTCTGAAAACTACAAAACACTTATGAAAGTAATTGAAGAGAATACAAATAAATTGAAAAGCATACTATGCCTATGGATTAGAAAAAAATATGTTAAAATGTCTATATTACCCAAATAACCTACACTTTTAATGCAATTACATTCAAAATACCACTAATATTTCTCTCAGACCTAGAACAAACAATCCTAAAATTTATATGGAAGTTCAAAAGACCTCAAATACCAAAGCAATCTTGAAAAAGAAAAACAAAACTGGAGGCATCACAAATCCAGACTTCAAGCTGTATTACAAAACTACAATCATCAAGACAGTATGGTACCAGCAAAAACACAGACACAGAGAATAGAGAACCCAGAAATGGACCCAAAACTATATAGTCAACTGATCTTCCACAAAGCAGGAAAGAATATCCTATGTGAAAAAAAATCTGTTCAATAAATGTTGGGAAAACTGGATGGTGACATACAGAAGAATGAAACTGGACCACTTTCTTACACCATACACAAAAATAAATTCAAAATGGATGAAATGCCTAAATGTCAGACAAAAATCCATCAAAAATACTGAAGGAGAACTCAGTCAGCAATCTCTTTGACCTCAGCTGCAGCAACTTCATACTAGACATGTTGCTGAATTAAAGTAAATGAAAGCAAACTGGAATTATTGGGACTTAATCCAGGTAAAAAGTTTCTTCACAGAAAACGAAACAATCAACAAAACTAAAAGCAGCTAACAGAATGAGAGAAGATATTTGCAAATGACATACCATATAAAGGGTTAGTATCCAAAATCTATAAGAACTTCTCAAACTCAACACCCCCAAAACAATGCAGTTAAGAAATAGACAGAGGACATGTGTAGACATTTTCCCAAAGAAGACCTACAGATGGATAACACACACATGAAAAGATGCTTAACGTCACTCATCATCAGGGAAATACAAATCAAATACTATAAGATAGCACCTCACACCTGTCAGAATGACTAAAGTAAAGACCAAAAGAAAGAACAGGTGTTGGAGAGGATGTGGAGAAAGAGTAATGCTCTTACACTGTTGGTAGGATTGCTAAGTGGCGCAGCTACTCTAGAGAACAGTATGGAGATTCTGCAAAAACTAAAAATAGAACTACTTTACAATCCATCAATTTCATTATTAGGTATTTACCCAAATGAAGAAGAAATACAAATTTGAAAGTATACATGCAACCCAATGTTCGTAGCAGCATTATCAACAATAGCTATATTATGGTTAGAGCTTAAATGTCCATTGACTGATGAATGGAAAAAAAGATGTGGTATATATTAATGTACAATGAGGTATTTCTCAGCAATCAAAAAAACTGAATTCTTTCCATTTGCAATAACGTGAATGGAACTAGATTTTATTATGCTAAGTAGGATAAGTCAATCAGAGAAAGACAAATATCATATGATTTCACTCATATGTGGAATTTAAAAAACAAAACAGACGCACAAATGGAAATGGAGGAGAAGAGAAGAGAGGGAAACAAATCACAAGATACTTAATGATGGAGAACAAACTGTTGGTTGACGGAAGGAGGTGGGTGGGAGATTGGCTAGATACCTGAAGGATACTAAGAAGGAAAAGTATGATGAGCACTGGGTGTTGTATGTAAGTAATCAATCACTGGATTTTACTCCTGAAAGCAATATTGAACTGCATGTTAATCAACTAAAATTTAAATAGATAAAAAAGGGGAAAAAACAAAAACAAAATAAAATAAACATGATTTTAACATTTGCGTATAAAATCAAGTATTTTAGGAGAAGCGTTGGAAAATGGTGTAGTACAAGGACCCTGAGCTCACCCTATTCCATGTTTACAACTAGATATTATCCGCATCCAAGTCAATAAGCTGAAGAGTGATCTAAATACTGACAAAACAAACTGCAACTAAACACTTGGAGAGAACAGGGGAGTAAGCCCTCACACCAGGGAGCCCAATGGGGAGCACTAATCCCAATAATGTTGGCCTTAAAAACCAGAGGACCTGGGTCTTGGGGGAAAAACATGGCTGAGAAGTAGGGAACTCTGTACTTCCTGCCCGTATCTCTCATCCAAAGAAGGGCTGAAGCCAAAGGACTCTGAACCCCAAGAATCTGGGATGAAGGATATGAAGTCTACTAGGAAGACAGCCTCATAGCTACATGATTGTGAACTATGGGAGATAAAAACGAGCTGGGATACTAAGGCAAAGAGGGGAGGGATCCCTTTCTGTGGAGAGACAAAAGGAAGAGAAAGAGCATCTGGGGAAATGTAGGACTGTATCTGGACAAGAGAAAAACGTTGGCCCAGGATGGAGAGGGATCCTATCCTATCCCCCATGCCAAGGGACAAAAGAAGATCCCTCTGGGTGAGTCAGTACCCCATGGGCACAGTCAGCATCAGGAGGAACCAGTCCCCTGCTCTGAAGTGTCCTGGCTCACAGGATTATATTTTGGATGGCATCATTAATGCACATGCAGTGAGAGCTTGGAACGTGGCTGGACATGGTGCATAGGAGAAGGCCAAGCTTGTCTGCACCCGAGGCACAGTGAGAATGGATCCAAAGGAGTGATTTGGGACATCTGGTTCAAGGAGAAGGGACTGGGGGTCGCCACTTTTCTCCCCACAACCATCAAAGCGGGACCTCAGGGATAGGTCTGCAAGACCCACATTGGAGGCGCGACACGCCTACACCAAACCACGCCCATCTGTACTGGGTAGCTGCTTTTCTATGGGAAAGGGATAAATGCGGAAACAAACAGCCCCCCTCCCAAAAGACTAGCTTTGCTGCATTGCTGTAATTAACTCTAGATCAATTCTTAATATTCAGATATATTCTGTCTTTTCTCATTCTTAACTCTACCTTCCTCTGGGCTGAATATTCTGGTTATAAATTTGCTTAAACAGACATATTTAATCCATTTTCTTGATGCTTGTTCTGCACCTCCTTTTTTACCTTACTTTCTCTCTCTCTGGAATAATCAGAATTTATAGTTTCTCTGGGTAACATTCTCTTTGTTTCTTTCTCATCGCCTCCTTTTGTATTCTCCTTTGTCTCTCTCTCAATTAAGTCTTTTAGTCTCTCTGCCTGGTCAATATTCATTTTCTCTTTATCCCCACCCCAGGCATGTCTCTCTTTGTATATGCTCTTCCATCAACACAGCCTCCACCCTGCTTTTTATCTGTAGCTGGTGTTGTGCCCGATTCACGAGTCCCCTGAGACCTCCAAGGAGTCGACACCAATGCAAATACAGAAGGGTCTTTATTACAAGCTCGAGCAGGGGCTCACCCGCCTACCGGTGTAGTGGCAGCAAGGTGAAGCCCCGAACAATAACGAGCAGGGTTTTTAAGGGGTAAGGGATGGTGGTGTTACAGTGCACACATTGTATGTATAGCATCATCACATAAGCACCAATTACAATTGTATAGTATCCATGGTAACAGCTTTGACCATTAAGTATCTGTGAGGTGTTCATTACTTTAGGTGGGACCCAATCATGACTTTTGAGAATCCTTTGAAGATGACCAATTATGAGGTGAATTCAAAGGGCCCACGTGGGGTTCAGTCAAGCGGTAAGAAATTGGCTAGTTTGTACAGAATAACTGTCTACAGTTCCCAGCCTTGACTCAGACCACAGGAATGTTTTTTTGATTAGCTGATCAAAAGCCGAGGATGGCTTTTAGCCTTGAGCAATCTGAGGAACTGGGGCTACATGCAGCCCGGGTTGCTCTTAATGGAGGCCTTAATTTCAGGCTCTTCACTGGGATTTCTGGTTTTATGTTTTTACACTGTCCTTTCTTTTTGCTTTCTATTTATTATTATTTATTATTATTATTATTATTATTATTATTATTATTATTATTATTTTGGTTTGCATATTGGTTTGATTTGTTCGTACATTTGCATGTTCTCATTCCCTGTCTGTTTATCTGTCTGTTTTCCTTTCCAGGGCTAATTTAAGGAACAAACCAAAGCACACATGATGGAGAGTCCAAAGCATCATTATGACTAGGAAAATAAATTAACCAAAGTCACAACAAGAGAGACAAAGTGGCACCGTTCAAAAAACACTTCCTCAATGGCCAGGCCCTGGACAGTGTATAAGTCCGATTTCGGATAGGGTCATGATCTCGCAGTTTGTGAGTTCGAGCCCCACATCAGGCTCTGTGCTGACAGCTCAGAGCCTGGAGCCTGCTTCATATTCTGTCTCCTTCTCTTTCTGTTCCTCCCTCACTGTTCTCTCTCTCTCTCTCTCTGTCTCTCTTTCTCTCTCTCTCTCAAAAATAAGTAAAGATTTTAAAAAATGTATATAAAAAAATAACAAACAAAACCTAAAACCAGCACAAGAAAGGAAATAATCAAGATTATAACAGAAATACATGATATAGAACCTAAAAAAATGAATGGAACAGATCAATGGAACTCTTTCTCTGAAAAACATCAACAAAATTGATAAATCTCTAGCCAGACCTAAGAAAATAAAAAACGATAAAAGACTAAAATAAATAAAATCATAAAGAAGGGAAGAGAAATAACCAACCACACAGAAATACAAGCAATCATGAAAGCACATTAGGAAAAACTATATGCCAAAAAATTGGACAATGCAAAAGAAATGGATACATTCCTAGAAACATATAAACTACCAAAACTGAAGCAGGAAGAAGTAGAAAACTTGATTAGATCCAAAATCAGCAAAAAATTGAAACAAATAAAAAAATCTCCTGACAAAAAAAAGTCCAGGATGAGATGGCTTCACAATAGGAATTCTACCAAACATATTAAAAACAGATAATACCTATTTTTTCTCAAACAATTCCAAAAATTAGAAAAGGAAATAAAACTTTCAAATTCATTCTGTGAATCCAGCATTACCCTGATACTCTAACAAAATAAATACAACACTTAAAAGGAGATCTACAGGCCAATATCCCTAATGAACATAGATGCAAAAATTCTCAACAAAATACTAATGAATGGAATCCAATGGAATTCGTTAAAAAATATCATTCACCACAATCAAGTGGTATTTATTCATGAGTAGGAAGTAGGATTCAATATATTCAAACCAATGTGATACACATTGATTTTAATTAATAAAATTAATAAAAGAAGGAATAAGAACCATATGACCCCTTCATAGAAAAAAGAAAAAGTTGACAAAATACAATATTCATTCAATAGGGAAGATTTAGAGGGAACATACCTCAACATAATAATATCCATACGTGAAAAACCTACAGGTAATAACATTAATGGGGGGGGGGGGGAAATTAGACCATTTCCCCTAAGGTCAGAAAGAAGAAAAGGTTGTCCAATCCCAACACTTATATTCAACATAGCATTCTGGAAGTTCTAGCTACAGCAATCAGATCCTCACCTCTCAAAAAAAGAAGAAAATAAATAAAATAAATCCAAATCAGTAAGGAAGAAGTAAAACTTCACTATTTGCAGATAATACAGTACTTTACATAGAAAACTCAGAAAAAGTTCAGCAAAAAGCTTAATCAAAGAATTAATCTCATTAACAATTGCACCAAAAATAATAAGATAGCAAGAAATAAACCTAACCAAAAAGGTGAAAGAATTGTTCTCTGAATACTGTGGAACACTTAGGGAAGAAATTGAAGAGGACACGAAGAAATGGAAAGACATCTCATGCTCATGAACGAGAGAACAAATATTGTTTCAAAGTCTATACTACCCAAATAAATCAACATATTTAATGAAGTTACTATCAATACACCAATGGCCTTTTTTCAGAAAACTAGTATAAACATTTGTAAAATTTGTATGGAACAAAAAAGACCAAGCAATCTTAAAAAAGAAAATCAAAGCTGGAGGCTTCACAATTCTGGAAATCAGTTATATTGTGAAGGTGTAGTAATCAAGACAGTATGCTAGTGGCAGAAAAATAGATATAGATCAATGGAACAGGATAAAACTCCCAGAACTGAACCCACAACTGTATGGTCAATTAATCTTTGGCAAATCAAGAAAGAATATCTAATGGGAAACAGAGAATCTCTTCAACAAATAACTTTGGGCAAACTGGGCAGCAACATGCAAAAGAATGAAAATGAGCCACTTTTTTACACCATACACAAAAATAAATAGAAAGTGGATTAAATAACCAAATTTAAGATCTGAAAACATAAAAATTCTAGAAGAGAACACAGGTAGTAATTTCTTTCACATTGGCTGTAGCAATTTCTTTTAAGATATGTCTCCTGAAGCAAGGGAAACAAATGCAAAAATAAAGTATTTGGACTACATCAAAATAAGTTTCTACACAGTGAAGGGAACAATAAAAAAAAACATAGGCAACCTGAGGAATGAGAGAAAATATATTTGCAAATGACATGTCTGTAATGGATTAGTATCCAGTATAAATAAATAGCTTATTAAATTCAACCTCCACCCCCCCCAAAAAAAAAGAATTCCAGGGCCAGATGGCTTCATAGGAGAATTCTAACAAACATTTAAATTCTCAAACTATTTGAAAAAATTGATAAGAAAAACTTATAAATTCATTTTATGAGGCCAACATCACCCTGATACTAAAACAAGACCAAAACTTTATTAAAAAGAGAGAACTAGAGTGGTGCCTGGGTAGCTCAGTCAATTAAGTGTCAGATTCTTGATTTCCAGTTAGGCTATTTTCTCATGGTTCATGAAATCAAACCCTGTGTCAGGCTCTATGTTGACTGCACAGAGACTGCTTGGGATTTTCCCTCTCCCCTCTCTCTGCCCCTCCACTGCTCACAAACTCTCACCTTCCCTCTCTCTCTCTGTCTCTGTCTCTCTTTCTCCAAATAAATAAAGAAATAAAAAGACAACTACAGGTCAATATCCATGAAGAACATGGATGCAAAAATTCTCAATAAAATACTAGCAAACAAAACCCAACAGTACTTTAATAGAACCATTCACCACAGTCAAGTGGGATTTATTCTTGGGCTGCAAGCATGGTTCAATATTCACAAATCAATCAATGTAATACACCACATTAATGAAAGAAAGAATAGGGGCACTTGGGTGGCTCAATTGGTTGAGTGTCCAACTTTTGATTTAGACTCAGGTCATGATATCATGGTTCATGAGTTTGAGCCATGTGTCAGGCTCTTTGCTGATGGAGTCTTCTTTGGATTCTCTCCCTCTCTTCCTGACACTTTCTCTCTCTCTCTCTCTCTCAAAAACTTTAAAAATATTTAAAAATGAAACAAAGGATAAGAGCAATATGATTTTTTCAAAAGATGCAGAAAAAAATTTTAACAAAGTAAAATATCCATTCATGATTAAAAAAAAAAAACACCTTCAACAAAGTAGGGAGGTAAAATACCTCAACTTCATAAAAACCATATATTAAAAACCCACAGCTAATAGGTTTTAATGGGGAAAAACTAGTGCCTGACTTATTCTATGGTCAGGCACAAAGAGAGACGTCCATTTCCTCCACTGGTATTTAACGTAGTACCGGTAGTCCTAGCCACAGCAATCACTAAAACAAAAAGTAATAAAAGGCATCCAAATTGGCAAGGACTAAGGAAAACTTTCACTATTTGTAGATGCCAGCTTACTCTATATAGAAAATTAGAGAAAATCCCCCAAGAATTGTTAGAACTGATACACAAATTCAGTAAAGTTGCAGGATACAAAATCAACATATGGAAATCTTTTGCATTTGTATGCAACCATAAAAAGAATGTGATCTTGCCATTTGGAATGACATGGGTGGAGCTAGAGTATGGTATAATACTAAGTGAAATAAGTCAGAGAAATATAAACACCATATGATTGCATTCATGTGTGGAACAGAAGAAACAAAAAAAAAAAAGGGAAAAAATAAGAGAGGCAGATAGAAGTAAATCAAGAAACAGACTTCTAATTATAGAGAACAAACTGATGGTTACCAGAGGAGGGTGGAGAGATGGGTTAAATAGGTCTTGCAAATTAAGTTGTGAACTTGTGATGAGCACAAGGTGATGTATGGAAGTGCTGAGTTAGTATATTTTAAACCTAAAATTAATACAATACTGTATTAAAGTAACTGGAATTAAAATAAAAACTTAAAAAATAGCATAATGAAATATTTATCCCTAATATTACAATAAGTTTCTATACATTATACACTCTTATTTATACCAATGCCTGATCATTATTCTTTGTAAAATGCAATAAGATGTACTATTGTTTATCCCTATGACATAATTGAGATACAGTTTTCAAAAAATACATATGAAATATTCTCTGATATTCCATATAAGCATACCTTTTAATAACACGTATCTGGTGAACACCTTTATACATCTCTTACACTTTTAATATGGAGATAAATTAATTTAAATTCAGAATTAACATTCAAAAAGTTTATACCAGGCATTAACTTCATACTAATGCAATGTTCAACCATCATTATTGTACTCAGAGATCAAGTTTCCCTTTTCAAGATATAGACTGCTTATATTTAAAGAAGTGTTATTTTTACACAATATATCATTGTGATCTTTACTTAGAGTCTCTGAGTTTAAGCAAAAGTTCTACTTAGCAAGGAAAGTCATTATGTATTCTGCAATGTTTTTAATAAAATTGAAACAGACTTTAGTTATGCCACTGAAATCTGAGGCAAACAAAAGGACAGATGTTGCTGCATTTTCATAGTAATTTTATGTGTAACCCTCATTTAGTTAACCCATGAAATAAAATATATAACTTGCTAATTTGGGCTTTCATACAATCTAAATGAATAAAATAAATAATGGTCTCTTGTTGCAGATTTTGGGTCTGGACTTCTCTCTTTCCCAGCAAGAGAACAGACACAGAATTAAATATGAGAGAGGCTAATATCTGGGACGAGACAAGAGCCCCAAGTAAGTGTCCTTGATCCATATTTATTAGGATCAGAAGACTTACAAATGTGATGGATGTGCAGAAAGAGACAACGAAACAGTGATCATTAACTTAAGTGTGTGAGAGAAAGGGGATTCTAAGATATGTAGTGTTAGGGGTTGGGTTCAATACAAAACAAAATCCTGGCACCAAGTAGATAGCTGTTTATGGCAGACACCAGACGCCTTGTCTGTTTATCTTAACTTGTCTAGGGGATAAGACAGAGCATGGTACCTCACGGTCAACAAAGCACCTTTCTTTTGCTAATTAGCTCAGGGCAATTTCACCCTTTTATGGTGATGTATCGCCCTGTTTACCTGTTCTGGACGTTGTCGTCCTGTGGAAGCAGCTTTCTGCTTTTGTTCTGCGCTGGAGATGATTTCACCCTGTTTATCTATTCTCAGACGCTTGAGTCCCAAGCCTTGTTAAGCCATTGGTGCAAGCTCAGGGAATTCCTTAACTTATTCCCCACACTCTCTAATGTAGCTTTTATCAATTCTGTTACAAGTGATAGTTTTACAATATTATCCCCAAATGGAAGAACACGTATTAAGATTTTATGTCTGTTTTTCTGCCATATCTAACAAATATACTAACATCCCAATTTGAGAAGTAAGAGGTTTTTAGAAGCTGATGGCAAAGGGACCAGAAGTAGATAACATCATTTTTGCCACTGGAGATCCTGAAAGGGCCGTATTCTCTGCCCCACACAGGCTGTCAGCCCACAGTTTTGAGGGTTTAGGGTCCATGCAGCAGGCATTTCTGTCTATATTCCCACGGAAACTGAAATGTTCCCATATAAGCATAACTCATTTTATTGTGCTTCACAGATAATATGTTTTAATTATTCTCTTCTGAAGGCTCCAGGGCTTTGGTGAGAGCTATTAATTCAGATTTTTGAGCAGATATACCTGCTGGAAAGGATTGGACTCAATGACTTCTTGTATAATCACTATATCATATCCAGCACAGTGCTTTACATGATCCATGAAGCTACTTCCATCTGTGAATAGTTCCTAGTATAAATGATTAATTGGCTAACTGACCAGATGCGGTTGGTTGGAAAAAAACAATTTCAAGAACTTCCGCACAGTCATGGTGTAAGGTTTGAGATACAAGATCTACAGATATCAGGGTGCCAGTGTTTAGACTAGAGGAGGCTAGGAGTGTCACATTAGGGTCATCTAATTTACACATCCCCTAGGAGTTAACCAATATTTACCTTTTTTTCCCCAGATAGTTACAACTTGATGTAACACATATATAGTGACCAGTTGCCTGAGCATGAACTTTATGGCTTCCTTTAGCAGGTTGAGTAGCTGTTACTGCTTAGAGACATGTAGGAGGGGGGATGCACTCCTTGGTTATGTAGTATGGCAGCTTTGTAAAATAAACTACTGGCTGAGGATCTTTCCACAACAATTGGATTAGGACTCTTAAAGTGACTCACAGACATTAGTGTACATACAGTTTGATTATGTTTTTAAAGTTTGGTAAACCTAGGGATGAGGGAGTTACCAGTCAGCTCTTGAGAATGTCAAAGGCAATTTGACCTTTCATTGTTCACATTAGGGGCTCAAGACTTGTCCCTACTACGGCCTCATGTAAGGGTTTAGCAATGAGCACAAAGTCAGAGACTCATAGTCTGCAATAGACTGCCATTCCCAAAAACCCATATAGCTGCTTACAGGTTTTAGGAACTTGGAGGTTCAAAATGGCCTTTTCCCAATCAGTATTAGGCTCTCTTGAACTTGCTGTACTTGGAACCCTAAATTAAAAACATGATTTTTACAGATTTGTGCTTTGTTAAATAATACATTGTAACTATATTTAGCAAAATGCTTAAGGGTTCAGATAGTATTTCTTTTTCTATATACATAGTTTATTGTCAAGTTGGTTTCCACATAACACCCAGTGTTAAGGGCCCTCCTCCATGCCCATCACTGATTTTACCCTCTGCACCACCCCCATCAACCTTCAGTTTGTTCTCTGTATTTAAGAGTCTCTTATGGTTTGCCTCCTTCCCTCTCCTTAACTATTTTCGCTTCCTCTACTCCATGGTTCTCTGTTAAGTTTCTCCTGTTCCACATATGAACGAAAACATATGGTATCTGTCCTGCTCAGCCTGACTTATTTCCCTCAGCATAACACCCTCAAGGTCCATCCATGTTGCTACAAATGGCCAGATTTCATTCTTTCTCATTGCCATGTAGTATTCCATGGTATATAAAAAAAACATATCTTCTTGATCCACTTGTCAGTTGATTGACATTTATGCTTTTTCCATGATTAGGCTATTGTTGAAAGTTCTGCTATGAACATTGGGGTACATGTGCCCCTAAGCATCTGCACTCCTGTAACACTTAGGTAAATTCCTAGCAGTGCTATTGCTGGATATATGGAAGTTCAATTGATAATTTTTGAGGAACATCCACACTGTTTTCCAGAGTGGCTGCCCCAGTTTATATTCCCTCCAACAGTGTAAGAAGGTGCCCATTTCTCCACATCCTCGCCAGCATCTAGAGTCTCCTGATTTGTTCATTTTAGCCACTCTGATTGGTGTGAGGTGGTATCTCAGGGTGGATTTGATTTGTATTTCCTTGATGATGAGTGATGCTGAGCATTGTTTCATGTGTCTGTTGGCCATCTGGATGTCCTCTTTGGAGAAGTATCTGTTCATGTTTTCTGCCCATTTCTTCACTGGGTGTGGAGTTTGCGGAGTTCCTTACAGATTTTGGATACTAGCCCTTTATCCAATATGTCATTTGAAACTATGTTTTCTCATTCTGTTCATTACCTATTAGTCTTGTTTATTGTTTCCTTTGTTGTGCATAACCTTTTTATCTTGATTAGGTGCCAATAGTTCATTTTTGTTCTTGATTCCCTTGCCTTTGGAGATGTATTGAGTAAGAAATAGCTGCGGATGAGGTCAAGAAGGTTGTTTCCTGCTTTGTCCTCTAGGGTTTTGAGAGTTTCCTGTCTTCCATTCAGGACCCTCATCCATTTTGAGTTTATTTTTGTGTATGGTGTGAGAAAGTTATCTAGTTTCATTCTTCTGCATGTTGCTGTCCAGTTCTCCCAGCACCATCTGTTAACGAGGCTGTCTTTTTTTTCCATTGGATACTCTTCCCCGCTTTGTCAAAGATTAACTGGACATACATTTCTGGGTTCAATTCTGGTTTCTATTCTATTCCATTGCTCTATGTGTCCATTATTGTGCCAAAACCATACTGTCTTGATGACTATACCTTTGTGGTAGAGGCTAAAGTATGGGATTGTGATGGCTCCCCTTTTGGTTTTCTTCTTCAATATTACTTTGGCTATTCGGAGTCTTTTCATGGTTCCATACAAATTTTAGAATTGTTTGTTGTAGCTTGGAGAAGAATGTTGGTGCAATTTTGATTGGGATTGCATCAAATATGTAGATTGCTTTGGGTAGTAGTGACATTTTAACAATATTTACTCTTCTGATCCATGAGCATGGAATGTTTTTCCATTTCTTTGTGTCTTCTTCAATTTCCTTCATAAGCTTTTTATTTTCAGCATACAGATATTTTACATCTTTGGTTAGGTTTATTCCTAGGTATTGTGTGTGTGTGTGTGTGTGTGTGTGTGTGCACGCGCGTGCGCGCGCATTTTGAATGGAAACAATTTCTTAATTTCTCTTTATTTTATTTCATCAGACCAATTTCATTATTGGTCTATAAAAAATATAACCAATTTGTGTATGTTGATTTGTACCCTGTGACTTGCTGAGTGCATAGATTATTTCTAGTAGACTTCTTGTGGAGTTTGTCATGTTTTCCATGTAGAGTATCATGTCGTCTGCGAAAAGTGAAAGTTTGACTTCATCCTTGTCAATTCTGATGCCTTTTATTTTCTTCTGTTGTCTGATTGCTGATGCTAGGAATTCCAGCATTATGTTTAACAACAGTGGTGAGAGTGGGCATCCCTGTCGTGTTCCTGATATCAGCGGGAAATCTCTCAGTTTATCTCCTTTGAGGATGATATTAGCTCTGGGCTTCTCATAAGTGGCTTTTATGATGTTTAAGTGTGTTACTTCTATCCTGACGTTCTCGAGTGTTTTTAGTAAGAAAGGATGCTGTATTTTGTTAGTTGCTTTTTCTGCATCTATTGACAGTATCATATGGTTCTTATCTTTTCTTTTGTTAATATGACTTATCACATTGATGGATTTGTGAATATTGAACCAGCCCTGTAACCCCGGAAAGAATCCCACTTGATCATGGTGAATAATTCTTTTTATATGCTGTTGAATTTGATATGCTAGTATCTTGTTGAGAATTTTTGCAACTGTATTAATCAACGATATTGGTCTGTACTTCTCTTTTTAGCTGGGTCTTTGTTGGGCTTGGGAATCAAAGTGATGCTGGCTTTGTAGAATGAGTCTGGAAGTTTTCCTTCCATCCTATTATTTTTTGGAACACCTTGAGAAGAATGGGTATTTACTCTGATTTCAATGTCTGGTACAATTCCCCAGGGATCTAATTTTTTGGGAGATTTTTGATAAGTGATTCAATTCCTTCACTAGTTATGGGCCTATTCAGATTTTCTATCTCTTCTCATTTGAATTTTGGTAGTGTGTGTGTGTGTGTGTGTGTGTGTGTGTGTGTGTGTGTGTGTGGTGCTTATGAATTTGTCCACTTCTTCTAGGTTGTCCAGTTGTTGGCATATAGTTTTTCATTGTATTCCTTGATAATTGCTTGCATTTCTGATGTATTGTTGTAATAGATCAATTTTCATTGGTGATTTTGTCTATTTGAGTGCTCTCTCTTTTCTTTTTGAGAAACATGGCTAGAGGTTTGTCAATTTTGTTTATTTTTTCAAAAACCAACTCTTGGTTTCATTGATCTGTTCAACTGGTTTTTATTTATTTTTTTGGATTCTCTATTGTTTATTTCTGCCCTGATTTTTATTATTTCTCTTCTTCTGCTTGGTTTGGGGTGTTCTTGCTGCCCTGCTTCTAATTCCTTTAGGTGGGCTGTTAGATTTTGCACTTGAGCTTTTTCTTGTTTCTTGAAATAGATATGGATTGCAATGTATTTTCCTCTTAGGACTGCCTTTGTTGCATCCCAAAAAATTTGGACTGTTGTATTTTCATTTTCATTTGTTTCCATATTTTTTTTCTTATTATGGGCCAATTATTTTTCCTCTTCTTTTTTTTTTTTTTTACAAATAGTTTATTGTCAAGTTGGTTTCCATATAATACCCAGTGCTCATCCCCACAAGTGGCCCCCTCCATGCCCATCTCCTCCCCCCCATCCGTCAGTCCTCAGTTTGTTCTCATCATTCAAGAGTCTTTCATGGTTTGCCTCCCACCCCCACACCCGCACCAGCTTCTCTGGATGGCAATCACAGCAAGGAAGTGGCAATGTTTGTAGCTCCTGCCATGAGAAATGAAAACTGGTATCTCCTTCTGCTACTATTGGCTCATGTTGGATATAAGCCTACTGGTATTGACCAGGCCTCACAATATTCCATATCAGACCCATATTCTAAACACAGATACCTCATAAGGAAAAGCATATTCCTGCCTTTACAAAAGAGATTCTAGATGAAAGCTCTATGGGTGATTGTCAAAAGGCTCTTCCTATGGGCCTTGCAGATCCGAGACTTGGGGCTTAAGAACAAAAGAATTACAATTGAGCCTGGTCCTGAGACCAAGGGCCTATTTTGGAGTTAAGAGCAAAATATAATTACCACATATATCTTTGCTAATTGGTGAAAACATAACAGTCCCTTCCTCAAGGCCTACTTTCCACAAACACCCTCTCTTACACTGGCAGCTGGGATGAGGATAGATAAGAGTAGCTAAAACATAATCCAGGGGCAGAAGACTGACCCATTCAGGGCCCCCATGATAGTCTCCACAAACAAACCAATTCAGAAACATTCATCCTCTTGAGAGCCAGACAAAATACTCCTATCTATATACAATTTGACGTATATGTTATCCTGTTTTTCACTAAGAACATTCTGTTATTTCCTTGGTCGGAACAATTCTGCAATTGATATCACAAAAGGCCACACACTGTAAGAAATTCCTTTCTATGACTTCATCTTGTTGCTGAACTTTTAAATAAAGACACAAAAACCCACAGGACAGAGATGCCTGCCTGGTGATAAGAAAGAATCTCGGGGCTCTCTCACTTTCTCTCTCGCCGACACCGTCCATCCTTCAGGGACCCCTGGACCTGCTGGCGCCGGCTCGGCCTCCAACAATTTCCTCCCTTCTTCTCCCCCATGGTCCTCCTATACGTGCAAACATATGATATTTGTCCTTCTCTGCCTGACTTATTTCACTCAGCATAACACCCTCAAGGTCCATCCAGGTTGCTACACATGGCCAGATTTCATTCTTTTTCATTGCCATGTAGTATTCCATCATATAGATAAATCACATCTTCTTGATCTATTCGTCTGTTGATGGACACTTGGGTTCTTTCCATGTTTTAGCTATTGTTAAGAGTACTGCTATGAACACTGAGGTACATGTGCTCCTATTCATTAGCATTTCTGTATCCCTTGGGTAATTTCCTAGCAGTGCTATTGCTGGGTCATAGGGGAGTTCTAGTTTTCTGAGGAACCTCCACACTGTTTTCCAGAGAGGTTGCACCAGTTTACATTCCCACCAACAGTGTAGGAGGGTGCCCGTTTCTCCACATCCTCGCCAGCATCTAGAGTTCTCTGATTTGCTCATTTTAGCCACTCTGACTGGCGTGAGATGGTATCTCAGTATGGTTTTGATGTGTATTTCTCTGATGAAGAGTAATGCTGAGCATCGTTTCATGTGTCTTTTGGCCATCTGGATGTCCTCTTTGGAGAAGGGTCTGTTCATATCTTCAGCCCATGTCTTCACTGGGTTGTTTGTTTTTCGGGTGTGGAGTTTGGTGAGTTCCTTTTAGATACTGGACACTAACCCTTTATCTAATATGTCATTTCAACTATCTTTTCCTTTTTCATCAGTTGTCTATTAGTTTTATGGATTGTTTCCATTGCCGAGCAGAAGCTTTTTATCTTGATGAGATCCCAGTAGTTCATTTTTACACTTGATTCCTTTGCCTTTGGGGATGTAACAAGGAAGAAATTGCTGCGGTTGAGGTCAAAGATGTTTTTTTCCTGCTTTCTCTTCTAGGGTTTTGATGGCTTCCTGTCTCACATTCAGATCCTTTATCCAAGTTGTGTTCATTATTGTGTACGGTGTGAGAAAATGATTTAATTTCATTCGTCTGCATGTTGCTATCCAGTTCTCCCAGCACTATCTGTTAAAGAGGCTGTCTTTTCTCCATTAAATACTTTTTCCTGCTTTGTCGAAGATTAGTTGGCCATAAATTTGTGGGTCCAGTTCTGAGTTTTTTATTCTATTCCACTGCTCTATGACTCTGTTTTTATCTCAGTATGTTCTCAGTATGAGACTCAGTATGTTATTTTGTGCCAATAACATACTGTCTTGATGATAACAGCCTTTTAGTAGAGGATTTTTATGCCTTGCGTTTTGGGTTCTTCTTCAATATTACTTTGGCTATTCGGGGTCTTTTGTGGTTCCATATACATTTTAGGATAGTTTGTTTTAGTTTTGAGAAGAATGCTGCTGCAATTTTGATTGGGATTTCATTGAATGTGTAGATTGCTTTGTGTAGTAATGACATTTTAACAACATTTATTCTTCTGATCCATGAGCATGGAATGTTTTTCCATTTCGTTGTGTCTTCTTCAATTTCCTTCATAAGTTTTCTGTAATTTTCATCATACATATCTCCTATATCTTTGGTTAGGTTTATTCCTAGATACTTTATGGATTTTTGTACAATTGTGAATGGGATCAGTTTCTTGATTTCTCTTTCTGTTGCTTCATTATTGGTATACAAAAATGCAACCGAATTCTGTACGTTGATTTTGTATCCTGCAACTTTGGTGAATTCATGGATCAGTTCTAGTAGGCTTCTGGTGGAGTATGTCGGGTTTTCTATGTAGACTATCATGTCGTCTGCAAAAAGTGAACGTTTGACTTCTTCTTTGCCAGTTCTGATGCGTTTGATTTCCTTTTGTTGTCTAATGGCTGATGCTAAGACTTCCAGCACTATGTTAAACAACAGTGGTGAGAGTGGACATCCCTGTCGTATTCCTGACCTCAGGGCGAAAGTACTCATTTTTTCCCTGTTGAGGATGATAGGTGAGGGCTTCTCATAGATGGCTTTTATAATGTTTAAGTAAGTTCCTTCTATCCCGACTTTCTGGAGGGTGTTTATTAAGAAGGATGTGGTATTTTGTCAAATGCTTTTTTGGCATCTATTGACAGGATCATATGGTTTTTATCTTTTCTTTTGTTTATGTGATGTGTCACATTGATTGATTTGCGAATATTGAACCAGCCCTGTAAGTCAGGACTAAATCCCACTTGATCATGGTGGATAATTCTTTTTATGTGCTGTTGCATTCGATTTGCAAGTGTCTTGTTGATGATTTTTGCATCCGTATTTATGAAGGATATAGGCCTGCAGTTCTATTTTTTGCTGGGTCTCTGTCTGGCTTGGGATTCAAAGTCATGCTGGCTTCATAAAATGAGTCTGGATGGTTTCCTTCAATTTCTATTTTTTGGAATAGCTTGAGAAAAATGGGTACTAATTCTGTTTTAAATGTCTGGTAGAATTTCCTAGGGAAGCCATCTGGACCAGGGCTCTTAATTGTTGGGAGATATTTGATAACTGATTCAATTTCTTCACTAGTTATGGGTCTTTCCAGAATTTCTATCTCTTCCTGTGTGAATTTTGGGAGTGAGTGTATGTTTTGGAATTTTTCCATTACTTCTAAGTTGTCTAGTTTGTTGGCATATAATTTTTCGTAGTATTCCATGATAATTGCTTGTATTTCTGAGGGGTTGGTTGTAATAAGTCCGTTTTCATTCATGATTTTGTCTATTTGAATGTTCTCTCTTTTCTTTGTGACAAGCCTGGCTAGAGGTTTGTCAATTTTATTTTTTAAAAAAACCAACTCTTCGTTTCATGGATTTGTTCAACTTCTTTTTATTTGTTTCTATATTGTATTTTTCTGCCTTGATTTTTATTATCTCTCTTGAACTGAATTTGGGTGCTCCTGTTGCTCTCCCTCTAGTTCCTCTAGGTGCACTGTTAGATTCTGTCCTTGTCCTTGTTCTAATTTCTTGAAATAAGTCTGGAGTGCAATGTACTTTCCTCTTAGAACTGCCATTGTTGCATCCCACAGAGGTTGAATTGTAATTTCATTTTCATCTGTTTCCATATTTTTTTTTATTTTCTTCTCTAATTGCCTGATTGGCCCATTCGTTCTTTAGTAGGGTGTTCTTTAACCTCCATGTTTTGGGAGTTTTTCCAGACTTCTTCCTGTTATTGATTTCAAGTTTCATAGCACTGTGATCTGAAAGTGTGCATGGTATGATATCAATTCTTTTATATTTATTGAGGGCTGCTTTATGTCCCAGTATGTGATCTATCTTGGAGAATGTGCCATGCGCATTAGAAAAGAAAGTAAATTCCATGGCCTCAGGATGTAGCATTCTAAATATATCTGTCAAATTCATGTGGTTCAATGTGTCATTCAAGTCCATTGTGTCTTTAGTGATTTTCTGTCCAGTTGATCTATCCATTGCTGTGAGTGGATATTAGACTCCCCTGCTATTAGCACATTCTTATCCATAGGATTGTTTCTGTTTGTGATTAATTGTTTTATATATTTAGGTGCTGCCTTATTCAGTGCATAGACATTTGTAATTGTTATGTCCTCCTGATGGATAGACCCTGTAATTATTATATAATGCCCTTCTTCATCACTTGTTACTGTCTTTACTCTAAAGTCCAGTTTGTCTGATATAAGTATAGCTACTGCAGCTTTCTTTTGACTTCCAGTAGTATGATAGGTATTTCTCCAACCCCTTACTTTCAAATCTGAAGGTGTTCTCCAGACTAAAATGAGGGTCTTGTAGACAGCAAATTGATAGATTTTATTTTTTTATCCATTTTGCTACCCTATGTCTTTTGATTGGAGCATTCAGCCCATTTACGTTCAGTGTTATTATTGAAATATGTGGGTTTAGAGTCATTGTGTCCTTTGTGGCATTCGTCTTTGTGGTGGTGTCTCTGTTATCTTTTTTCCTTGCAAAATTTCCCTCAGAGCGTCACCCTCAGGATTTCTTGTAGGGCTGGCTTAATAGTGACAAATTCTTTCAATTTCTGTTTATTTGGAAAGGTTTTTATCTCTCCTTCTATTTTGGATGACAGGCTTGCTGGATAGAGGATTCTGGGCTGAATAATTTTTCTGTTCATCACATTGCAAATTTCTTGCCATTTCTTTCTGGCCTGCCAAGTTTCAGTAGATAGGTCTGTCACCACTATGATAGGTTTATCTTTGTATATTAGGAACCTTTTATCCCTAGCTGCTTTCAGAATTCTCTCTGTCCTTATATTTTGCCAGTTTCAGTATGATATGTCTTGCAGAAAATCGATTCAAGTTACGTCTGAGGGGAGTTCTCTGTGACTCTTGAATTTCAATGTCTATTTTTCCCCCAGGTTGGGGACGTTCTGTGCTATAATTTGTTCGAGGACTCCTTCAGCACCTTTCCCTCTCTCTTTCTCTTCTGGAATTCCTATGATATGGATATTGTTCCATTTGATTTATCGCTAAGCGCTTTTACTCTCGTTTCATGTTCTTGGATCAGTTTTCCTATCTTTTTCTCAGCTTTCTCTTTTCTATAATGGTGTCTTCTAGATCACTTATTATCCTTTCTGCCTCTTCAATCCGTGCATTGGATGCCTCCATTTTATTATGTATCTCATTTAGAGCATTTTTTAATTCATCAAAACTATTTTTAATCTCCATAATCTTAGTAGCCATAGTTTCTCTGATGTCCTCCATGCCTTTTTCAAGCCCAGGATTAATTTTATGACTATTGTTCTAAATTCTTGTTCAGTTATGTTGCTTATATATCTTTTGAGCAGTTCTTTAGCTGTCATTTACCCCTGGAATTCCTTTGGAGGAGAGTTATTTTGTTTTGTCATTTTGATTAGCTTTCTATCCTTTTTTAGTCTTAAAAGCTTGCTATGCACTCTGCCCCTGTGGGTGCTGCTGTTTAAAGAGGGCTATATGACTGTCCAAGGCTTGTTTGTTCAGGAAGTGTTCTTTGAATGATGTCTCTTGGTCTCTTTTGTTGAGACTTTGGAAATTTTATGTCCCTACTCATAGTGGTATTTGGGATTCTCCACCATGTGTACTTCACTTGTTTCTTGAGAGATCCCTGGAAAAGAAAACAGACAGACACCCATACAGGGAACTAAGGTACACAAATGCACAGACAAATCCAACAAACACGCAAACTCAAAGGGAAAAAGAAAAAGAAAAAAAGGAAGGGACAAAAAGCAAAACAAAACAAAAAATTTAAAAAAAGGAAGTGTGGAAGACAAGTAATAAAAATAAAAAATAATAAAAAATTTTAAAAAGGAGAAAAGAAAAGAAAAATAATAAACCCAAAAGACAATGGACAGTCTAAAGACATAAAACCAGAATTCCCAGCTACAAATAAAGAGCCAGGTGTATGCAGTGCTGATGGAAGATTATATACAAAGAGAGTAATGACTGGGCAGGGAGGAAGCAAAACTGGAAATGACATGACCAAGCAGAGAGACTAAGAGGCTTGATTCAGAGGGTAAAATTATATAATATGTTTAGAGGTGATGAGAAGGAAATGAAAATATTACTCAGAGAAACTATGTAGTCTGAATACTCCAGAGAGAGAGAAATAAAAAGGTAGCGGTGGAGGTGTAAAATGTACATCTAAAGAATGGATTAAATGTGACTATTTAATCAGACGAGTGACCAGAGTGCCCCGACCAACTGAGTGGAGGGTTGCTAATGAGAAAAGGGAGAATATATCTGAATAGAAAGAATTATCTAGGATTAATCATGGCAGTGCTTCAATGTTGGTCTTGCCCTGTGCTCAGGAAAAAAAAAAAAAAAAGCTCTCTGGCAGGGATGGGCATGGTTTGGTGTAGGCAGTTTTTAGCCTCCACTGCATCCCAGCCAGAGGTGACTCCCTGAGGCCTGGCCTTGGTGGTTGTGGGGAGAAAAATGGCTAGGACCCAGTCCCTTCTGGAACCAAACATTCCAAATCACTCCTTTGGGTCCTATCTCCATGTGCTACTGGCGTAGCCCAGTTGGGTTGAGTTATATGCCCCTACCCCTGACTGGTTTCCAGGTCCCAGTCGTGCACTTTATTGGTAGTGCCCAAAACACAGTCCTGCAGTTCGCAGGTCGGTGCTTCCCAGCTGCAGGGGTTAGAGTTGGGGAGGCAGATGCACTCTGCATCTGTGAGTGCAGCCTCAGATCCAGCGGGATCAAGTGGTGGCACAACTTGGGATCCACCGCCTCTGCGCAGCTGCTGGGGCAAGTACCGGGAACTCAGCCCGGGCCTGCCGCGTCTGGGCTGCCAGGGGTCAATCCTGGGGAAAGCAGCCTCAGACCTGCAGCATTCACACTGCAGGGATGTTGCTGGGAGTGCAGCAGAGCAGTTTTTCCTGCTACCCTCTGTGACTGGGAGCACCTAGTTCAAAGTCAGCACCCCAACTAGAACTATGAACACTCTTTTTCCAAGCCAAGGTTTTTCTCTTCTCCAGGGACAGTTCTATGAGCAGTTTCAGCGTCACGTTCTTTTCCCCTCTACTCCCCTTGAGCCAGCCTGGCTCCCTCCCCTCCTTCCCTGTCTCTGGCCCTCGCCCGCTTTTATCTTCCCCAGTTCACAGTCACACACTTATGTGGTTACCTTCCTAGTGTGCTCTATCTCTTTTTCTTCCCAAACTCCTGTGGCTCAGTGTCTTATGGCTTTAGGCCTTCTCTGTTGGAGAGATGGGTGCTAGCGAAATGCATGGAGCTCCCTACTTCTCTGCCATCTTGCCTCAGAGAGAATTCTACAAAATATTTAAAGAAGAGTCAATACTTACTCTCAAACTATTCCTAAAAATAGAAAGGGAAGGAAATCTTCCAAATTAATTCTCTGAGGCCAGCATTACCCTGATCCCAAGACCAGATAAAGAGTCCACTAAAAAAGAGAACTACAGGCCAATATCCCTGATAAATCTAGATGCAAAAATTCTCAATAAAATACAGACATCTAAATATGTACACTATATTTAAAAAAATTATTCACCACAATCAAGTGGGCTTTCTTCTTGGGCTGTTAGGGTGGCTCCATATTCACAAATCAACATGATACACCACATCAATAAAAGAAAGGATAGGAACTGTAAGATCCTTTCAATAGATGCAGAAAAAGCATTTGACAAAGTACAATATACATTCCATGATAAAAGTCCTCAACAAAATAGGCATAGTGATAAAACGATTCAACATAATAAAGGGTATCTATGAAAAACCTTACAGCTAATATCATCCTCAATAGGGAAAACTCAATAGCTTTGCCATATCTTTTTTAATTTTTTTATTTTTAATAATCTATGCCTTTGTACTTAAAGTGAGTTTCTTGTAAGTAATATATAGTCAGGTCCTGTTTCTTGAAACCATGTTATAATTTGGCTTTTTATTGGTGTATTAATACCATGTCATTTCATATACTTACTGATATGGTCAGATTTCAGTTTACTATTTTGGATTTTTTTCTGTCCATCCCATTTGTTATTTGTTCATTTTTATCTGTTTTTTTTTTAAATATTTATTTTTTAAGGTTTTCATCTTATGTCCACTATATGCTTGTTTTTTATTTTACTATTCATTCATTCATTTATAATATACCTCCTTAACTTATTACAGTCAAACTTCAAGTAATATTTTACCACTTTATTTATAATGTCTGATGTTTCAACAGCTTAATTACCTTTGTCTTCTTCTGAACACTGTGCTATTATCGTCATAGAATTTATTTTTTATATGTAGTATAAACTCTACCTTATACCATTAATGATTTGTGCTTTGAAAAATTTTATTTAAAATATTTATCAATGAGTATAAATTATCTTATATATTTACCCACATATTTACTCTTTTGGGGATTCTTTATTCTTTAGCATACATCCATCTGGCATTATGTTCCTTCTTCTTGAAGAACTTCCTTTAATAGTTCTTCGTACCATGAATCTCTGTTGATGAACTTACTCTAGCACAATTTAGCTTTACTTCTAAGATATAGCACTTGTGGAATTCTGCACTGAGGGACCTCATGTATTAAAAAAGTTTTCTCCGTGATGGATACTGAAAAGTTAAACTACTTTCAGTTCTGTATGTGCTTGGGAATTGTTCATCTTACAATTGTGTGGTAATTATTCTTTCCCAAGTTTTTTGTTTGTTCCTTTCTGTCTTACTTTGTCAGATTTCACCCTCTATTTGCATAGATTGGCATGCAATAAAGATACCCATGTAGATTTCTAAAGCTCTTTCCCTTCATGGGTCTCTCTTTAGGGGATTCTGCCTCTTAAATTATAAACACTTTTGCCTCCACAACCCCATTGTTTATTTACTTAGTAATGAAGATTGTGGAATGTTTTTGGATGTTTTTCCTTCTTGATCTGTAGTTTAAAAATTACTCCCAGCAGAAAACCTGGGTGGTTCAGTGGTTCATTTTATTAAGCATTAACTCCTGATTTTGGCTCAGGTCATGATCTCATTATTTGTGAGTTTGAGCCCCAAGTCAGGTTCTGTGCTGAACTTCCTTGGGATTCTCTCTCTGTCTCTCTCTCTCTCTCTCTCTCTGTCTCTCTCTCTCCTCTTTCTCTCTCTTTTTCATTCTGCCCCTAATCCACTCATGCTCTCTTTCTTTTTCTCCAAATAAAAAAAACTAAAAAAAACAACAACAACAACAACAACCAACATTATTTCCAGCAAAATTTTTGATGAGGCCATCCATTTCCCTTGGTATTTCCATGACATTTTTGTAGTATAAAAGTGACTATTGTTTTTTGTAGAAGCTAAAACAAAGCATAATCAGATCTGAGAACAGAAAAAACAAACTGATGGTTCCCAGAGGGCAAGGGTATGGAGGATGGGCAAAATGGGTGAAGGGCAGTGGAGGTACATGTTTCCAGTTATGGAATGAATTAGTCATGGGAATAAAAGGAATAAGGAATAAAGGAATTGTATTATGTATTATGTACATAAGGAATAAATAAGGAATGCATAAGGAGTAAAATCAATGATATTGTAATAATGTTGATGACAAATGGTAGTTACACTTATGGTGAGTACAGCATAATGTTTAAAATTGTCAAATTCCTATGTTGTACACCTGGATCAATATATTATAAAATTATGTGTCAACTAAACTCAAATAAAAATTAATAAAATAAAATAAGATGACTAAATACATATGATTTTACTCCAGGGTACCATTCTGTCCCATTGGCTTATTTGTCAATGATCTGCTGGAATAAGATAATGGTATAAATTTCTGTAGCTTTATATTAACTCTTGAAATATTGTAGTGTAATCCTCCAATTTTTTCTTCTTTAGATATATCATGTCTATTTTAAGCCCTTTGAATTTCTATATAAATTTTATTTTTAAATAAATTTTAGTCAGTTAACATACAGTGCAATATTGGTTTCAGGAGTAGAAGTTAGTGATTCATCACTTCCATACATCACCCAGTGGTCATCACAAGTGCCCTCCTTAATACCCATTACCCATCTAGCACATCTCCCACGCACCTCCCTCCATAACCCTTAGTTTCTTCTCTATCATTGAGTCCATTATGGTTTGTTTCTCTCTCTTTTATTCTTCCCCTTCCCATATGTTCATCTGTTTTTTTTCCTTAAATTCCATATATGAGTGAATATGGTGTTTATCTTCGATTGATTTTGCTTAGCATAATACATTCTAACTCCATCCATGTGATTGCAAAGGACAAGACTTCATTCTTTTTGATGGCTTAATAATATTTTTACATATATATGTATCTGTTAGCCATCTGGATGTCTTTTTTGGAAAAGTGTCTATTCATGTCTTCTTCCCATGTCTTAACTGGTTTTTTGTTTTTTGGGTGTTAAGTTTGATAATTTTTTTATAGATTTTAGACCCTAACCCTTTATCAGATATGTTCTTTGAAAATATCTACTTGCATTCTGTAGGCTCTCTTTTAGTTTTCTTGATTATTTTCTTCACTTTGCAAAAGCTATTTATCTTGATGAAGTCCCAATAGTTCATGCTTGCCTTTGTTCCCCTTGCCTTCAGCAAAGTATCTGGTAAAAAGTTGCTCTGGCTTAGGTCAAGAGGTTGCTGCCTGTGTTTTTCTACAGGATTTTGAGAGTTTCCTGTCCACATTTAGGTATTTTATACATTTTGAATTTGTTTTTAGTATGGTGAATGAAATGGTAGTTTCATTCTTCTGCATGTCACTGTCCAGTTTTTCCAACATCATTTGTTCAACAGACTGTCTTTTTTCCATTAGTTATTCTTTCCCACTTTGCCAAAGATTATTTACTTATATAGATGTGAGGCCATTTCTAAACGTTTTTATTCTTTTCCATTGATCTATGTGTCTGTTTTTGTGCCAGTACCATACTGTCTTGATGACTTCAGCTTTGTAATACAACTTGAAATCTAGAATCATCATGCCGCCAGTTTTGTTTTTCTTTTTCAGGATTACTTTGGCCCTTAGGTGTCTTTTGTCTTTACATACAAATTTTAGAATTGATTTTTCTAGCTCTGCAGAAAAGTTTGTGTGGTATTTTAATAGGGATTGCATTAAATGTGTAGATTACTTTGGAGAGTATAGACATTTTAACAATGTTTGTTCATTCAATCCATGAGCATGGAATGCTTTTCCATTTTACGTCCTGTTTAATATCTTTCATAAGTGTTCTGTAGTTTTAAAAGAATAGATCTTTTACCTCTGTAGTTAAGTTTATTCTAGATATTTGTTTTTGGTGCAATTGAAAATTGGATCAATTCTTCCGTTCATTATTTGTGTATAGAAATACCTGTACATTGACTTTATATCCTGAGACTTTGCGTAGTTCATGTATCAGTTCTAGCAGTATTTTGATGGAAATTTTTGGGTTCTCTACATAGAGTATCATGTCATCTGCAGATAGTGAAAGATTGACTCCTTCATTGCTAATTTGTAAGCCCTTTATTTCTTTTCGGTGCCTGAATACTGACGCTAAGACTTCCATTGTTACGTTACATAGTATTAGTGAAGAGTGCACACTTTTGTATTTTTCTTGACTGTAGAAGAAAGGCTTTCAGTTTTTCTCGATTGAGGATTATATTAGCTATGACTCTTTCATATATGGCCTTTATTGTGTTGAGGTATGTTCCTTCTATCTTTACTTTGTTGAAGATTTTTTATCAGGAATGGATGTTGTATTTTGTCAAATGCTTTTGCTGAATCTATTGAAAGGATCATACGGTTCTTATCCTTTATTTTATTAAGGTGGTTAATCACATTGTTTGTTTTGTAAATATTGAACCAGCCTGGCAGGCCAGGAATAAATCCCACTTGATTATGTTGAATAATTCTTTTATGTACTGTTGAATTCGATTCTCTAGTATCTTCTTGAGAATTTTTGCATTCATGTTCATTAGGGATATTGGCTTGTAACTCTCCTTGTTAGTGGGGTCTTTGCCTGGTTTTGGAATCAAGGTAATGCTGGCTTTGGAGAATGAGTATGGAAGTTTTTCTTCCATTTCTATTTTTTGGAAGTGTATGCAAAGATAGGTATTAAATGTCTTTTAAATATCTGGTAGAATTTCCCTGGGAAGCCATCTGGCCCAGGACCCTTGTTTTTTGGGAGATTTTTGATTATAGATTCCACTTTTTGGCTGGTCATGGTTCTCTTCAAATTTTCTATTTCTTCCTGTTTCAGTTTTGATAGTGTGTGAGGTTCTAGGAATTTGTCCATTACTTCTATATTACCCAGTTTGTTGGCATACAATCTTTCATAGCATTCTCTTATAATTGTTTGTTTTTCAGTGGTGTTGGTTGTGATCTCTCCTCTTCCATTTGTGATTTTATCTTTTTGGGTCCTGTCTCTTCATTTTGAAAATTCTGGCAAGACATTGATCAATTTTGTTTATTCTTTTAAGAACCATCTCTTAGTTTTGTTGATCTGTTCTACTATCTTTTTGTTGTTGTTTTTTCTATAACATTTATTTCTTCTCTAATCTTTATTATTTCCCTTGTTTTGCTGACTTTAGTCTTTGTTTACTGTTCCTTTTCTAGTAACTTTAAACGTAAGGTTAGGTTGTGTGTTTGGGACATTTCATGCCTGAATTGCAATATATTTTCCTCTTAAGACTGCCTTTGCTGCATCCCAAAGGTTTTGGACTGTTGTGCTTTCATTTGCATTTGCTTCTATGTTTTTTTTTTTTTTTACTTCCCTAACTTCCATGTCAGCCCATTCATTCTTTAGTAAGATGTGTTTTAACCTTCATGTATTTGAGGGCTTTCCAAATTTTTTCTTGTTGTTGACTTGAATCTTCATAGCGTTGTTATCCAAAAATATGCATAATAAGATCTTAATTTTTTTTGAAGTTGTTGAGTGCTGATTAGTGGCCCAGTATGTGGTCTATTCTGTGCACAAAGTTCCATGTGCACTCAAGAAGAATGATGCTTTAGGCTGATATGTTCTGAATATATCAGTTACGTCCATCCAATCTAGTGTGTCATTCAAAGCCATTGTTTCCTTGTTGATTTTCTGCTTAGATGATCTGCCTTTTTCTGTAAGTGAGGTGCTAAAGTCTCCTACTATAACGGTATTATTACCAATGTGTTTCCTTGTTTGTGATTAATTGATTTATACTTTTGAGTGTTCTGGGTTGGGGGTGTAAATATTTACAGTTGCTAGATCCTCTTGATGGATAGACCAATCATTTATGATATAATGCCTTATTTCCTCTCTTGTTACAGTCTTTGTTTTAAAATCCAGTAGGTTTGCTCCCATATCTCTCACAGAGAAGACCTGAAGCCATAGGAACACTTACAGAATTCAGGAGTTTGGGAGGAAAAGGAGAGAGTCCACTGAGAAAACTTTCTAATGTGAGTGCTAACTGGGGAAGATAAAATCGGGCTGGGACCACAGACACAGAGGGATGGGGGCGATCCCCCTCTGCAGGAGTTAGAGGGTAAAGAGAGAGGTCAAAACTGCTCAAGACACGGTCCCTTTCACTGGGGAAAAGAGAAACCTCCGCTCGGGACACAGAAGGACCCGGTCTCTTGCTCTCCAGCTGACTCTAGGTGGGACGCACTCGTCCCAGGCTGTCCCCAGGAAAACAGCTCCCTGCGCGCCATCTCAATCTGGAGGTGCCACGCGGCAACTGCGCCTTTGTGCTTCTGGCTCCGATGGATCCCTAGAGGGGAGGCAAAGGGCTTAAAACTGGGAGATTAGCTCACGAGTTTGTGTTTCGGGTGACGAGACACAGAGGGATCCGGTTTCCCACTCTCCAGCTGACCCTAGGCAGGATGCACTCATCTTAGGTGACCCCCAGATAAAACTGCTCCTAACTCACCAACCCGACCTGGAGGAGACAGGAGAATCAGCTTCTGGATAAAACCCCAGGGGGAAGGCAAGAGGCTACCTTTTCATCTCTTTCTCTCAGGAGAAATCAGACTATATAATTCTCTGGAAAACACCATCGTCTTTCTCCCACCTCTTCAACCATATCCACTCTTTGAAAAAAGCTTCTATCACTTCTGGCTGTTCATTTCATTTCCAGTTTTAACTCATCCCCGCCTTGTCTACTCTCTTTCTCTATGCTCTTCAACCAGCTATGCATACACCCAGCTATTAAATTGTAGCTAGGAAATCTGGTTATATGCTTTAAACTGTTCTTTGTCTTTTGGGTTTCTAATTTTTTCCTTTTCTTTTCTTCTCTTTGACTTTTTTATGTATTTTTATGTTCTATCATTCGCCTTCTCTCCTCCCTCTTTTCCCTTTACTTTTTTGTTTTCCCTTTCGGTTTGTGTTTTGGTTGGATTTGTCTGTCCTTTTGTGTGCCTCTATTCCCTGTTTGTTTGTCTGTCTGTTTTCTTCTCCAGGGCTACCTCAAGAAACAAACCAAAGTACACATGGGGGAGAATCCCAAATACCACTACAAGTAAGAAAATACCCAAGGTCTCAACAAGAGAGACCAAGAGATATCATTCAAAGAACACTTTCTGAAAGGATAGGCCCTGGACAATCAAAGAGCCTTCTTGGGTACAGCAGCACTCACAGATGCAGAGAGCATAACAAGTTTTTAAAACTAACAAGAGATAAAAAGCTAACCAAAATGACAAAACAAAAAAGCTCTCCTACAAAAAAATTCCAGGAAGAACTGACAGCTAAAGAACTGCTCAAAAAAGATATAAGCAACATAACTGAACAAGAATTTAGAAAAATAGTCATAAGATTAATCGCTGGGTTTGAAAAAATCATGGAAGACTTTAGAGAATCTATTGCTACAAAGACTATGGAGCTCAAAACTACTTCTGACGAATTAAAAAATGCTATAAATGAGATACATAATAAAATGGAGGCGTCCAATGCACGATGAAAGAGGCAGAAAGGAAAATAAGTGATTTTAAAAACACAATTATAGAAAAAGAGGAAGCTGAGAAAAAGGGAGATAAACTGATCCAGGAACATGAAAGAAGTTTCGAGAGCTCAGAGATACAATAAAAAAAAAACCCAATATCCACATCATAGAAATCTCAGAAGAGGAAGAGAGAGGGAAAGGTGCTAAAGGAGTCCTTGAACAAATTATAGCAGAGAACTTCTCCAACATGGAGAAGGAAGTAGATGTTGAAATTCAAGAGGTACAGAGAACTCCCCTCAAACTTTATCTTGAATTGATCTTCTATACGACACATCATAGTGAAACTGGGAAAATATAAGGACAAGGAGAGAATTTTGTAGCAGATAGGGAGAAAAGGGCCCTAACATACAAAGGAAGACCAATGAGAGTGGTGACAGACCTATTTACTGAAGCTTGGCAGGCCTGAAAGGAATGACAGGAAATCGTCAATGTGACGGACAGAAAAAATACGCAGCCAAGAATCCTCTATCCAGTAAGCCTGTAATCCAGAATAGAGGGAGAGATAAAAGTCTTCCCAAATAAACAAAAAATGAAAGGATTTATCACCACGAAGCCAACTCTATAAGAAATTCTGAGGGGGACTCTCTGAGGGAAATGTTGCAAGAAAAGCAAGATGCTAGGGATACCACAAACATGAATCCCACAAATGACACAATGCCTCTAAATCCATATATTTCAATAATAACACTGAATGTCAACGGACTAAAGGCTCTAAACAAAAGACATAGGGTAGCAGAATGGATTCAAAAAACGAAATCCATCTATTTGCTGTCTACAAGAAACTCACTTTAGACAGGAGGACACCCACAGGTTGAAAGTAAGGGGATGGAGAAATATCTATCATGCTACAGGAAGTCAAAAAAAGCTGGAGTAGCCATACTTATCAGACAAACTCGATGTTAAAGGAAGAGAGTAACAAGAGTTGAAGAAGGGCATTATATAATATTTAAATGGTCTACCCATCAAGAAAAGCTAACAAATATAAATGTCTACCAACCAAAAATGGGAGCACCTAAATACATAAAACAATTAACCACAAACAGAAACAGACTTATCAATAAGAATCTGCTAAGAGCACGGGACTTTAATACTCCACTTATGGCAATGGACAGATCAACTAGACAGAAAATCAATGAAGACAGAATGGACTTGAATGACACATTGGACCAGATGTAATGATAGATATATTCAGAACTCTACATCCTGAAGCTATGGAATTCACATTCTTCTCAAGTGTGCATGGCACATTCTCCAAGATAGATCCCATACTGGGACATAAAGCAGCCCTCAATAAATATAAAAGAATTGAGATCATACCATGCATATTTTCAGATCCCAATGTTATGAAACTCGAAATCAGTCACAGGAAGAAGTCTGGAAAGCCCCCAATAACATGGAGGCTAAAAAACTTCTACTAAAGAATGAATGGGCCAATCAGGCAATTAGAGAAGAAATTTTAAAAAATATATGGAAACAAATGAAAATGAGAACACAACATTCCAAACTCTATGAGATGCGGTGAAATCAGTCCTAAGAGGAATGTACATTGCACTCCAGGCCTATTTCAAGAAATTAGAAAAAGCACAAGTACAAATTCTAACAGCACACCTAAAGCAACTAGAGGGAGAGAAACAAGAGTATTCCAAACACAGTAGGGGAAGAGAAATAATAAAAATCAGGTCAGAAATAAATAATATAGACACCAAAGAAACAGTTGAACTAATCCATGAAACCAAGAGTTGGTTCTTTGAAAAAATAAACAAAATTGACAAACCTCTAGCCAGGCTTCTCAAAAACACAAGAGAGAGCACCCAAATAGACAAAATCATGAATGAAAACGGACTTACTAGAGTCAACCCCTCAGACATACAAGCAATTATCAGAGAATACTATGAAAACCTATATGCCAACAAAATGGACAACTTAGAAGAAATGGACAAATTCCTAAACACACTCACTACTAAAATCCACACCGGAAGAGATACAAAACCTAAACAGACCCATAACAAGTGAGGAAATCGAATAAGTTATCCAAAATCTCCCAACAAATATGCATCTGGGCCAGATGGCTTCCCTGGGGAATTCTACCAGACATTTAAAACATAATTAATACCCATTCTCCGCAAACTATTCAAAAAAATAGAAATGGAAGGAAAACTTCCGGACTCATTTTATGAACCCAACATCACTTTGATTCCCAAGCCAGAGACACACCCAGCAAAAAAGGGAAACTACAGGCCAATGTCTTTGATGAATACAGATGCAAAAATCGTCAACAAGATCCTGGGAAAACGAATTCACTGCACATAAAAGAATTATCCACCAAGATAAAGTGGGATTCATTCCTGGGTTACAGGGCTGGTTCAATATTCACACATCAATCAATGTAATACATCATATCAACAAAAGAAAAGATAAAATCACATGATCGTATCAACAGATGCAGAAAAGGCATTTGACAAAATACAGCATCCCTTCTTAATAAAGACTATCGAGAAAGTTGGGATAGAAGGAACTTATTTAAACATCATAAAAGCCAAATATGAGAAGCCCTCAGCTATCATCATCCTCAACGGGGAAAAACTGAGAGCTTTCCCCCTGAGAACACGACAGGGATGTCCACTCTCGCCACTGTTGTTCAACATAGTGCTGGAAGTCCTAGCATCAGCCCTCAGACAACAAATAGAAATCAAAGGCATCAGAATTGGCAAAGAAGTCAGATTTTCACTCTTCACAGACAACATGATTCTCTACATAGAAAACCCGACAGACTCCACCAGAAGCCTACTAGAACGAATACATGAATTCAGCAAAGTTGCAGGGTACAAAATCAACATACAGAAATCAGTTGCATTTTTACACACCAACAATGAAGCAACAGAAAGAGAAATCAAGAAACTGATCCCATTCACAATTGCACAAAAAAACATAAAGTACCTAGGAATAAACCAAACCAAGGATATAAGAGATCTCTATGATGAAAACTATAGAAAACTTATGAAGGAAATTGAAAAAGACACAAATAAATGGAAAAAACATGACATGCTCATGGATTGGAAGAATATAGTTAAAATGTCATTACTAACCAAAGCAATCTACACATTCAATGCAATCCCAATAAAATTGCATCACTATACTTCTCAAAACTAGAACAAACTATCCTTAAATTTGTATAGAACCACAAAAGACCCCGAATAACCAAAATAATATTGAAGAATAAAACCAAAACGGGAGGGATCACCATCCCAGACTTTAGCCTCTACTACAAAGCTGTCATCATCAAAACAGTATAGTATTGGCACAAAAACAGACATATAGAGTCCAATGGAATAGAATTGGAACTCAGATTTGGACCTAAAAGTATACAACCAACTAGTCTTTAACAAAGCAGGAAAGAATATCCAATGGAAAATAAAAGCCTCTTTGGGGCGCCTGGGTGGCTTAGTCGGTTAAGCGTCCGACTTTTGCTTAGGTCATGATCT